>JACEVL010000008.1:2062644-2255144 GCA_020284085.1 Aporrectodea caliginosa
CTCAAGCCTTCGTTTCAGTTACGTATTGCTCCTCATTTACTTTCTTCCTCCCTTACCTCCATTTACTCTCTTCCTCCCTTTACTCACTCCATTTTACTCTTTTCCTCCCTATATTTCGCTCTCTTCCTCCTTTCACTCCGTTCTCTTCCTCCCTTTTCTCCATTTCGCTCTCATTTTACTCTCTTCCTTTCACTCCATTTCGCTCTCTTCCTCCCTATAATCCATTTCGCTCTCTTCCTCCGTTTACTCTCTTCTATCCTTTTCTCCATTTTGCTTCTCCCTTTCATCCGTTTAAATCTCATCTTCCTCCGTTTCGCTCTTCATCGCTTTATCGTTTTCTCTTCATCATCCGTTTCCTTTCCTCCATTTTACGCCATCACTCTCCTTCATCCTTTCGGCACCATCCATTTCTCTCTCTTCCTCCCTTCACCTCCATTTATAATATCTCTTCCTCCCTTTCCTCCATTTTACTTCGCTCTTCGCTCCTTTTTCCTCCATTTTGCTCTTCCTCCCTTTTTCTTCCTCCGTTTATCTCTTCCTTCCTTTCCTCCATTTTACTCTCTTCTCCCTTTCCTCCATTTCCTCTCTTCGATTCCTTTGCCTCCATTTTGCTCTCTTTCCTCCTTTTCCTCCATTTCGCTCTCTTCCTCCCTTTCCTTCGTTTAGCTTCTCCTCCCTTTCCTCCATTTATCTCTCTTCCTCCTTTTTTCCTCCATTTCGCTCTCTTCCTCCCTTTCCTCCATTTCGGCTCTCTTTCCTCCCTTTCCTCCGTTTTCGCTCTCTTCCTCCCTTTTTCTCCGTTTTACTCTCTTCTTCCTTTTCTCCATTTTGCTCTCTTCCTCGCCTTTCCTCCATTTCGCTCTCTTCCTCTCTCTTTCCTCCATTTCGCTCTCTTCCTCCTTTTTTCCTCCATTTCGCTCTCTTTCTCCCTTTCCTCCATTTTAGCTCTCTTCCTCCCTTTCCCTCCATTTCGGCTCTCTTCCTCCTTTCCTCCATTTTCTCTTTCTTACTTTCCTCCATTTCGCTCTCTTCATCCCTTTCCTCCATTTCACTCTCTTCCTCCCTTTCCTCCATTTTCTCTTCCTCCCTTTTCCTCCATTTTGACTCTCTTCTTCCTCCTTTCCTCCATTTCGCTCTCTTCTTCCCTTTCCTCCATTTCACTCTCTCTTCCTCCCTTTCCTCCATTTTACTCTCTTCCTCCTTTCCTCCATTTCCGCTCTCTTCCTTTCATTCCTCCATTTCGCTCTCTTCCTCCCTTTCCTCCATTTTGCTCTCTTCCTCCTTTCCTCCATTTCGCTCTTTTCCTCCCTTTCCTCCATTTCGCTCTCTTCCTCCCTTTCACTCCATTTCGCTCTCTTTCCTCCCTTTCCTCCATTTCGCTCTCTCTTCCTCCCTTTCACTCCATTTCGCTCTCTTCTCCCTACCTCTCCATTTCGCTCTTCTCTTTCCTCCCTACCCTCCATTTCGCTCTCTTCCTCCCTTTCCTCCATTTTCTCTCTTCTCCCTTTCCTCCGTTTTGCTCTCTTCCTCCTCTCCTCCATTTTACTCTCTTCCTCTTCTTTCCTCCATTTCGCTCTCTTCCTCCCTTTCATCCATTTCGCTGCTCTTCCTCCTTTCCTCCATTTCACTCTCTTCCTCCCTTTCCTCCATTTCGCTCTCTTCCTCCCTTTCCTCCATTTCGCTCTCTCCCTTTCCTCCATTCGCTCTCTTCCCTCCCTTTCCTCCATTTCGCTCTCTTCCTCCCTTTCTCCATTTCACTCTCTTCCTCCCTTTCCTCCATTTTTCTCTTCCTCCTTCCTCTCTTTTCCTCCATTTCGGCTCTCTTCCTCCCTTTCCTCCATTTCGCTCTCTTCCTCCCTTTCCTCCACTTTTTCCTCTCTTCCTCCCTTTCCTCCATTTCCTCTCCTCTTCTTCCTCGCTATTTTCCTCCCTTTCCTCCATTTGCTCTCTTCCTCCCATTTTTCCTCCATTTCGCTCTCTTCCTCCCTTTCCTCCATTTCTGCTCTCTTCCTCCCTTTCCTCCATTTCTGCTCTCTTCCTCCCTTTCCTCCATTTCGCTCTCTTCCTCCTTTCCTCCATTTTCTCTCTTTTCCTCCCTTTCCTCCATTTCGCTCTCTCTTCCTCCCTTTCCTCCATTTCGCTCTCTTCCTCCCTTTCCTCCATTTCGCTCTCTTCCTCCCTTTCCTCCATTTCGCTCTCTTCCTCCCTTTCCTCCATTTCGCTCTCTTCCTCCTTTCCTCCATTTCGCTCTCTTCCTCCCTTTCCTCCATTTTCGCTCTCTTCCTCCCTTTCCTCCATTTCGCTCTCTTCCTCCTTTCCTCCATTTCGCTCTCTTCCTCCCTTTCCTCCATTTCGCTCTCTTCCTCCCTTTCCTCCATTTCGCTCTTCTTCCTCCCTTTCCTCCATTTTCGCTCTCTTCCTCCCTTTCCTCCATTTCGCTCTCTTCCTCCCTTTCCTCCATTTCCTCTCTTCCTCCCTACCCTCCATTTCGCTCTCTTCCTCCCTTTCCTCCATTTTCGCTCTCTTCCTCCTTCCCTCCACTCCATCTCTTCCTCCCTCTCCTCCATTTTCTCTCTTCCTCCCTTTCCATTTTGCTCTCTTCCTCCCTTTCCTCCATTTCGCTCTCGCTCTTCCTTCCCTTTCCTCCATTTTACTCTCTCTTCCTCCCTTTCCTCCATTTCGCTCTCTTCCTCCCTTTCCTCCATTTCGCTCTCTTCCTCCTTTCCTCCATTTCGCTCTCTTCCTCCCTTTCCTCCATTTTGCTCTCTTCCTCCCTTTCCTCCATTTCGCTCTCTTCCTCCCTTTCCTCCATTTCGCTCTCTTCCTCCCTTTCCTCCATTTCGCTCTCTTCCTCCATTTCACTCTCTTCCAATTTCTTCATTTTCTCTCTTCCTCCCTTTCCTCCATTTTCGCTCTCTTCCTCCCTTTCCTCCATTTTACTCTCTTCCTCCCTTTCCTCCATTTCGCTTCTCTCTCCCTCCCTTTCCTCCATTTCGCTCTCCTCTTCCTCCCCTTTCCTCCATTTTGCTCTCTTCCTCCCTTTCCTCCATTTCGCTCTCTTCCCTCCTTTCCTCCATTTTACTCTCTTCCTCCTTTCCTCCATTTCGCTCTCTTCCTCCCTTTCCTCCATTTTGCTCTCTTCCTCCCTTTTCCTCCATTTCGCTCTCTTCCTCCCTTTCCTCCATTTCGCTCTCTTCCTCCCTTTCCTCCATTTCGGCTTCTTCTCCCTTCCTCCATTTCGCTCTCTTCCTCCCTTCCCTCCATTTCGCTCTCTTCCTCCCTTTCACTCCATTTTCGCTCTCTTCCTCCCTTTCCTCCATTTCGCTCTCTTCCTCCCTTTCCCTCCATTTTGCTCTCTTCCTCCCTTTCCTCCATTTCGCTCTCTTCCTCCCTTTCCTCCATTTCACTCTCTTCCTCCCTTTCCTCCATTTCACTCTCTTCCTCCCTTTCCTCTCTTCACTCTCTTCCTTCCTTTCCTCCATCTCTCTTCTCCCTTTCCTCCATTTCACTCTCTTCCTCCCTTTCCTCCATTTCGCTCTCTTCCTCCCTTTCCTCCATTTCACTCTCTTCCTCCCTTTTCCTCCATTTCGCTCTCTTCCTCCCTTTTCCTCCATTTCGCTCTCTTCCTCCCTTTCCTCCATTTCGCTCTCTTCCTCCCTTTCCTCCATTTCACTCTCTTCCTCCCCTTTCCTTCATTTCGCTCTCTTCCTCCCTTCCTCCATTTGCTCTCTTCCTCCCTTTCCTCCATTTCACTCTCTCTTCCTCCCTTTCCTCCTTTTTTACTCTCTTCCTCCCTTTCCTCCCTTTCGCTCTCTCTTTCCTCCCTTTCCTCCATTTCTCCGCCGGCTCTCTTCCTCCCTTTCCTCCATTTCACTCTCTCTTCCTCCCTTTCCTCCATTTTCTCTCTTCCTCCTTTCCTCCATTTCTGCTCTTCCTCCTCCCTTTCCTCCATTTCGCTCTCTTCCTCCCTTTCCTCCACTTTTCGCTCTCTTCCTCCTTTCCTCCATTTCTGCTCTCTTCCTCCCTTTCCTCCATTTCGCTCTCTTCCTCCCTTTCCTCCATTTTGCTCTCTCTTCCTCCCTTTCCTCCATTTCGCTCTCTTCCTCCCTTTCCTCCATTTTGCTCTCTTCCTCCCTTTCCTCCATTTCGCTCTCTTCCTCCCTTTCCTCCATTTCGCTCTCTTCCTCCCTTTCCTCCATTTTTCGCTCTCTTCCTCCCATTTCCTCCATTTTGCTCTCTTCCTCCCTTTCCTCCATTTCGCTCTCTTCCTCCCTTTCCTCCATTTCGCTCTCTTCCTCCCTTTCCTCCATTTCGCTCTCTTTCCTCCCTTTCCTCCATTTCCTCTCTTCCTCCCTTTCCTCCATTTCGCTCTCTTCCTCCCTTTCCTCCATTTCGCTCTCTTCCTCCCTTTCCTCCATTTACTCTCTTCCTCCCTTTCCTCCATTTCGCTCTCTTTCCTCCCTTTCCTCCATTTCGCTCTCTTCCTCCCTTACCCTCCATTTCCTCTCTTCCTCCCTTTCCTCCATTTTGCTCTCTTCCTCCCTTTCCTCCATTTTACTCTCTTCCTCCCTTTCCTCCATTTTGCTCTCTTCCTCCCTTTCCTTCAATTTGCTCTCTTCCTCCCTTTCCCTCCATTTGCTCTCTTCCTCCCTTTTCCTCCAATTTGCTCTCTTCCTCCCTTTCCTCCATTTTGCTCTCTTCCTCCCTTTCCTCCAATTTGCTCTCTTCCTCCCTTTCCTCCATTTTGCTCTCTTCCTCCCTTTCCTCCAATTTGCTCTCTTCCTCCCTTTCCTCCAATTTGCTCTCTTCCTCCCTTTCCTCCAATTTGCTCTCTTCCTCCCTTTCCTCCAATTTGCTCTCTTCCTCCCTTTCCTCCAATTTGCTCTCTTCCTCCCTTTTACTCTCGTCCTCCCTTTCCTTTAATTTGCTCTCTTCCTCCCTTTCCTCCATGTTACTCTCTTCTTCCCTTTCCTCCATTTCGCCTAGCAACCTCCGTAAATGAACTTCTTGGTCTTTCTTTGCCCTTTTTCCACAAATATTTGAAAACCATTCTTTTCGATCGTGGTTTGGTGTTGTCATGTCAGAAGCACCTCTGAGAAGAATTTCTCTTGAAGTGTCGTTATAAAAATTTACGATTACGACTGTTGCCTTGCACATTATGACAATGGTGCTATAGAAATGGTAAGATCAGATGAATGAGATGAGCACAAAAAGGATACACAATGCCATATTCTGTGGGGTATTTGACGACGCCCCTGATGACAAACGGCTGAGACGCGGCACGATTTGCAAACCAGACGGGATGAAGCGGAAACAGTTCGGTCGTCACTGACACAAAAACACTCTTATAGACCTAGGAATACACCTGCTTACTTACAAGAATCATATATAATCACATCATAACTCTGTTTCCGACAATTATTCCTCTCATTCAAGTTTGTGTTCTTGCACATCAATATCATTCTTCTTCTTGTGGTTCTCTGCCTGTTAGGCAGGTTCAAATGTTCCGACGTCGCCACTCCATCTCGTTGTTGGGCCTCTTCTTTCAGTTTCCTGTAGCCTCCCTGTCATCATCCAATCCAGCATCATCTGTCTTGGTCTTCCTCCCCTTCATTTTTCCTTCGATGACCGTTCTTAGTAGTGAGTCTCCTCTCAGCGTGTGTCCGATCCATTTCCTTTGCCTGTCTCTTATTGTGCGTATAAGGACTCTTTCTTCTCCAATTATTCCCAACACTTCTTCATTTGTTATATGTTCTGTCCAGCTGATTTTTTCCATTCTTCTCCATGTCCACATTTTCGAAAGCTTCCAGTCTTTTTATATCCGCTTTTCTCATTGTCCATGTCTCCGATCCATACAGCACCACGCTCCATACTAGTGTCTTTATCATTCTTATCTTTAGATTCCTGTTTAGTTTTCCTCTCAGTAATTCTCTTCTGTTTGAGAATGCCTCCTTTCCTATTGCTATCCTTCTTTTAATTTCTCTGTGGCATTTGGCATCTGTCGTAATCATACTCCCTAGGTAGCAGAATTCTTTGACTTGCTCTATCTGTTTTCCTCCAATGTGTATTCTGACTACAGTTTCCTTTCCTTTACTTATCTTCAATACCTTTGTCTTTTTGATGTTAATCTTCATCCCGTATTCGGTTGATGTTGTGTTTAGCCTATCCATCATTGCTTGCAGTCTTTCTGGTTTCTCGCCAACATTGCCTGATCATCCCAAACCTTAATGCCTTTATCCATTTTCCACCAACTTTTATCCCCTCCTCCATCTCCTCTACTGCCTCTCTGACAAGCTCTTCCTCCATGTTAAGAATGCAAGAGCAATGCCTCCAGCAGACGCAGACACGTAGATGAACAACTTGATCATCTTTGCCCTTTTTCCAGATAAAACTGAAAACCATTCAAGAGGAAATCGAAGTTTGGACAGAGATGGAATAAAAAGAACCTGAAAGAAAAGAGCAACGAACTGGTTAAAGAAAATAGAAGAAAATCTAAGAGAATACGAAGGAAAATCCATAGAAGAGAGATGGAAAAGACTGAAAGACAATATCATACAGAGCGCCAATGACATCGTCGGAGCAGAAGAGAGAGTACCTGCTAGGAAACCGTGGGTAACAAGAGAAATGATAGAAGAGATGGAGGAAAGGAGGAAATGGAAACACCAAAGCACCGAAAAAGCAAGACAAGAATATAGAAGATTAAACAACAAACTGAGAAGAACAACAGAAGAGGCAAGGGAAAAATGGTGGGACGAGAAATGTCAAGAGTTAGAAGACTTACAGCAACAGGGAAGATATGACAAAGTGTACGAAAAGGTGAAACAGATATCTAGGAAACTATTAAAAGGAGGAGGAGGAATAGAGGTTAGCGACAAACAAGGTAGACTCCTAAATGAAACAATTGAAGTTAAGAACCGATGGAAGGAGTACGTGGAGGAACTCTACAGAAGTGAAGAGGGAGAATTGCATGACAATCAGGGACTGGAGAAGGAAGAGGAGACTCGAGGGAGAGAGGATGATATTGGCCCAGAGGTGCTGGGAGAGGAGGTAAGAGCGGCCATAAAGGAACTGAAAAACAACAAAGCAGAGGGAATAGACAACATACCAGCAGAGATGCTCAAAAGTCTGGAGGATGGTGCCATGAAAGAACTAATAAGGATATGCCAAGATATATACACAACGGGAGAATGGCCAGAGGACTTCCTGCAATCCATAATAATACCAATTAAAAAGAAACCAAATGCAACAGCATGCGAGGATTACAGGACCATTAGCCTCCTCACCCATGCGTCAAAAGTCATGATAAGAATACTAGCAAAGAGAGTGCAAGCAAAGACAGAGGCAATTGAGGGGTTGGGAGATGATCAATTTGGTTTTAGAAAAGGCATGGGAACTAGGGATGCGATCGGAACACTAAGAGTACTAACAGAGAGGAGCTGCCAGAATGGTCAGGATGTATATATATGCTTTGTGGATTATGAAAAAGCATTTGATAGAGTTGACTGGAGAAGGCTACTACATGCATTGAGGCGGATGGGAATAGATTGGAGAGACAGAAGATTAATAGGAAACTTATACATGGGACAAAAGATGCGAATAAGAATAGATGGAGAGTACTCGGAACCAGGAAACGTTGGAAGAGGTGTGAGACAAGGATGTCCACTGTCACCATTACTATTTAACATCAATATCATTAGTAACATTATTATTAATACTACTATTGTTATTAAAATTACTATTAACATTATTATTCATTTTAATAACTTTATATTTGTTATTACTATCAATAATTAATAATCAAGATAAACAATCATAAGAGATTATAAATGCTTATGAAATTAACCATTTCTAATAATAATTATTATCTCTAAACATTTTAATTTCTTACCATTTTCTTACCAGATAAAAAATGCTTACAAAATTAGCTATTTCAAATGTATATATCAAACCATTTAAAACTCTTACCATTGCAATCTCTTACCATTTTGATCTTGCATCAATTCAATCTCTTACCATTTCTTGCCATGTAATTGTGTAAAATGGTTGGCAGATCGAAGGCCTGGGCGTAAACACTAGTTTCACTAATAATCGACGACTGAAAACAAATAATATATTTGAAAATACAAACTTAAGAGACAGAAAGAGGATTAACAGACATAAATTTCACAAGAATTGTATTGTTATTGTATATGTTAATTTGTATAGCGCCACTCACAGCAGTGGCCATTAAGTAGAGCTCCCAGTGCAAGAACCTAGAGAAGAAGGTTTTGAGTAGGGAGAAGGCTGTAGGAAGAGATCCAGAAAGAATGGTAACATGTAGAGAGGAACCAGGGCATTCCATAGGGAGGGCCCAATAATGGCAAAAGATCTAGTTTGGACCATAGTGGTCCTAGTTAAACTCGTGGAACAAAAAGAGTATGCCTGACCAAGGAGCGGAGAGGTCGATGAGAAACTGAAGAGAGAGGGGATCCCTAAGATATTTAGGAGCACTGCCAGAGAATGTTCACTTACAATTGTGCAGGTTCCCTAGACTTCAGTTATTTTGGATATGGGCTTTATCATTACTTAGCCAGTTCTCAGACTTAATCAACTGAGTGGAATTGGTAGCATGTGAGAACAAATCATATTCGTATCTCATGAATTTATGCAAGTATGTATGCATATATACATCCAAGTACTTACTGCATTTCAAGAACCAAAACGGTGCTCCAACATGACTAACAACTTTAAACAGGTGCATCTTAAGATAAGCCGAGACTGTTTCTTGTGTATTTGGGGTTGAAAAATTCAAATTTTATGTGGATGATAGCTTCAGAAGGACACCCCAAAGCACGAGAAAGCATGATGTGCCAGAGCGATCATACAATAGTGTGAGACTGTCAAATACCCAAAGCGACACAGGACACAGTGATTGATGACCTGACTGGCTTGGCTTTACAATGCAGTGTCTCTTATTAGACAGAGATAAGAAGCTCCCTGACATGCTCTGTGACTGACCCAATTATTGAGGTCGGAAGAACATTGAGTTAAATTCAATCTTCAAGTAGGAACCAATTTAGTATCTCTCACATTGGACATTTATGACAAAATCCATAGGACTTTCATAAAAAAATGACTGAAACTATTTGCAAATAGAATGCCTTTTAGACAATTCTAATATACTGCAGCATGTCAAGACTATTTTAAATGGATGAAATAATTGTTTACATTGTATCGAATATCGACTCCAGAGTGTCCAAGCGGTGACTTGAGGTTAAGAGCAAGATTTGTTGTTAGGTCAAGAACTGATCCAGCGACTGGAGACGAGTACGAAACATAACCCATGCTCTCCATCTCAAAATACGCAAATTGCTGAAATCGACAAAAAGCACACCGAATTTAGTTTTATGACTTAAGAATTAATAGATAAACATACGGAAACTGCTGAACTCAATCCAAACACACCAATGCAACTTTGACATTTAGGAAATTCCAAGCAATCTATTCACCTCCAGCACTTTTTATGGGATACTTAAAAGTTATCAAATGTACATCATTGAATAACAAGTCACAGCAACTATTGTAATTTGTAAGCCATCAAGCAGACCTAAAAAGTCATCTTAAGATAGGCTGAAATCTTACCTCAAGTATGTAGTCAAAGATGAGTATCAGTGTGACGCCATAGACTTGTTCTGTGTCGGCCAGTGGCATTGACAGTTCAAAAACCAGTTCATCCTTCAGCCCATCACCATTTGGGTCATTTTCAATTGCCTGTAGTAAAGTTTGATCAAACACACATTTATACTTTTTCCTACCATAAGCAGTAATTCACATAACATTGTAATTGTACCTGTAAATTGGTATTGAATAAATCTGGGGATCACAACCAAACTTGTTATCTACTGATTTCTTAAATGACCAAAGCGAAGTTGCAGGAACAAGCTTATTTAACACGTAAACGACGAGCTGCTTTGCTTTCCCAGTCACTTTTAGTACATGCTCGTTGAAGTCTTAAAGGCGCTCCATCAGATCTAAATTGGTGATGCAGATATTGGTGGGTTTGGTTGTAAGCACACTTCAAGCAGTCGGCCGATCGCTCAGAAGATCTTTGCAGTGGTCAGTCAATCACACTAGTAGCCCTGACAGCGCTAGGTTTCCAACATAGGGCGGAAAGAAAGCAGACTAGAAGCTTCCAAGGGTGGCACAACAATCTTCAGTTCATGGCTAATTCTGTTAGTATATTCAAATGTAAAAAAGAAGGACCTACGTTACGATTACTTGGGGCATCCAAGGACCAAGAGTTTGCTTGGAGCCATCACTGAATTAGCATAACACAATCCTTGTTTCCTTCATTCTACTCAGAGTTGCTGATCAGTTGGTTTTCTAACAGTTTTGTTTTAGAAGAATTTCTTTGAAATGGGTGCTGTTTTGATATGTTATTAAATAAAATAAAAAGAGTCTTGTATGGATCATTTGTTAATTTTACTAATCTTTAAGGTGTGCCACATTAATGCTCTTTAAAGAATGAATGAACGTTACCTTCACAGTTGGTATCCTTAGCTTTTCCATCATAAGCTGATTGTAATTAGGATAGGTGCTCCATGTCACCAGGTCTCCACTTGGAGAATTCAGTGTCAGCGTAACCAGCAGTTTGTACTTGAAGTGTATATTTGGCTGCTCGTTATACGTATTTGTCTTCTTCCAGAAATCTAAAAAAAAAAATTTACGAAACTTAACCACTGATACAGAGACAGAGATAAAGAGAGTGCAAACAATTGAATGAGAGCGCGGGTGCGTCGGGTGTTTATTGGCGTCTTATGGTATCTTTTGGCATGCTGCGCGGAAGGTACCATGTTTTCTAATGACGACACTAACCCTAACCCTGACCCTAAATAAACCCTCACGACGCCTAACCTTACCCTAACCGACTCTCACGACGCCTAACCTGACGGGAGAAACCTACGCACCCCGATTCTAAATGTTTACCAACAATTATTTAATTATAAATTCAAAACCTAAACACCGACTATTTAGAATCTGGAATTACAATCCTTAACACAGAAAGAAAACTGGTTGAAACATGAACCGGGATGAATGGGACGATGCACATTATGAAAGCCATAATATTATGGCTACTAAACCTCCAGTTCTGTAGCCAACAAGCAACGGCGGAATGAACATAATCAGAGCAGCAAAGATAACGACGAAAGTGGCTTTGGACCAAAAGCTGGCCTTGTATCGGATTAATTCCGGCCGAGAGAAGACTTCTAAGACCGCCATTGCTAAACAAAACAGTCGCGCACCTAATGCCAACAGCGCTGCACTAAATATGAACGACTAATCTCATTGGTCTAAAAGCATTGCACGCTGGTTCCATGAGTTAGAGGATTATAGCGGCGTCGGTGAACAGCTGACGTTGGGACTCGAGATTTAAAATGGTTTAATGCAATCTTTGATTAGAGTGCGGAATTGTGTAACTGTACGTTTATATGGAACGAAGCCCTTTTACAGTATTGTTTTCAACAGCACGTGTACTACTGCTGATATTACAATAAGTAGTAATCTAATAATTATGTAGCCCAATCGCGTTTTCCTCTCAACCGAACCCTCCCATTATCGGAAATGCTCACCGATTCTGCGTAGTAGCGGCCGTTGTTGCCTTGCCCATTGTTAAAATGACGCAATAGAAGCTCTTAATTTTGTTTGATTATTGGAAGTGCTAGTTATGAATTTTTTATTGATTATTGAGAAAAGTGGCATAGCTGGCCGGAGGGTCCTCGGACTCCTCTGCTGATTCCAAGACCATCGCTCGAGTTTCTTGGAGAGCGAATGTTTTAGGTGCATCCCTCCCCATCGCTTAGCTTTACTGTCATTAGATACAAGTATCCATCTATACAGTAAACAACGTAACCCAGACGTGCTCAATTTTATACAAGTGCTGCTTGGTGCTTTAGATTCTGGGCTCAAGTTCCAGATGCTGCAGAGAGCACACATTTTGAGATCCCTATAGTTATCTATTGAATGCTTTGCGCCTTAGCAATTGCTGACCTAGATTTCATCAAGTTTCAGTCAATCTTTGTGGCTACATATCACATACACCTTTGATTCAGATTTGTTATTAGCAACTTCGTGATTCATTATTCGGTCTCCAGGCCAGATCCTCGCAGAAGTAGTTATGTTTGTGTGGTTACAAAACTAGTATTAAATTGACTCACCACAAGGCCATTTAATCTGATGAAACTAAACAACTTGTGCTTTTTGTACCTTTTTACATTTTATATGATAACAAGAAATTCTGCTCTAGATATCCATGGAATTGAAATTCTAGTATTATTCAAAAGCGTGCATACTGTTAGAGGTTTTCTCTTCTTGACTCGTTTGTGGTCTGAAGCAGTGACTTTGGTTGGTAAAGTCATGGTATCTCGTCCATGGGAACTCTGACCAAGCTGTGGCCTGCACACAGTGGAGTTAAGAGTAAAGCCCACCAAGTATCTCCTTCATAATAATTTTATTCAATCAATCAATCAATATTAGTTTAATCATGAAACCAAGCTGTCACAGACGCAACTTGTTGTTGGGAACAGAAAACAGGGCATGAGCAAGAGTGGCATGTGCATCTGTCTGTCTCCTTTTCAAGTATCTCTGAATGCAGCACCATTAAAACAGTGTGCAATGGCAACTCACAACACTATTATATTATTTATAATTTTATAAACATCTAAGGCACCACTTTTAATGCCTGAAGATATTCATTTGTCATTATCTGCTCTGCTAACTGACAAGTCTATCTCCAACTGTTCACCTGTTAGCATGCACTTTTCGACAACCATATATCTGGCGAATCAAGAAGACTGCCTGAACTTACGCAGGTACACTGTACGATTATGTTTATCACAGTGCAGTAAACAGATCTATTCTATTTTCGGATTTACATGATTAAAAAGATTGTCTATAACCGTGTACTGTCTGCCAATGTTAATCACAGTACAGGAAACAGCGTTTCTTCTTTGATCTCAAATGGAACGGCAGACCATTTCTTGATCTGGCGATAGTCTATATCATTGTCGTACTTCCACATGACGTTTTGTTTGCTCATCACGTAGCCATGTTTTCGAATTCCCTGCTTATACTGCAACTGTGCCCCAATGATCTTCTGACAGTGACGATCGTTACAGATGCACAGACCTGTAAGCAAACCAGTCTAGCATTTATTTATACATCACATAACGATTAAAACTCCTCAAAGGCACTTCCAACCTGAAAAACAACAATCATATCAAAGAAGGAGAAAGCATTGTTTAAAGACAGAGCAATCCTTATCCACTGCCCATGTGTTCTTCTGGATTTTGATTGAAATAATACTAAACAAGTGGTGTCATTCATGTTTTTTAAGTTCTAGTCTTGATAACCTGCCAACTTTCTCATGTGGGTAACATATTTGATATTATGGCTCAAAACAATATGCATCTGAATGCATTCAATCATTACATTGTTTAGTGCCTATACTGACTAACCTGTTTTCGAGTCAAGGCGATATTCATCTGGCCTATCTAGCTTCTTGACAAAGACTTTAGTGAGTAGCTGGTCAACAGCGATGCAGATGTAGTTGTTGAGGCGAAGTCTGATGTCGGTTGCACGACACAGTTCCGACTTGCAGTAGCGACAGTGTATTGTGATGTTATCAGCATCAAGCAACTGCGCTCCAGCTTTCTTCTGCTGTATCTTCTGTTCGTTCTCCTCCATAATTCGTGTCCTGTCACGTAAATATGCAATTTTACATTGTTTTCCCGATCTGATTCTGTGGATTGTTTCCAAAGAAATCCAGTTCTGTAATGGTGGAGCAATGTTTTGCCTCAACTCTGCACTTGTCAACTTGTCATTCTTATCACTGTCACCTCTAGTTGCAAACTAACCCTTAACTTATGTTTGCAGCATGTTTTGTACATATCGCATTAAACACATTAGTATTGTCCATAACGCTCATTCACTATGAAGCAGCGTTCAACCAACATTTATTACTTAATATAAGTTTATATAACTAATTCAAAGAGCAGTTTGATTGATTTGTGCCACTTGAAATGACTGACTCGTGTCACTCACACATCTAGCAACAAGCCAGGCGTTAGTAAGAACTTTAGCCAGACTCCAAAGTATAGACTTTGAGTGTCCCTTGGGTAACATGAACTATAGCAGATGATGCCTGATTAAATCAAAGGCAAGTTTTCCCCCTATAGCTTCAAGCATTTGCTCTATCAGTTTGATCACTGTATACAGGTGCACAATATAAGATTACCTGTTAGGGCAGGTAAAAAGCTCACCTGTTCTTTCCTGATGGCTTCTTCCAGTTCCTGTTCAGTGACCTCGTCAATATCCTCCAGCGCCTGTAGCATCATGTGTTCCTTCTCCAGATTTTCATACTCCTTCTTCTCGTTGATTGAGTTTCGATTGACGATCAGATAGCACTCGCTGTTTGGAGCCCTGGCACGTCCTTTCGACTGTACTGAACCGATTTCGTTGCTGACGAAATTGTAACGGATCACAAAGTTACACTTTGGCATGTCAAGGCCTTCCTGTGCAACATCTGTGGCTACCAAGAGATTGCAACCGCCATCTTTTCCTACAAAGCAACAACTCAGTTGGAGTTTTGCAATGTACAAAGTCAGTTACAGTTTGAAATAATAATATTCACTTTCATTTCCAACTTCTGTTTCAGTGATATTTCTGTCTGACCAATAGATATATTTTGACAGATCATCAGGCCATTGGTGTTAAAGCTTAGCTAAGCTCAACAGAATTGGATATACTCGTATTTCAAGTGTATCCCCAAGTAGGAAACGGAGTACCAAAGCTTGTTGAATGCTTAACAAAAGTATCCTGTTGTTATATTGTGGTAGTGTTTTTCCTCTGTAAAACAATCCTTTGACCTCAGTTTCATTTGTTTCCAGAGGTGCATACACATGTGTTGCGTTTGTAGTGAGATCCTGCCAGGTTGAGCTAAGTTTGGTACTAAACTTCTTCCACCCAATAACAGCAATGCCAAAACAGAGGAGAACTCAAGAGCTCTACTACCAAGTTGCATTTAACTTATGGCAAAGCAGTAAAGAAATAGTTTATATAGATCATAAAATGGTGCAAATTTCTGACACTAAAATATGGTAGCTACTGATCAGCACTGAGCACGACAACATACTACTACTACTCTCTACTTCCTTTGGCTTGGTGGACCAGCCTCTAGAATGGCTTAGATCTTTTTTAACTGACCGCTCAAATTGTGTAGTCCTTGGTTCGTCCAGGTCTCTTTGGGTCCCTGCCCCTTTGGGTGTGCCCCAGGGTTCTGTCCTGGGCCCGCTGCTTTATCTTCTTTATACTGCTGATGTCTGCTCCTTGTTGACGTCTCAGGGGCTTCTACACCAACTATTTGCCGATGATGTGCAAGCCTACATCCACACCCATTCAGCCGATGCGGTGGCTACTGTGAGTCAGATGTGTCTGACTATGGATGTTCTCTCTTCTTGGATGGCCTCCAATCGGCTACTCTTAAATCCCTCTAAAACACAGCTCATTTGGCTGGGTAGCCGTAGACAACTTCAGGGTATCGACTTTCCTCAACTTACCCTGCTCTTTCCTCACATAACCTTTTCCCTCACAGTTCGTGATCTGGGACTTTCTCTTGACTCCGAGCTTACTTTATCTCAACATGTGAACTCAATTGCACGGAGTTGTTATTATCAGCTTCGTCAGCTTCGAGTGGTCTCTCGCTCTCTCTCTCTCTCTCATGATGCAGTTGTGGTCCTTGTTCATGCCTTTGTTACTAGTCAAATTGACCACTGTTCCTCTCTACTTGCTGGCCTTCCCCTTGGTGTTTTGGGGCGACTAGATCGAGACGCTCGGCTGCTCGGCTTATTGGACGGCTTCCTAAGTACTCTCCTGTCTCTGCATACATGCGTGATGTGTTGCATTGGCTGCCTGTGTCTCAGCGTATCTCATATCGCATTGCTGCTCTTGTTTCTCGTTGTGTTCTTGGCTGCGCTCCATCTTACTTGCGTGATCTTTGCCGCCCAGTGTCTGATGTTCCAGCGCGTCGGGTGCTTCGCTCTGCGACGAGGGGTGAGTTCCTTGTTCCACGGACTCGCTTGGCTATTAGGCAGCGCCATGCTTTCTCGGTTGTTGGCCCTTCCATTTGGAATGACCTACCACTTAAGCTCCGTTTTTTACTTGTAAGCCATCTGACAGGATTCTACAAGTCCCTCAAGTCTTTTTTCTTTAGTCGTGGCTGGGCCGGGAGCGCTCCTGAGTAGTTTCTTGAAGGGGCGCTATATAAATGCTCTGAATGAATGAATGAATGAATACATGCAGTACATTTATTACACATGTATTGCTGCACAGTTACATAAGATATACATGTGTATATCTCCTAGATATACGTGTCTGGTAATGTTTAACTTTCAATACACACCTTCACGGAAACGTCGTAGGGTATTTTCCTGTTCCACATCAGTCATTTTTCCCTCTTTACCACCCTGACCGACCAGTTTTGCTGGATATACAAGACGCCTCAATTCCGGAAGTTCTTTAATGCAGCCAACGAGAATTTCGACGCTCAGGCGGGTCTTTGTTAGGATGATTCCTGCAAACATTTATGCCATAACTTCACACTCCTTACGGTGAAATATTACATTCTCAGAGTTAATAACTTTTATATTATTTTATTCACGGCCAGTTTGTGGCTTGGGGTCAAATGGTAGTAAATAATTTCTTAAACTATAAATGTATAAATTCTTTCCATCAATCTGGCATTCTGGCTGCACCTTATTGAGAATAACAGTTCCAGTGTAGTCCAAAGCAATGTTCGAGTCTGGAGACTATGACTGGAGATTAGTGAAAATTGTATAGAAATTTCTTTGCACCAAATACCCACATATTTTGTCTCAAAAGGAAACAGATCAGTTTTAAAGTCATTTAATACACTTAGAGCAGCAGTCTCACTTGCTAACCCTTAGCTATGCCTAAGCAAAAATGAAATCTAACTACTTATAAGATAGGTGCTATATAAATCTACAGTGAATCTGTACCTCTGGCTTCTGTGTTAGTCGAATAGAGGTCAATGAGAAGAGTACAGAGTTGGTGCAGTTTTGCGTTGTCACTCAGTTTCTCTTTCGCTGCAACATCCTCCATCTCTTGTCTCATATCATTGTAAAGTCGGTTAATTAGAACAAAAGTTGGCCGGCGACTCTGAGATGCAAAATGTTCCGCAAAGTACGCATCCAGGTACCGCTTTGCATCACAAGCTCTCAGTTCATCGTACAACATCAGTGCTCCATTGAGTCTCTGTAGCGTTTCTGTACATAGTATGGTATCGACCAGTCCCTTTGATTCAGCTTCAAGACGCTGCCGAACAACCCAGTTCTCAAACTGTTGGCTGCCATGTGAGTGAGACGCAGTTGCAAGTGGAAACAGTGTTATCCTTTCAATCTCGGTCATCATGTAATCCAAAATCTGCCAACAGGAATTTGTTGTAAATTACTCTAAAAAGTACAAATATACCCCAAAAATTCTCAAATATGTTCCCTTGATGTGTTCCCCACGAAAACGCTTTTTTTTCATGAAAATACATGTAGACCGTATTTACAGAATCTTTAAACTTTGCATCATTATGTACGTTCTAAGAATCGTCATCAATTTTTAAATGTAACTCATTATGCCCAATTGTTTCAATTTTTATGAGCTGGTTTATTACTGGGCCACAATGGAATCACAGCAATATGGAAATGATACCAGTGGTTTTACAAATACTTATGAAAATCTATCATTAATAGACAGAGAAGGGTTTTAATATGTTTAATGCCAGTGACTGGCAGTGAGCCATCTGCAAAAACTGTTATATACAAGTTTGCTTTGGCTACAAAATTCCTGTATTTTTTCCTCACCTAAACTGAACCTGACTCAAACTGAACCCTAGTCATGAATGATCGATCACCTCTTACTACGGTACTTGCTAATTTTGTATTCCGAAGGTTACAACAGAAAGATTAGCCAAAAGCTCCACTAACTGGTCAAGTCCATGAGTGGTTGACCACATATCTGTCAGATGTTTCATAAGACGTTAAATTTTGTGGCCTATCCTCTCCTATGCCAATATTATGAGGTGTTCCTCAAGGTTCTGTTTCAGGTCCCTTATATTTCTCCTGTACTCTGCTCCAGTACTGTCTCTCACATCATTTATTCACCATAGTCAACTGACAACCGTAGTCAGCTGACAACCTTCAAATATGCAAAAAGGACATCTGGTTTCCGTTCCTTTCCACATGATGGTCCTGTTTGAAATTCACTGCCACCAGTTTTCTGGTAACATTCTCTTTCTCATTTTATTTCATGACTAAAAACTGATCATTATCCACCTACCTCAGCTTTTATGGTGAATTCACAATTAGCATTATATAAGTACCATATGTGACTGATTAATAATAATATAATACTAAGAAGTCTTCAATTAAACTAGATTAGAAGTCTGTTGTCCACAGTTCTGACTGATCTAATGCAGAGCACAGATTTCGAGTCATACTTGACAGAAGATGTTGTCTGTTGGGCGAGGTTCTACTGAGATGATTTGGTCTTTCTTTGGCTTCGGGTTGAACAGCAGTAACTCTTCAAGGTGTTCCTTATCCTTAACGTGAGTAATCGACGTACAGTCAAGATTCGCACAGAGTCGAATGTAGTGGTACAGTGCACCCGTGGGGTCATCCCCCGCAGGTCCGACACCCAAAGAAGCCGTCAGTCCGATCACCTGTGGCAGTTTTCCGCTCGGATTTTCCTTCCGTGAACGATGATATTCAAGCATGATGGTGCTGTACGGATGGTTGAGCGTTGTGTGGTGACATTCGTCCATGATCAGTAGGTCGATGTCACTCATGCGTACTTCGCCAGTCTTGAGGCAGTTGACCAGAATCTGAGCCGTGAGGACCGTAACGTCGAACGTCTTCATGTACTCTGAGAGAAGCGTCGTTTCGCCCAATCCTCCAACCAGATTTGACCCATCTTTGCTGACTACAATCTGAGACAGAGCATCCTTTTGCTGCAGGACCAGGTTGCGGATGCAGACAATGAAGAGGGCTTTGAAAGGTCGTCGTTCCGCTGCGGCTTTCATCCGCTGACACTGGCAGATGTACCCAGCTGTCAGAGTCTTTCCTGATCCGGTTGGAGCACAGATGATACAGTTTTTTCCTTGTAAGCCAAGCTTTGCAAGTTCCTTCTGATAGTCTCGCATTATAATCGTTTCCAAAGCCTTCTTTGGACCATCCCTGAACTTAAGCCTTTTTAAGAAATTGCCATAAAACCCTTGGGCTATCGGAAGTGTATCTTCTGAGTCAGGTTCATCTGCAGTTGCTGCAGATGCCATACCAAGACGGTCTGGACCTGGATCTGGGTCAATGTGCTGGCCTGTATTTCCTGTACAATTTGAAAACTTCTGACTAAATAATGTCCGACTGCTGCTGTTTTGTGTCCTTGGACTTTGAATAAATGTGCTCATGTGTTCCGCCGAGTTCGCTTCCATTTCAGAAGAAACTGCAATCATCTCCCTTTCAATTTCGGAACACATAAGTTTGCTAGGTAACAGTGACACCAAGGATTTTGGCGTCATTGCAGTAGACTGTGGACCATCACAGTCAACGTCCGCAGGTTCACTAAAACATTCAGCAGTGAATGTAGTGTTTGGAAGTTCGGGTGTGGTCAAGTTCCCTTCAAGATTCCTGCTGTTTCCTAATGGATTAGAAATGCTTTGGCTACTTTCAGAACTGCTAGTGTATAGCTCTTTAAGACTTGTTTCCGAGTTACTGTTTGGTAACAACTGACCAGTAAGTGAAGTCAACGAACTATCTTCAGACTCTTTAGTCTCATCTTTACCTGTTATTGGTGAATCAACCGTTTCGCTTGAAACAAGCAAAGCTGCTGATATCTGCTCCTTCGTTCCAAGACTGTGAGTTGGAATTCTCTGCTCAGTTCGACTCTGTCTGCTTGCACAGTCAGCATTACTTTGTTGCTCATTTTGACTGCTTTTGGACTTGCTGTCTTCTGACTGGCTGGGGTTCACTGACTGTATCCTGTTTTCTGACTGACTCCTGTCTGTTGACCGTATACTGTCCTCTGATTGGCCCTTGTCTGTCGATTGTAACCTGTCCTCTGATTGGCTTCTGGCTGTTGACTGTATCCCATCTTGGCTCCGATCAAGCAACTGTATCCTTTCTTCTGATTGGCCCCTGTCTGCTTGTTGCCTCCTGATTTCTGATTGGCTCCTGGCTGCTAATGGGGTTGCTGTATATAGTTGGGAGCATAGTTCACCAGATCTCTTCACATCTGAAAGTAGGAGTGCTTCTGGTCTAGTATTCCGCTCTTCAGGTGGAGAATTCGGTGCACTGCTGAAGTGTACTTTCTCCGCCGAAGCCTCACCTGTCTGGTTTTGTTGTGGAGAACCTTGAAATGACAGGCACCGTGTTATTGCTTCTCCAGATCTCACATCCTGTGTTGTTGGAAAAGATGTTGACTTAAATAGAGAATCAGATGCCAATGGACCTGACTTTGCCTTCTGTTGATCTCTGACTACAAACAAGAAAAACAATCAGGAATGATGTTCTCTGCATACCATAAGTAATTGCTAATTAATATTGTGATAACCACCACATTTTTTGATCGGACTCACCGGATTCCAACTGCTCATGGGTGGAATGCAGAATAGGACCTATGTGCCAGGGTGAAACCTTAAGATGACCATATCCTAGGGTAATGCTGCAACCCATGGCAAGTGAGTCAGGATGCAGCTTCACGAAGTTAGGCCCTGTGCCCTGCACACCGATCACGGGACCCAAATGAGCTATATTTCAGGCAGAAGTCACAGACAAGACTATGCAAGTATATAAGCGCATACAACTAAAAAATGCAAGTTTAAATAGAACTGCTCTATTAAAGTGAACATGGTTAGTTGGTTACACACTTCAGACAATCATTCAGTTAACTCTATTTTATACATGTACATGTACATATACAAATCAATCAATCCATTAACTCTTCACTACAAAGTGCACCTACAAATTCTAAAACACACCTTATTCAGGGAAAGAAGGGTCACTGACAATTATAGTGAAGCCAGGTTATCCCGTAGATTAGGTTGCTAAATTATTCTAATGTCTTCAATGCCGTGGATGTTGGTAAGTAAGCACTCTACCTATGTCCATCATAACTATAATCAATCCCGCTTCCATTTCATCAAGAATTTTTTTAATCAATCCAGCTTCCATTTAATTAAAAAAATGACCCACCTTCTATTTAACCACAGAAATATTTTTCATCAATGGAACTTTTATGTAAGCAAAGAACTTTTCCCATGGGTTCAGCTTCGACTTACGGAAACAATTATTTTCATTATTCCAGCTTCTATTGCATCAAAAACTAAGTTTCATCAATCCAGCTTCTATTTACGGTAAAAAATTATTTCCATCAATCCAACTTCTATTTAAAGATAGAAATGGTTTCATCAGTCCCACTTCCAGTTAGGGAAACAATTTTTTCTTCAATCCAGCTTCCATTTCAATTTGACGATATAAAATAATTTAGCAACCTAAACTACGGGTTTACCGTGAAGCCAACGGGTTTCTTGCCACTCGAAACGATTACAGAGCATGACTCTAAGTCTTCCCTCCGATAAGATCCATGCTGCAATTTTTGATGATTTATACAGCACTTTATTCTCTGCCAGCACCATAAACATTCACTGGGTCCTACATGAGAATATGGGCAGGCAGGCAGAGGCATGGTTCAGGGCACTAAACAAACGTCCAGATCCATGATCCATACATACCACACTTTATAAAGTAAGCTAGACAATATTTTAAACTGCATGGCTGTCTTCCGGTGTCACAACACATACCATATTCGAGAACTTGCTCTTTGAGATCTTCCCTTTCCATCACAGAAAAGACTTCTCCGAGACGCTCAACTATTTCGTCATCACTCTTGTGGATTTTAGTCAAATGTTTAAACAACTGCAACGATGTTTTTATTGTCTCCGACACACCCTCGGGCAACTTTAACAGGAATATCATGTCATCCAAATCGTCGCGAACCATATTCTTGGACAAGCCATGCAGAAACTTGCGCATCGGGTCCACTTTGAGCGCCATTTTGCTCTTCCATTCGATCAAATACGCCTCAGATCCAGCACAAAAACAGTTACTAACATCTCACGGCATTATAAATGGCATAATAAGTAAATTTACAATTAAAAACATTATTAAAGCATGAAACTGTTCAGAAAGTATTTTACATGCACGGGAAATTCCCACTACCCAAAATAAGTAAGTAGAAATTCGTATAACCATAAATAACTTCTATAGCGCGATAAATTGTATTAGTGCTCAGTCGATGATCGCTACTACGCAAAAGTAGTTTTGCTAGCAAAATTTCAGGTTGAATCCGGTAGAGAGCCATAAGAATTTTCTATTCTAAACAGCGATCGAGTTATAATAATTATGTTGGGGTCAGCCCGAATCCCAGAAAACGGAATCCCCGAAAACGCTGAAAATATACAAAAGCCCGATTTCCCGAAAACAGTTTTCTAGAAAGCGGCCGAGCTATTCAAAGTTAAATTGTAAACATACAAAGACAAAGACCTAGCGTGGCCTTGACGTATATCGATATACTGCCTATTCAAATGTGTATTTGTTAATTATATTTATTCGATTCGGACTTAGAAAATCAATTTCTGGGATCCGGCCTAAATTCCTTTCGGGGATTCGGGTTTCGGGGATTCGGCCGCACCCATTATGTTTCGAATTTCCAGGTCTTAGGCGCTCGAAAAGCTGGTGGACGCCATTCTATAAACATTCCAAAAGTTTCAATGTAAATAATCACTATGACAACGACAAAGTGGATGATGGGATATCAATAGGAAGAAGTTTACGATAAAAGTTCAATTTAATTCAATTCAATTCAATATTAGACCACAAAAATCGTCTTAAATAAAGAATTCGATATTTGATGCCTGTGCGATTACCTCTGTCGTAGCATAAAGGACCGTAAGTGAAAGGTTAGCAGCATTACACTATGAAACAACTTTTTCGACATGGTTTCAAAGCGACCACAAAAATCGTCTTAAATAAAGAATTCGATATTTTGCCTGTGCGATTACCTCTGTCGTAGCATAAAGGACCGTAAGTGAAAGGTTAGCAGCATTACACTATGAAACAACTTTTTCGACATGGTTTCAAAGCAAAAAAATTATTAGTCAAAAGGATAAATTAATTTAATAAATGTGGCTTTTGAAAGTAGCCGTTGTTCGTATCGTGTAGAGCGGGTACAATTACACCTAACATGGAGAAGCATGTAACAAAGATTTACGTCGATTCACCAGTTTTTGGTCCGGAGGACGAAGAGGTTTACCGGTATATTGATCCCGATATAGACTACTCTGAGGGAGTGCGCCTGGAGTCGGAAGATACGCTGCTGCAAATCCAGACCAGGGACAGCATAGGAAGAGAAAGCAATGACTCCGCAGATTCAGGTAAACCTTCGAACTGATTGTCTGCTAACGTTAAACGCTAGTGTAGCTAGAACAGTTAGACATTAACTGTATGGTGTCAGAAGTAATTCATTGTCGTCCACTGCCAGACAGTTTTATGTAGTTACATCTAAGGGTTACATTACTGCTTGGTCATAGACCACAGTGACTGTGCTTTATTATTACATAATTATAGAACTTTTTACCTCATACAAGTCATGCAGAAATGTGAATTATGACAACAAGCATAAAGTAACAGCTTCTACTTATCACCCTTATCAGCATCATCGTTGTCGTCATCATCTTCATTATCATCATCATTCATCATGAAAAGTAAATAATTGGCTATTGGTTAGCTAGAACTGAAGAATATATAGGTCATTGTGACCACACTAAATTCTGTCTCGTATAACTCACAGACTTGGACTGCCTACTTTCCCTGAACGTAGAATGCGATTTACTTGTTTTCAGGATTCAAAGCCCTAGATACATGTTTTTGTAAGGTGAATCTGTTAATACAACCCCATTCCTGCTGCAAAACTGTGATTGGCAAGAGTTTTATTAAATTCTGGATATTTGGATCAAACAGAGTGGACCAGACAACAGATTCAGTGTTTTATGTGTTGCAGGGCGATATGAAGACGTGGGCAAGCATTATGCTGAAGACGATTCTAACCGGAGCAAGTTGATGCATCAGCAATCTACAAAAGTTCAGCAGAAACACCGTTTCATTCCATCAGGTGCCAATCGAATGTACAAGGAACTGAACGAGGAAGAGGAGGAGGAGCGCCTGGAAGTGGAAAGGAGGAACCGCAGTCAGAGGAGACAGATGGAACAGAACCACATTCCTCAGCTGGACCTCATCGATTCTGACGACGAGAAGCTAATGCACCAAGGCTTTACTGACCTGGAGATTGACGGGGGTAGGAACCCAGGTGCTTACGAGAAGACGGCTGAAATGGTTTGGAAGGCAAATCAGAGGAACTTATTAGCGAAGGGAGGAACCGAGAGATCAGGCCTGTATCCGGCAACTAAGACGGAGAAAGTGCCAAGACCGTATAATCATGAAACAGATGCACGAGGGTCATTTCCTGCTGATGACGTATCGGCAGGATTTCAGCATCCAGTTTATCCAGTTGCAAATGAAGGTTCATATAACCCCCAAAATGAATCTCATCTGTCAGATGTGCACTCTAATTTTCATCCACCCATCGCTTCTCAGATCCTGCCACACGATGTGCGAGGATTTCAACCATTTCAGCCGTACACGATTGAAAATGCACCACCGTTGGCAGAAAACAATTTCAGTTCTCTAAAACAGATGGAGTTTGCGTGGGCGACTAATCACCATGGGACGAGATATCAGCAACGACGATTCAGTGAAAGCAGTCTGATCAAGGTTTTGCCAACTGCAGAAGGTGTGAATAAATCGAAGGATTTCATCAAGGCAAACAAAAAAGAAGTCGTGAAGAAGGGACGGCCAAAGAAGATGTACGGAGAGATGTTCTCAAAGCGAAAGAAGAAAGAAAACGTCGAAACTGGTCCACTGCTCAGACGGCATTCTGAAGAGGTCCAGATCAGGGAACCAGTGCAGACGAACACAAGCCAAAATATGTCTGGTAATGTCTTCCAACAGCCGCTTTCTGTGACTGTCCACCAACAGCCTGTTGCAGCAGCCAACAACAATCCTCCTCATCAGCTTTATCCATCATATCTCATGCCCGTTCAGTCAATGGCTAATCCATCAGTTCATCCAATGGAACATCAACAACGTATTTCCATTCCAATCCAGCTACAGGGAGTTTCAGCACTCGAACAGCAGAACGTCAGTGTCGACATTAACCTGAGGTTGGTGAGCCCAGACCCGACACTCCCTCCTCAGCCAAGCACCAACAGGACCCAATTTCAGCAGCCAAGACTCACTGGACGCCATCTGGCTTACAATCCGGGAACTGTAAGTCGTCTCTTAGGCTGATGCCTCTTGTTGAGCTAGCTCTTGGTGACAGTGCTTTTCAAAACACTGCTTTTTCACAAATCCTATCCAATTCCTCCTCTTCCCCCTTACCTCCCTTGCCATTTCATCCATCTTCAGTTCTTAGTTGTCTGACTGTATGCCTGCCTGACCCCTTTGGATCTTGACCTGGAACCGATTTGTACACCCGCCTATTGATTTGGTTTAGACGAGGCACCTGTGGATGGTTCCGACAAATTCGCTTTTTTGGCGCTGTAGAAATCTTGAGATTACGATTTTCTTGGGTTTAATTTCTATACATCTTGTCAGACGCTGAATGATTTGTGACAGTACTCATATTGTAAGGAGGTTTAACCAGAAACTGAAATACTGTCTTTGTGTTTCTGTGTTGAAGAAAGATAGAGGAATATTTTCATTACAATTTTATTTAGTAGATTTTTTTATAATTTTTAAAAAATCTCGATGCTTTAGCTTTTCCAATGTATTAAATTGTTGTGCCAATTTTATTATTTTGGAACATATCAGACATGTCTATATAACCTGTTGATTTAATTTTAGTCCACTGCAGTTGGTTTGCCAGTGTCTGGTGGTCAGTCGATGATGACATATGGTGTCCTGCCACCGCTGAACATGAATCCATACATGGTTCTACCACCTGTTGGAGACTCTGTCATGGTCAGTAGTTGTAATTGCAGCGAAAGATTTATACAGTACGTCTCAAGATCTTATAAGCAAGGGCAGAGCCAGAGGACTGGGCCACCATCCACCTGAGTTTAGAAAGGCTCACAGAATGAGCAGATGAGCACAAGTTGGGCTACTCCAACCATCCTCAGAAACTCAGATGGGGCAAGACCTACTGAGGTAATTTATAGATGTCCCTGTATCATGTGTTTCATTTAGGTGTGAATCGTGCACGAGCGTTCCTATCTAAGTTTAGGGAGGCTTAAATTCTGCCAATCATCATCCAGTCCTATCTCGATGTTTCCAGGCCTTCCACATTTCATTTACATTCTTATTTCTTTATTTGTTTGTTACAGTTATTATGAGCAGAAGCTAATTAAATCTGAATCTTAGGTGTGAGGCAAGTGTGTGAAACTGTGGTGGAGATGAGCTATTTATCGAATGTAATTGAACATTTATATAGCGCCGCTCAAAGAGCAAAACAAATCAGAAGCACTCTGCACTGGCGTATATTATGTTAAAAGTCATTTAGACCTAGAATTTTACATCAGCCATTCATTCCATTTTTACTTAGTCAGATATTTACTGTGGCTTTTGCAGAACCAATATGCAGACACAGAGCGTTTGCCTCCTGTGGTCGATGAGAAATTGGGAAGATCGATAGAAACACCCCCAAAAGGAAGTTACGTCGAGCAGCTGAAAAAGCAAAACCAGCCGCCACAGTACAAGGAATACACACTTGGCGATTACCGTCGGCTCAAGAAGGAAATTAAAACACTGAACCTTGGAAAGCTTGGTCCAGATCTCGATACTGAAGAACGCATCGAAAAGGTAAAAATGGTCCAGTGTAATCAATCAATCAATCAATCAATCAATCAATCAATCAATCAATCAAGTTGTTTTATTGCAACCAAAACATTACAATAATGCCAGAGAATGTAAACATTACAATAATGCCAGAAAATTTAAATTAACAATGTAAATTAATTAGATTAATCTGTTGTGACATGAATGCAAGTTTTGCGTAGGAGTAGTTATTGATTGATAACATAATTATGATAACAATGCTATTGAAGTTTCCATGTTAGGTTGTTCTGGATAGTTTGTCAGAATTGTTGCTCTTGGCCCGTCTAGTCTGGTTCTTTCCAGTGTAGTCTGGTCTGTCCGATTTGGTCTGGTCTAGGTCTGGTCTATTTATTATGATTTAATTGATGTAGACCACCATGGTTATGCCTACATACATGTGTGCAAGTATATGCATGTACTTGTACATACGTATCTAAAAACTTCCAAGGGAATAGCCAGTAAAACATTTCAGAGGGGCTTTTCAGTTTTCAGAGGTTTTCCATTGGAAATGGGCGTATTTTTGTACATTTTTAGTTTTTAATAACAGTAGTGCATTTATTTATACCACCCCATAAATACGCCCATGAACACTTCTATAGCAACTTATTTAGGACCATTCAAATGTGCTGTAAATGACATTCATTCATCATGCCAAGATGACTAGATTGCAGGGTGATGTGTGAATAAATGAATGAATGAATGGATGGACGGATGAATGAAGGAATGGACGGATGAATGAAGGAATGGACGGTTGGATGAATATATGGATCATTCAGGGCTATCGTAGATTTTATTATTATTAGATCAGAGTGAAATAGATTAGGAGACTGATGATGAATTTGCATTGATGTTGAAGCTGGTGAAAGAGAAGAGAAAGCAGCAGTATTCAAAGCAAGTCAAACAGCGCAATCGCCTGGAGCTGGCGTCAAGGAGTCACAGAGATTTGGCACCAGACAACCACTTGCAGCAAGAGGATGCCACCGATAGACGAACAATTGTAAAGACCCGAATTCTTCTCTGCTTTCACAAAACTAATTACTTCATGAGAAATTATAATTGTACCTAGCCAATTACTAGCATAAAAATAAGAGATGTTCATAAGACAAAATATATTATTAAATAATAAAAACTAAATTGTAATTAGATTAGCTCTCTAATAATGGTCAGTATTAAGACATGACTCCGAGTACCGGGGGTATTGCTTTTCGTTAGAGCATAGCTGCATTGATTATTACATGTAGTTGCTTGGGTTATTGAAGAAATGATTGCCTACCCACATTCCCGGTGAAGCGTAGGGGTGGCAAAATTGCCGGTTTTACACCATTATATCAGCGAATGCTAAGGCCCTTTGCAAGGGACCAGTGCATCACATAACGTGCAGTTTTCAGTAAACTGAGTAATCAAGTGGTTAATTTTAATAAATTAATTATAAAATATTTATCACACTGCTATATTTAGAAGTTTATTATAAATAATCATGAGATTGTGTTCAGTTGTTCCTTTAAATTTTTCATTCATCTTTAAATTCTTACTTTAATCGTTATTGCTTTTTCTGATGTTTGAGGCTTTGAAATATGCAAAAACTGTTCCAAAGCCACGAATCGTCCGTCATGAATTGGACGACCACCTCACGATCTATGAACGCAACCGGAAAATAGAACGAGAATCTTTGCCAGACGAACTCGAGGAGTTGCAGCTGCTGAAAGAACGACACAACTTGGAACGAAAGCAGCTGGAGCTGATCGAGATGGGAGTCAAAACAATCCTAGCGCAAAATGCCTAGAAGATAATGGAATTAATTATTGTGATTCAAACAGGAGTTCATGTGACATTACCAGTTTTAGCGAACGTTCATTAAACTACACCATCATTGTCATTTTTCAGGCTATGGTTTCTGTTCAATCAGTACGTCACAGACGATCGGGATGGATATTTATTTCGAACCTTCTGATGAGGCTGTCAAAGGTGATTCCTGAAATGTGCCATTATAAATAGAGGCAAAGCCTGAAGGACATTGAACTGTAGTGGCTTTGAATTTTAATTGCTCAAAGTTTTGTGTACGATATTTCTTCTATGCATCTGTGTGTGACAACTGTATTTATTTCTGTTTAATAAGTGCCTTAAATAATAATATAATTGTAAAAACGTGTAAGGATGTACGATGTTATTTGCAGCTCCTGCCAAGCTGGACCTTTTCTTCTGCTGCATTATTTAGCGTCTAAATCGATTTACGTGTAGCATTTAAGTTTATTTTTCAGATATTGTATTTGTATGTGTTGATGGTGGCTTCTTGTTTAAGCAATCATATTTCTGTTTGTGTGTGTGTAAAATTAAGCGTTTGTGTCGATATTTGACTAATTTTTTTCTAGTAGTGAAATATCAACCCTCAAGAGACTAGAACTGTGCATGCCCCCTTCTGAAAGTACCTGCATTGAACAAGAAGAAACATCGTTACTCTTATGTTTGCTAATTTTGCATCCCTCTGTATCTAATTTTCTTTAGCTGTACTTTGTGGTGAATAAACTTATGTACAATTATATACATTTGCAGAGGCGGATTAAGGCATGTTCAACATGTTCGGCCGAACAGGGGCCCCCACACTTGAGGGGCCCCCACAAATGAAAAATAAAAAATTCAATATTTTATCATTATTGTTATTTGTTAAGGCTAATAGTAAAAATGAGCAAAAATATCAGAAAAAATTATTCGAAACTACCCAGTTTAATATAGAGTCTATACAAATGCACAACTTTCGCAAATGTGTGGGCATTATAAACACACACACACATAATTATATATTATATACAATAATTATACACTTAAACACATTATTATAATACACATACAAATATATACTTATACACATGATTATATACACAAACACATATATCCATATTTGCATACATACACATATTCTGTCTGGTTTTGAACTTGACATTTATTAATAGTTGTCAACTTACAGTTACATTAGCAAAGTCTAAGAGCTATTCCACAATCCACACATGTTCGATCAGGTTTCCAGTCTGGGGAGAAGAGTGGGGAGAAGAGGTTTAGAGGTCGCTAACGTTGAATGCCCGTGATAAACAGTCTTGTTTATCCTTACAATCGGTTGGTGCATTCAGTTAAAGTAGACATATTTCAAAGTTTGTCATCCATTAAGGCATTAACCTCTGAGAAATGTTTAAATAATTAGCAGCACTATAGCCGTGTTACGCTTGACTTGATAGAATCACATCTGCCAGATGGAAATGATCAATTTCTGAAGTTCTGAAAAGTCTTCGACTCTGACTTGGGTGATGGTAGGACAAACCAAAAAGGCTGGAGAGATGGGTGGCCATAGCCACACACACACACATGCACACACACACACACACACACGCGCACATACGCATGCACACACGCACACACATGCATGTCTTTATACGGTTGTTTCGCACATAACGCCACGTTTACACCGCGTTGTCTATAGGCCGTCTTAATATTTTAAGTTGGACGCGCGATGATTAACTGAGTTTTCTCACATAAAATTATGGCGGATGACAAAGCTACTACATCTGATGTAAGTAGTAAAGTATACTTACATTGCATTAATAATTATTGGTATTAATACCGTGTGTGTGTGTGCGTGTGTGTGTGTGTGTGTGTGTGTGTGTGTGTGTGTGTGTGTGTGTGTGTGTGTGTGTGTGTGTGTGTGTGTGTGTGTGTGGGCCCGCCATTGGTGACTCTTTCTTATTTTCATTCATTCATTCATTCATTCCGGAGATTTATATAGCGCCTCTTCAAGAAGCCTACTCAGAGGCGCTCCCAGCGGGGCAATGTTTTGCTACCTGATGTAATAGTCTAGATTTAAGTTACATTTAACATGCACCATATAGATAATAGCGCAGAGATACTAAAAATGCGTTATGTTAAGTGTCCTAATGCGTATAATACATACATACGTATTACGTACGGACATACATACATACATACATACATACATACATATATGGTTTTCTCAAATGAAAGATGCACTTTTTAAGCTGTTTTATCGCCACGTGTTGAGCGCTTCTGAGAGACTCTTTAAATTAAGTGGCGCTTTATAATTGTGTTGTTACATTACATTGCATTACGTTACATTGGATTGTGAGCCCTACATCTCGAAAAGAGACAACTCAACAGCAACGAATTGAGTTGGGCAGCATGATGATCCACATTAGACAGGTTCACTGTCATCGAAACCATAGCCTACTGTAGCTTCTTTATCGTAGTTATTTAGTAGGCCTATAGGCTAGATGATACGGCGAGGTAGAGACCTGCATGGCCACCCGCCCTCATATGCCGAGGCTAAGAAAATGAAGTCGCTAACACTTCATACTCATGGCTGCCTCAGGGTTAGCTTAAAGGACTGCTCTTCTTCTTCCTCTTCCTCCTCCTGCTCCTCCTGCTAATGTTCTCCCCTCCTTCTTTTTAGTATAGTAGGCCTACTATTGTAATATCGTTAAACCTTAAAAGATGTAATACTAAGACCTATACTGATATTGTACAAAAAGACAGAAGGAACGAATTAATAATAGACGAATGTTGATTCGTTTAACATAAAACGTTTTATGTGTCCTTTTGTTGTGATTCTGTGGGGCTGGGGCCCCCACAGTTTGACTGAACAGGGCCACCACATTCGTTAATCCGGCTCTGTACATTTGTATTTACATTAGCCCAAACAAAAAGTATTTAAGACTTTGGCAATACATGAGCCACCAGTTGAAGTGGCTTCATTGCAGTTAAGGCGTGAACTTAAAAAATCGTTCAATAACGCACTGGGGACTATCAACCGCTGACAGTCAGGCACGATACCCACCTTATGAGCACTTTTAGGATAGCGTCCTAATTAAAGCCTTAACTTACCTTGCCGCCAATTTTATCTGCTGGCAAGTACGCCCGAAATCCCCGAATCTAACCAGAACTGATGACGAGGCATAAATGGATACGTATTTCTGGCCACTGTTCAAGGATTCTATATTAAATCAGAAATACTATTTCTAATAAAACGACTTGAAGAACGTAGATGAGCTCCAACCAGTTTGACCGCATTAACAAAATTTAACCAAGTGACGCTTAAATTTATTTGAAACTGCTCTTTTGATTTTTATTGCTGGAGACTAAGTCTTGTCTATTTTGTTTGACGAAGACGACTAAATTTGTGGCGAAATAATTTAAATAAAGTTTATAAAACGTATAAAAGACTCTTTTAGTGACTGAAGATGCCTTGCCGACACTTGTAGAGGAGATCATAAAACGTAGCCTATCATTGACAACAAACTCGTTGTCAAGCGCACAGGTTTGTATAACCTGTTGTTCAAATTGATGCAAATTCACTTATACCTTGAAAAATCACAGGAAATTTATATTTAAAAGTTATTAATAAACTATCAGTCAGTTATCCTAACAATACATTGCGACAGGCGACGAAACAGTATTCGAAAAACCAGTTTGTAATGACAGTATTCGCAAGTGTATAGCAGTTGTAACAGTAAGAATTTAACTCCAAACACGAGTCAGTATTCATATAAATTTCTCACAAAAAGTTATTTTATGTCCAGTGATTTATGTAGCGCCGTTGGCTAATGTACGAGGCGTGAAACACTTTTAGGGCGGCCGGCGGCGCTTCATCATCTATGCAATCGTATAAAGTATTCATTCAAGCACTTCACGTTTATTGCTTTCTATAAGGGTAAGATATTGAATGTCAGTGAGGAAGAATGGGAGAAGAGTGAAAAAAGTTAAAGACGATGGGCTGGAGCTGCAAAAACGGCAAATTCTACCTTAGAGGACTTTATTCCAAGATCAGGAGACAAAGATACAGTTCCAAGGTTGTGCAAGTCACTGATGAAGCCTCAGTTAGAATGCTGCATCCAGATATTAAATCCCTATCTGAAACAAGACACAGAACAGGTGAAGAAAGTGAAGAAAATGCGAAAAAATACTGTAATGATTTTGGAATACAGGATTTGAGCTACAAAGAATAAAAGGTTGAAAAGGTTAGGGAAAAGAATGAGCAGAGGAGCATTGAAAATGAAGAAATGCAGTGGGAGATGCTCTTTAAATTTGCACCTAGCAAGGTGACTTGATGCCACAGGTATAGATTATGTAAGAAACTGAATGAAACGTTAGAGCAGAAATTCTTCAGTGCAAGAGTTTTAGACTTATGAAATGGTCTGGATAATAGTATTGTCTCAGTGGGTATTACTACAGCTTTTAAGAAACTAAGAAGGATGGGCTATATAGAATTTCAGGTTAATTTGCAGTGGTTCTAATGCAGATTGCATGTCTTCGGAACCACTTAAAGTCTAAGTAATGTTATATATTTGTATGTTATAGTGTGCTATACCCTGGCTGTATTTATCACTTGACTGTGATGTAATATATTATTATGACATGAATGGTTGAATTGGTTCGTGTGTCGATTCGCTGGCCTTCTGATCAAAGTTTGGTTTCTTTTATTAGAGTTGCACTGAAAACAACAAATGAAGAAGATCAAATTCAAGGTGCTTTATGCAACAAGCCAGGATAATGACTTTAGAGCAGTTCAACTCAACGAACATAGCCTGGCTACGAAAGGATGGATTGCGGAAAGGTACGTCACTTGGTTGGGTGCTTCAGTAGCATGCTGCTTGTTTGAAGGATTCTTTACAAGGCGCAAGGCAAATGTTACCTTACACACATGCACACACCCCTCTATCCACACACACACACTCACGTGCTTACATATGTTGAAGACCAATGAAAAGCAATATTACATTCATTCAAAGAAAGTATTTGTAGGCATCTAAAGGTGAGACTAGAAGGGACAACATACATGCATACATACATACATGCATATATACATGCTTACATGCATACTTAAATACATATGTTGGTGTGGTACTCAATGTGTGAACACTTAACATGGTTATTGTGGTGCAAATAAGATGCACTGTTTGGTGGCCATGTTTAGCACCCTTGTGAGGTTTCTGAAAGGCATCAAATAATGATGACGATCATGATCATGGTGATTATGATCATGGTGATGATGGTGGTGGTGATGATGATGATGAAGGCAGCAACTATGATGATGATGATGATGATAGGATGATATAAATTAGGAAGATACTTACATAATATGTAACTCATTTCATTCATTTCAGATATTTATATAGCGCCCCTTCAAGATTTCTACTCAGAGGCGCTCCCGACTACAGCCGGACACTGAATCGAAGTTTCATGCCGAAGCGCATGAGCAATGAGTGAAGGACTTGCCCAGGGTCCCAATGGCGGCTTGAGGTAGATTGAACCCGCAACCCTCCGGCTGCAAGGCACCAAATATACCCCTTGAGGTGGATTCAGCGCAACCCTCCGGCTGCAAGGCACCGAACATACCTCTACACCACCGCGCCCCACAACTGTAACTGTATGCATACGTACAATACATGCATACATATGTACATACATACATATATTCATGAATTCGTCACTTCTGGCCTTGGGTGGACTTTCTGTTACACTGTTATAAAAAGTTAAATTACATTACATCATATTATGTATTATGGGTTTAGGTTCTGCAAATATCCTCAGGAAATCATTCTTGAGCTGGAACATATGACAAGAATCCGAAAGATCCAGATTCTGTCACATCAGAGTTGCATAGGTACCATATGGATTTTCTCTATTCCATTCCTCAGTATAAATAAATATATAAATATTTGAGTGAATATTTGTGAAATGATAACATGTTAAATTTCCAACAATTGATAATATGAATGAATATTGAAAATTATTAATGCTAATAAATGTTTGTAATCTCTGTTTAATAGCTAGTTGTAAATAGGGAATTTCTTTGATTATTGTAATATTTATGAGTTAATGGTTTTACCTTCATTTTATTATTATATTTGGTTGCATCTTTTACAAATATCCCCACATTGTTTTTTTTCATTCTCAATCAGACTATCTAACCAGCACTTGATGGAAAGAATTAAATTCTTCTGAATGAATAGTGTTTTTATTTTGTACATAAGGTTTTTGATCAAATTTAAATTTATGACTGTTGCTGTTGTGGTTTGGAAATCTGTTGAACATGGTTTGCTCTACAGAGGTCATTAAATGCTTCTATGTTAAGTCTCTTGATACAAAGAGAATTATTGATTTTTCAGCATCGAAAATTGAGTTTTTCATTGGAATATCACCAGACAAACTGATTTCACCACATGGTAGCATTCAGTACAGAGGCATCGGGTAATTTATAATATAATCAAAAAGTTTGATTTGCTCTTAGAACTGTGGAATTTTTATAATAAAAGCCAGAATTTTGATTGCATGTAGCAATATTGCATTGGAAACAGGTTTTTCTTAAAATCCTGATAATATAGAATAAGTGGTTTTGTTAGTAGGTGGTATGTATCAGTTAACAGTGGATGATTTTAGAAGTGCTGTGGAAGTAGTATCTTCAGATATAATGAGATTTCCCTATAGAACAAAGACAGTGCCTTGACTGCTTGTAGCAATGGTACATTGGAAATGGGGGGTTTCGAAGCATGTGAAAATAGGCGTTTTGAATGCTTTTAGTATAATAATGCACTGTAAATACACATGTGGATTTTGAAGCACCTATTGAAACATGGACCTATGGAGGTATGTGTCTGAGCTGCCTTAGTATAGATTGCGTTTATGACTTAAATCTTAAAAATCAATATCGTTAAAGGATGATTTACAATCAAGACATAACCATTATAGCCATGTTGTTCTTGAGGTCTCTTGGAGTTACTTGTGTTGCAACATGTGTTTATTCAAACAGTTACATTGAGTTGTCAGACAATGAGAAGAACGGCTATCAGACGCGTGAATTGAAATCAGTTCACGTTGATGTTGTGGGTAGTCACCTGAGGATTGTCGCTTACAAGAACCACTTTAACCGATATAACTTATTCAGTCAGGTATTAAGTTGTTATTAATTTTGACACCTTTTATTAATTTAAGTTGTTATTAATTTTAACACCTATAACTCCATTTTCTTGTGTAGTTTAAGTTATGGTACTTCAGTTACGGTATATGCAGCTACATGCATCATGTATGTATTTATGCACATGTGTATGTGAGTATGTGTGTTTGTTTGTACATGTACAATATCTGGACTTAGAGTGCATTTTTAGGACTCCTCAGAATACAGTTTATTATGGATTCTGTTTCTATTTTGTGGTATCATCTCTGTCTTTCCCCATCAGAGGATGGGTGCCTGGCAGGCTGCCATACACAAGAACCAGATGTTCAATGCAGCATGCATTTCATATTTACTGATTGTGGTTTGTCATTCAGAACTATTAAACAAATATTTATATATATCAAGAGAAGTAGGTGTAGAGAGGTGGTTTTCTCATAATGCTTACTTTGTAGAAAATGGGATTCTTTACCTAAATCAATTGCATTTCTCACAGGTTGCTCTCAATATATTATCTTCATAACTTTGGTTCCAATTTTAATTCAGAATCTGTTAAATATGAAATTAGGCAAAGTGAATTATTCAGTTTCTAAATTATATTATTTCTGATAGTTTGTGGAAACTGCATAAAACTTTACCTTCATTACGTATCTTCAGTGTATGATGGTTTCATGTTTTAAGGTTGGAATTGTGGCTATCAATGTTCTTGGATTTGCTCCGTTTGAAGAGGTTAGAAATTATTCTTCTGGAGATAATTTTTAAATTCAGTGTAATATCCCAGATCATGCTATTTTTGAGCTGCTGCCTGATCTGAAATGTCATGGTAGCTGACGCTGTGACTCCAGCGCACTTGCAGGCATTGGCCGTGTTTGCAGGCATCAGTGGAACTGGTGGTGCCCAAAAATACTACATTCACTTCACAGTGGCACTAACCTGCCAGACATTTTTTTTTCGCAAGACATTCTTTAGAAACCTGAAAATTGTTTAGTAATATGTATTTAATTATTTTGATGTCATTAGTAATGAATTCTTCTCACTCTACAAATGAAGCCGACTCTGTTGCCTCTGATTAAGAGGTTGAGATTAACTTGTAAAATTTGGATTATTCAGAAGTGGTTTTGATACAGAGTATATATTAACATTTTCAACAGAATCCTCTGTCAACGAGAAGAAACAATCAGAATAATGAAAACCAAAAACTTCAAGCATTTCCACTGAGGTTAGTAGTAGTCTATACTGATAATATCGGTGTAGACTTCTGTAGAAGTTGAGAAATTTTTGATCATTTTGAAAGTCCACATTGGGGAGGTAGCCTAAAATAACGTTCAAGACAGAATCACAGGACAAGTCTATAGATATAGACACACCCACTGGATAGTTGTTTCAACAGGGTATGCCATAAATACCAGCTTCAGTCAGGTGGCAGAGATGGACGTTAATACATTATCTAATCTATTCTAAGAACTTCTTTAGTGCCAATGTCATAATACTCATTGTAATTGTCAATGGTTGCTACTATGCAAAATAGCTGTGCAGCCAAATTCAAGGGTGAGTCAGATCGAAAGCCAAGACAACACAGAAACAGCCTATGGAGGAAATGCTTTAATCGCGTTATAATATACTGGTAATTATCAGATTCCCTTTGCTCCAGTGGAATGGAATATCTTTGGAGTTTGTTATGGATTTTAGCAATGATCATGTTTCGTCGATCGATGATGTGGCTTTCGATCTCTACCAGGAGCCAGAAGTTGCAAGGATGATTCGTCAGTTGGACAGGAAGAAGGAAAGCGCTATTCAAGGTCTTTGGAAAGTTTATCAACATCAAATTTATCAATGATATCATTAAGATTTCGATCATTATCAATGCTTTTATTGGATTAAATATTTTACTTTACAGCATTATAGAATAATTTGTTAGTAAACATTATTAATGTTTAAAACTTTAATGATGAGCTGCATTGGTTTTCCAGTCGCTTTTAGTACACTCTTGTCATTAAAGTGTTAAGCCTCTAAAGGGCTAATGTCTTGCTGATGTGCCATAGCCTATAACGCAATCAATAAGTCAATCAATCAATCAGCCAGTCAATCAGATTCAGCATTTTGCTAAGTCTTCTGTTTTTTTATTTTAAGAGTTAGGTGTGATACTTGTTATCTTTTTGTTTGATTTAAATCAAAATGTTCTCTTGGATTTTTATTCTTTGTATTTTTTGCTTCTTATTGTATTGTATTGTATTGTATTCAAACATTTATAAAGTGCCTCTCATAGGGTGAACCATTCAGAGGCGCTCCCAGTGCGCAAGGCCAAAGAGAAGAAAAAGGTTTTGAGAAAAGCAAAGGTGGAAGAGAGGTTATATATTTATATATTTGCAACATGTTTATAAGATGTTTGTACTGAGTTTACTTTTAATATATAAACAAGTGCAATTTGTTTTCGTTTAGATGAAAAGTTTGAGTTGGCCAAGAGGATAAAGTTGGCAATAATGGAAATAAATCAGGTGGGTCAGTCTCTACAGTTTAAACATGATTGCTTTTTAGTCACATTATGAGATTTACATTAACCATAAGCATTAACTTTAAAACTTAACCTTGAGAACTTTACATTAGCCTATAAAAATCACGAATAGTTTACTAGCATAAAACTCATGAATTAGACAAAAATGCTGGAAGATGATGCAAAGCTTTGGCAAATTGAACTGGAGAAAGGAGGGATAGTTGTGTCTGTGGAAATTTCTGTAGAAGCTTACAAGGCCTCGTGGTCAAAGTGAAACTGTAATTGTAATTTTTATAAGAAATTTATATAGCACAACTTTGAGAGAAAACTTATCAGAAGTGTTCTCTGTGCTAGACAGTATGATGTTAAATGTAATTAAGAACAGAAATTTCTTAAGTAAACAAAGCAATGCACGTGAAGCTAGAAGAGTCACCAGTGGCGATTGCATGCATGCACGTGGAACTCCGTCAACAGATTTCCATCAATAGCTGACAGCTCATCATGTTCAGAGTTTGGAAGGGTTTGGTTGAGATTGTTACACTATACAGATAGTCAGGTATGCTAACCCACCATAATGGTTTGGGGTTGAGATTTTAAGACTATACGGATATCATGCTTACCCATCATAGTCTGGCATCAGATTTTGACCAGGCTTCTCCAACAGATTAACATTTTTGCTACTGTTTGAGGCCTTCTTGTGTGTTGGACCGTCCTCCTGGAACAATCTGCCACTTCACTTACGTACTGTTGCCTTTGACTCTGTACAGCATAATTTGCTAACTATCTTTAAATGCACTTGTTTAGATCTGTTAGGTAGTTATAGGAACACTGCTTTTGTAAGGTACTTAAAAATGTGCTAAGTGTCCTGAAACTTTCCTTACTAAACTCAAAACTGTTCTTTTTGGGCGCGTTGGAGTCGGGAGCGCCTCTGAGTAGTTTCCTTGAAGGGGCGCTATATAAATTCCCGAATGAATGAATGAATGAATGAATGATAGATATACACAGACCTGAAGCAACCACTGATTCATGCCTCATGCATTATTACAAGAGCACTGGAAGGTATGAGATTAGATGAGCTTAGAAATACGACTGGGTCAGTGTGTTTGTGTGGGTCAGTCTCCACCTTTCATCATCCCTTAACACTTTAATGATGAGCTGCATTGGTTTCCCAGTCACTTTTAGTACACTGTCATCGTTAAAGTATTAATGTAGTTTGCTTTGCAATGTTCCATTGCAGCTGGGAATACAGCTGGCCAAGTGCGAAATGGAAAAGACTAAAGCTGCCGAGGTAGAAGACTTCGATTTAGCGGAAATGAAGAAGACACAGGCGGACGAAATCCGGGCCAAGATTTTTGGTTACCTTCGTAAAAATGAACTCATTAACCTCATTAAGGTTAGCCTTATTAAATTAACAAGTTTTTATATGATTGCGAAAAAAACAGAGGCGCTTTATTTGTACAGAAGAGGCGCTTTACAAATTCTCAGATACGATACGATACGATTATTTGTAAAAGATTTCTGTTACATTTTTAAACATAAACTTAAGAGACTTTCTCCTAAGGAGATTTGGTAGCATTTTTACTTAATCTCACTGTCACATTAGTTCAGTTTATTAAGGTAACCCAAGAGGCAGCTGTGTGAAATGTTAACAACTTGATTTTCGTAGCCTCAGCATTTAAGAGCAGGTGGCAGGTCCTCTTCCTAGCTACCTGATCTTCCTACAAATGGTGTACAGTTGACGTACTCATTTCCATAGCTGAGTTCACTGTTGGGGGCTTGTGAAACATTTTGAAATATCTGCCCTGGTGGGATGTAAAATTCTGACAGTTTAGCATACCACGAGTGTGGTGCAATTCAATAAAACATAATTTAAAAAACCGGTAATAGTGATAATTATTCTGTGGGGTTTGTATTGAACACATGAAGTGATGTGGTTTTATTTGAGTTTGGTGAAATTTTGTAAAATATGTCAAGTATATTTTTATTGACTTCAGTTGTCTGCACTGTTTGTTTTTGTGTCAATTTTGTAATGCTGTTGGTTTGGTGTAGTACTTCTAATAATTCACAGTAAACTTGTTTTAGTCTCCACTGCCTCCATTGAATTTATCTGCTCCAAGTAAGTATGAGGCAGAGCAAAATGATTGCAGTGCTCATTCGACTATGTAAATCTTGCCAATGCATTACATTACATGCTCTTTGTCTTGCTGGGTGTATGGGATCTTGATAATGTGTGTGTGTGTGTATCTGTCTGTCTTGTTGACCTTCTATCTGTCTCTGTGTGTTGTCTTTAGACTCTTTACATAGGGTAAAGTTGCTTGCTTGGCCAACCTCTAGTCTGGTGATTCAAATCTATTATCTTTCAACAAATTTTCAATAATTCATTTGCATTTCCAATGGAAGTTGCAACTTCACTGCTTGGAATTTTTTGGTTCTGCTTTGGCCTTTGATTCTAACCAGCATAGCCTGGCTTTAGATATCAGATTGTGAATACTCGTTGCTATATCGGCGCTATACAAGTTCAATAAGATTCAATTATGATGAATTTATTTAGCAAGTTTTGCCACGTAAACTAAGCAGTCGACATATATGTTCGTTCATTTTCTGTGACAGGAACGTAGTTGTTTGGGGTATGAACAAGATCATTTGACTGGTTGTGGTAAATTACTTTTGATAAAGTGTGGCTGCTTCTGATAAGGAATTGTTGTTTTGCTGATTCCTGGCTATTTTGATACTGTTTGGAACCTGATGATAAGGTACAGTATCATGCAACTAAAGTCGTCTTGTGTTAAGGATTGGCTGCTTCTTATAAGGTGTGATTTCTTTTGATAACTGCTATTTTGCATAAGGTTTGGTAGCTGCTGATAAGAGCTTTGGCATCATGTGATAAGTTTAAGTCTAAGTTTAGTAAGTATTGACAGCTTCTGATAAGGGATGGGGTTGGTGTGGTAAAAGCCTACTTATGACTATAATGTGTTCATTGTTATGTGACAATACATGGACTATGTTTGTGGTTAACGTTTATGGAAGTCAGTTTAGGTAGGATTACATGTTATACGCCGCTAGTTCCCTGCTTGCATATCCTTGCTTCTATGTTATCCATAAGAGCTGCTGCAGGAATTACAAAAAAGAAAATTGCAGACTTGTCTCTAACTCAGATGGAGTACTGCAGGGGTAATTTATGGATGTCCCTCTTTTGGCTATTCTTTTGTTTGCTTTTGGTTGTCTTGACACATGACAATGCTTGCTTGAGGCATAGGTCATGCATAAACTAGTGAGTGCTTCAGTTTAGGTAGTTTTGCTATTTGGCTTTGTGCTAGTTCCATTTGAACAAAGTAGGTGTTAGTACTTAGTGGACTTGGGTATTGATTTAGCAGAACCTCCTTGATTTCTTTCTGCATTTTTCTTCTGAGGTCTAAATCATGTGTTCTGTTGTAAGGTGATGTTCAATAACACTGTTTCAATACAAATTACATTGAAGTGAATTTACTGAGGAATAGGGAAGATGGTGTTTATTTTCACAAGGCCAGAAGCTGTATTGAACCCAAGATCTTGGTAAAATAAAATGCAGGTCCTTCCAATCTTGGCTGACATGTGTTTCTGTGGGTCTGACCACGAACCAAAGAATTTCTAAGCAAATTATGAATTTTACATCTGTATCCATAGTCCAGCTTTGCAAGATTCTTAATGAAATGTATGATGGGTACTGTAAGTATTTTCAAAACACCTCAGTACTGGTGAAAGTACTGCAGAAATACCGGTGAAAGTACTGGCAAATATACTGGCGAAAGTACTGGTGAAAGAGGGATTGCTACTTGGCAAATAGTTTGTGTAGTTTACAGTTTATTCTAATTTAATTTCCAGATTTTCACGTATTTTTCTTTCTAACCAAATCTATTGGCTGCTATAGCACTGTTATCTATTGACTGCTATAGCACTGTTATCTTAATGCACAAGGTTTCAACTGATGGTCGTATTTGAAATGAAATAATTAGTAAAACTTTCTTTGTCCTATTCAGAATCTCCATTCAAAATCCAATGTGTCAGTGATACGTAGCGATGTATTCCGCCTGTTTTTAATCAGATTCTCCGAGGCGGCTGAGATCTAATCAAGACATTCACTTGCATTCTCCTGAAGATGCTGTATTGAGACATGATCCTTCTCCACTTCCACGTTTGACAAATGATTCCAGGTAAATTATGGAAGATTGCTGCAGTTAACTCAATGTAGTTTAGTAAATTTGCTGCCCTATCAACCTTTCTTATGTAATGACCTTTTAGCCCTTAGGCTCAGGCTCTTGAACTTTGCTCCTGAGGTAAAATCCTCACAGTGCTACATTACCTATGAGATCTTGAGTGTTTTAACGAGTTTATGAGATTAAGGTTACAGATACAAAAGTCTTGGGAATCATTTTGATTGAATGTGGATATGTGTTGGAATTCACTGCCCACTTCTGGGTGTTCTCAGGGCTTTAATGTCATGTATGGCTAAACATAAGACTCATCTGTTTCAGATTGCATACCCCCATCATCTTCACCCCATAGCCTGACTTCCGGTTTCTCTGACCTATCATATTTTGATAGGCTTCTCCTGTAGGTTGTGTTTTAATTTTAACTTCGGTTTCACTTGAAGTGACCATTGATTGGTGATGAATGCAACACGATTATAGATGTTCTTAAAGTAGATACGTCCTCTTTGCTCTTTAGACCGTCATGACCTTCTAGTACCTCAGTCCTGGACTGCCAAAACACAACATCGTGCCTATACTCTGTTGGCTCTTTGCTGTGGAATGACCTTCTTGCATAATCTGAGATCTTATTACTGTTTCTTACCCTTTCTGGATTTTCTATTTTTCAACTTCGGCCTGTTTATGGTATCCTGCTCTGCATAGGTGTAAGCTTCCACAAGGGTTCCAGTCTGCAGTTTAGAAGCAACCTCTGCATTGTGTATAAAGGAGGTGCTTTATAAGTTTAAATAGAATGGAATACAATAGAATAGATAGGATGTGTACAGAAAGAAATTCCCATGGCTAACGTTTGAAGCCAGCAGTTTGTTTTAACATCATCTGGCTAAAAATTACAGAAACCAGGAATTGGTCCATCTTCCAACAGCACGCTCTTCGCTATCACTGTAAGTTCTTACTTGATATCCAAGTATTTGTTAATAATTATACATTTAAGATATTAATTTGCGTCTTATAGCAGATCTAGACTTTTATTACGTGGATTTTCCATTTTTCAACTTTGGCCTGTGTATGGTATCCTGCTGTTCATGGACGTAGGCTTCCACGAGTGTACCAGACTGCAGTTTAGAAGCAGGACAGCACTGTTGATAAAGGAGGTAAATGTTTTACCTTTTGAATCACTGCCCTTTTTGATATGACCCCCATTGACCTCTGGAGTGGATGGAAGGGAGAATAAATTAAGGATGGGTGTCCAGTCGCCCCTCACTATAATTATCTAAAATGACGTGACTTCTGGTTTCTCTGACCTATGACTGTTGAATTGTGAGTTTTGACTACGATTAACTTTAAGCAGTGATAAATAGGATTCCTTATGTGTTCTGACAATGGTGTTGTCTAGTTGCCCATCACTATATCTAAGATAACTTGACTCCAGGTTTTCCTCAGCTATCGGATTTCAACACCAGGCTTTGACCAGGTTTCAGCTGAAACAGCCATTTGTTGATGACCTAAGTATTATGACAAGAAGTCATTATAGTTTTGATTAGATAAGTTTGTGCCAATGCTGTGAGTCTTTTTACTTCTTTTCCAGCTACGACGACATCAATGATGATTATCTTCTCGATGGAAATGGAGGTATTGCTCCTTTGTATTACATCAGTCTTCAATTTAATCTTTCCTAAAAACTAACTTAAAATTAAAAAGAACTGGTTAACCTAGAGAAGTGGATGTCGACTGTTTATTTACCAAGGTGTTTACTAGAAATTCACCTCTTGCAATGCTTAAACCTGTGTCATTTTCCTCTTGCATCATCATCGTCATCATCAGTTCCTGATGCCAGCCATTTGGTAGTGATGGTTAGGAATAAATTATCTCCTTTGTCCTCGGTCATTTGTCAAGTCCATTGCTCTGTTTAGTGTTAGTCCAAGTAATGTTATGTCCTCATTTATATTAACTATACAACGTAGTCTTGGTCTGACTTTGTTTCTTTTTCCTTCGAATCTTGAGTGCAGTGCATTGTGTGGTATTCGGTCGACTGGCATGCTCTCTACATCAATCAATCAATATTCGTTTAATGAAAGATAATCAAGCTGACACAGCTGCAACTTAATGACAAGAAATAGAAAACAGTTATCAGCTTGTTCAGAGGATACGGGGCCTATCTGTGGACCCGCCGGAAAACCCTCCCTGGGCCTTCTCATTAGATTTTAGTACATGTTCCTATAGAGGAGCCGTGGTATAAAGTTCCGGTCATGTTTCTGTGGCAGGGTAAACCCATGCGCCCGGGGTCGGAGGTTATAACTGTTTCTTCGAGGATCTGGGAGGAGTCTTCTAAGAACGTGGTATTGATTTTGAATGATGGCCCTAAATAGGGATTCGTCGGCAGACATGGGCAATGTCCAAACCATCAGAGTCTTCGTTGAATGACTTTGTCTAGCAGAGTTGTTTGAATACCTAATGATTTTCTTATGTCATTATTTCTTATTTTCTGTATTCTTTAAATCCCTGCAATCTTGCTCAGCCAGCTGATTTCTGCTGTAAGAGTTTTTTGTCATCTTGCTTTCACATTGTCCAACATTCTGACCCATCGGAAGGAAAATCGGTTGTATCATCATCGTCTTCTATATTTTGTCTTGGTTTTTTTGTTAATTCTCTGCTTCGCCGTATCCTATTCATTTTTCCAAATGCTTAAGAAGTGACCCAATTCTCCTCTGTGTCTTTCTGTTGCTGCCTTCTGTGGTTATTAGCCCTCCTAGACAGATGAATTGTTCTACTTGCTCAATAGCTCCTTCTTGGATTGTGATAGTTATTGGTGTCTCTTTGGTCTTTTCAATCACCATTGTTTTGGTTTTCTCTGTGTTGATCATTAGGCTGAATCTTCTATTCGTTTTGTATATCTGTTGAGTAATATTCCTCTTGCATATACCTTTTGAATTACTAAACCATCTAATATATGCCTGTGTCGTCTTCCTCTTGCATATACCTCTTGCATTACTGACTGTTCTGCTTCAGAGCTTGACGATGAGAAGAGACAGAGACTGCAGAAGCACCGAGATAAGATTCTGTTGTTACTTCAAGATGCTTTCGGTCTTCCACTGGTCAGTAAACTATTGCCCAAAGCGTTTCTTCATTGCTATTATCATCATTTTAAATGCTATTTTTTAGTGCTTTGTCAAGCCCTTCCGAAATCACTTCGAAGAAGAAAAAGAAGAATGTCAAGAAGGAATAGATGAAGAAGAAGGAGGAAAGGGAGGAGGTGGCGAGGAAGAAGAAGAACAGGAAGCGTTAATGACTTTTATTTTCTTAGGTTTGGGATATGAGGGCAGGTGGCCAGTCTTCTCCCTTGCCGGCTGTTATTCCCATGCACATTATCCAGTCAGTTTACTGCAGTGGTTAGCGTGATGGACTGTCAATCGAGAGGTTGGCGGTTCAAATCCCTACCAGGGTAGAAATTTGGTACAAGGTTTCTGCTCCATCTGAACCCCATATCCAGCCCAGCTATAATGAATACACTGACCGTTCACTGTTGGTGGGAAGATGAAACAGTGAGGGAGTGGGTAGTTTAAATCCTAACCTACGATTTGACACTCCGGTAAGCATGATTGCTAACCCTGTGACTAGCACGATATTAAACGTCTAGATAACCAAACCCATAACTAACCTTGGACGTGTTTCAAGTACTTCTTCTTTCTGCACAGGCTCGGGAACTTCTGTCAAGGGAATACAGCGTCAGACTGAATGCACTCAAGCGTATCCATTACGAAATGCAGCAGCTGGAGCCACCTAGTGACAGCGCTATCGTCAAACTCCGTGCCTGTGCTGCGCTGTTGAGAGGAACTATGCGTGATGTTCCAAACGTAAGCCAAATACCTTTCAATGATTTTCACTGTATTTTTGATAATATAAACTATTAGCCACAAAAGTCTTGTTATTCTTGTTTACATATAATTTTACTTGCAGATAGTTTTTTTATTTTCCTTCTTATGACATTTATTAAAGCATTTTAAATATTTTTGGATCTGTGACTTAGCTTTGTATGTCTTATGTTTGCAGATGGTTCGAGCTGGCCTTTCACTTCTCAAGTTCATCCTCACTGAATTTATCAGTAAGCAGAAGTGAGTTTCACGCAGCATACATTATACCCGCCTCCTATTTTATATTTATTGCATGGAAAAATGTTGTTTGACATTATGAGCCATCGGTAATGTGCTTGGCCTCTAATCTAGGGTGTGACCAATTGGCATTTTTTGGTCAATTTTCAATTCTGGATAGTTGGCCTGCTTTTTTGCTGATTCCGGGTCCGATTAAAAGGCAATATTCGTTTTTATTTGGTTCTAGACACTGTTTGTTACTTAAAAACCCGACTGTCTGTCATTTTGTTGATGTGTCGACTCACAATTGTTTTTATTTTACGCAGACTTTCAATGATAAAGACAAGTTACCGCAGAAGAATAAAAACAGGTTATTATTTTTGTATTAATCAAACTGAACACACTGCAAAACTATTACAGTTCATTGTATTTGATCGGTGATCACTAGTTATTACAGGATTCCAATTTAACTGGTCTAGGGCAAAATCTTGTGCAAACCGATTTCTGATTCAAGAATTGGTCACACCCTACTGTAATCTAACGATTGCGGGTTTGAGCTAAGCAGATTCCATGCAACGACCCTGGACAAGTTGTTGACACAGTCTTGCCTCTGTAACCAAGCAGTAGAGTTTATTAGCAGTGTGAGCTGGGAAGTAAATTGCAAGTCCTGTGATGCACTGGCCTCATGTCCAAAAACCTTGGAATTTACCCTTTGACAGCTCAAAGGGCAAAGAGCAGGAAATGAGTGTCTCTTTACATTCAGTTTGTATGTAATTGAACATATAGAACCCCGTCAAGATATCTACTCAGAGGCGCTCGCTGTGCTAGCCGTTATGATGTTAAATGTCATTACAAGCGAATATATTATATCACTTAACAAAACAATGCACAGTAAGCTGAAAGAGTCACCAGTGGCCGGCCCACGCACACACGAGGAACCAACCAACGGATTCCAGTCGACGTCTGAAGATTGCATGGATGTAAAGATGTCTCTGGGCCAAGTTACATTGATACGGTAGAGCGGTGACAGGTGACAGCAATTTTGGACTTGGAAGTCTCAAAGTGGTGAAGTGTTATCGTAATACGTAATACCGTAATATCGTAATACGTAATTTTATATTCGATACAAAAATGTGAGGCCATCTTCTGAAGTAAAGTTTAGTTGCTCGATGTTTGATTTCCATTTTTTATCAACTGTTTTTACATCCTATTCGTTTGAGTTTTGAGATTTCTGTTTCCTTGTTTCAGGATTCCGAGAAGTGAAAGCTACAACTTTGTTGATTCACTTCTTCCGATTCTTCTCGCAAAAGCCGATACGCCTGTGAGCCTGAGCAAATACGAATATTGTGAAATTTATCTAATGCCTTTAAAAACCTCTCAAGCCTTCACTCATTCAGTAAATTTGTTTAGTGTCTTTCCTAGAATTCTACTCAGAAGTGATACAACCTTGGTGAAAGATGAAGGAAGACTCTTTCAATATCAGAAGAGACTCTTCTGAAAATGGAAGAGCACAAATGACAGTGTTATCTACCAACAAAGGCTTCAAATGACTTAATAAGAACATTTTGAACTTAATGTTAATAGTAATTATCTACCTAAAACAACAAAATTGTGCGTAATTAAATTTTTATGACTGTAGAGCTGTTAATTGTTAAATTCAGACAATTTTGCAGTTCCAGATTTTAAGTATTCAGAAAAGTCCATGGCACTTGCTGTATTCATGTATTACATTGCCTTACTTTCATGGATTTGGAATTTAATTTCGTATTGTGTTACCACTTTGTCAGTTGGCACAGTTATGTTTTTTAAGGTTCAGAGTGTGAGAACATCAGTCAAGAATTTTATCGTGGAGATGTCTCAGTTCAAAGATGTAACGGTACGTTTAAAGCCAAGCTTCAGACTTTGTTTCTGATTTCCTTTGAGGCTCTTGTTTTGGTCCCCTGCGCAGCTCAAAATTTATGTAGAACCTTTTTAGAACCTTGTGTTTTTTATGCTAAGAATAAGATGCTAAATTACCGTAAATTTAGTAAGTGTGATACATCCCTATCATGTGTAAGAATAAAATGTAACAATAATCATTATTAGAAATAACATTACCCTTAATTTAGCTTGATTTTTTTTTCTCGATTGCCTGGCTGTAGCACAAAGCGGTGCATGCGTCGTTCATGACTATCTGACTGATTGAAGCAACAATTTTAACACAGTTCGGAAATTCTTGCTGCACAGAGCCAAATGCAACAATTCGTATCAAACTATCAATTCAATGGAAAACTGTTTCAGGAAGCTGGTCCAACACATACTATATATCTTCGTTTATTGATTATTCGGGATATCACACCGCATCCAGATACTGGAGCTGAAGAAGTGATGATAATAGTGATGATGATGATGATGATGATGATGATGATGATGATGATGATGATGATGATGATGATGATGATAATGGCAGGTCCTTTGGACTTTATGCCACCCAGAGATGAGGTGAGGGAGGTGGTTTCCCATTGCCTTCCTCACAGACAATTGTGGGTGAACAACTTGTCCAGCTCACCATGCTACCAGCTACCTAAATATCTTGATCTGTGTAACGATGATGGTAATGATGACAATATTATTAATGATAATAGTAATAATTAGTAACAATTATAATTGTGTTTGCAGCCCTTGCTTGTTGTTCCTCGTCACTGCACTGTTCCGCTGAAGACGACCGAAACAGTTCGGCAGGCTCTCAATCGAACGGAACTTGTTACGATGCTCTATGGAGTTCACGGCCTCACCAGGTAGATTCATCTCCTTCCATACCATCTGTCTGATCTAAGCAGATGCCTCTCAGGTATACAGGCTGAAAATGTTTCTGATAACGTACAGTGGAGTAACGATGGGTTTCAGCGCCCAGGGGCAAGAGTTGATGACTGCACCCCTTTTTAATTTTCTTGTTGACTTTTAATCATTCTTGTTCTTGTCATAGTACTGTGTACCACTGAAAGCTAATTTTGCACCCCGTTGTGCTGCACCCGAGGGCGGTTGCCCCCTCTGCCCCCTTCGTTACACCACTGTAAACTTGATCCGGCAGTTCGGAGTAGGATTCTAGAGGGGATCTCACCTGTATCTCTTTTTGCTTAAAGACCTTTCTTTTCATGGGCGTGTCACACTGACAGTGCTTCTGAATAGCCTTGCTGCGAGAGGTGCTGTACAAAATATGTCCATATAAGATAAGATATATCGACCATTCTCCATCTATGCTCTTCCATTTTGTTTTTATTTTATTAAACAAAATTCTTTTATGTCTCAGTTGTTTTGTAATTTTTATAGAAGTTTTGATCTGTTGCCTTTAAGCATCTTATAAATTGTAAATTTGAAAAGTTAAGTCATAAGTTAAGAACGAAATGTCATAAGCGACTGTTGTGTTGTGAATTTGCATTTTGCATATCTGACAAAATGTTTTGTTCTGGAAAATTCTTTTATTTACCTGTTCACTTTAACATTTAATCTGATGACTTGAGAAGATGTTCTGTACTGAAAAATTCTGTTGCAGTGGTTTTACTTTGGACAACATAATGGCGTTTGCTTCTAACGCTCTGACTCATGCGTCAGGTGACGTACGAAAGAAGGCCGAGGACATCATCATCACTCTCTATCGAGATGCGGGTTACCGGGTGCGAGACTATCTGCCTCAAGATAACAAGAATACACGCAAGAACATCCTGTATCGACACCTTTTAGAGGCGTTTGATAGGATTGATGGAAAGTCTGGCCGGGCTTATGCTATGGTTAGTAGTTTAGAGCTGGTTCTCAACATCATAGTACAGTCCTTCCAATTCTCAATACAATTTAAAAAATTAATGAGCACTGTAAAAATATGGCTCGTTTTTAACTGTAAGTGATGGGAAAAGGAGCTTTCTCAGAGTATCTCATGCCCCTTGTGTTCCTTGACGTGACATTGAAATGCTGTCATAGTCATGAAGCGTTCGCTACTTTGTTTCTTGTTACTTGGTGATAGCAGATAGCCAGTTCCCTCTCTGACTACTTTATCTACCCAACAACAGTGTGTTCATTGTTCTCATGTTATAGCTACTAAGTTAGGTGGTGCTAGAAGAGCAGAAATCTTGAAAGATCTTTTGTGCTGGTGAGGATCTACTTCCTGTCCTTTAGTGTGACTGACAGCTGAGCACGGTAACCACACCCTTGTGTACGTATGTATTTATGCATTTAGATTTTTATAAAGGCATGTTAGGAACCCTCAAAAGTGCTATACGCGAAGGACAGAGCATATTTCTGAAGCACGAATAGTTAATGACAACGTGTAAAGCCCAACATGCAAATAGCAAGACTGTTTGAGATATGAATGGCAAGCTGTGTGGATGATATTTTTCTGCTTTTTAAACCCAGAGGTCATGGTCTAATCTAATCACAACAAGGTGTTAGATGGAAATTGTGTCTCTTATTTGCAGGACAACTTCAGGAAGCCGTATTCGACTGCAGTGGCTGCCAAACCACAGAACGTGAGAGGATCGTCAAATGTTCCAACAACATATCGTCCATTGAGTCCACCGACAGGTCGTCCTCTGAATCCTTCAATGTCAGACCGGAAAAAGCCCTCGACATATCGTCCCACAAATCCTTCTAGACATGATCCAACCGATGATGCTGAACTCCCACCACCAAGGTCGAAGGTCAACGATGAGACGCCAGACAAGTCTGTACTCTTAAATGTCTGTCAACTGTGCTTTAGTTATGCATTGTGACTAGACACATAGTGCCACCTATGGCAGCCATATCAAGTTCTGTGCTGGAACAAGATTACACTTTTAATGAAATTAAATGATTGTCATGGGAATACAATATTAAATTATTTCCGTCAACATGGAATGGGCTTCCTTTTGTCTTCTCCCAAACGTCTCCTGGTCTCAGTTCCATCAGCTACTCAAGACTACCTTCTTCCGCTTGGCCTGAGTTGGGAGCGCCTCTGAGTAGGGGTCTTGAAAGGGCGCTATTTAAGTTTGATTGATTGATTGTAACGAGATTATAGCAGGATTAAATGGCTAGAACAAGCAATTATAAACCAGTTATATATATATATATGATCGCTGACTTGCTGTCGCAATTCATTGCTCTCTGGAATATGTTTGCTCCCAGACCTTAACTACTCCAGAATCTAGTTCCTTTAATCTCCAGAGTTTAAATAATGAAGCATTGTTGCTAAACGATTAAAGAGTCAGTAGGTGAAATTATTTTAACATTTAATGTCAGAAGTAGACGTGTTTACCAGGTCTCTTTGTTGTCTCAGCATTCTTGTTCTGCCCAATTTCTGTAGGATGTGCATATTCTGTGGCGAGTACAACATGAACTTTACGGAGGAGGGACTAAACCTTCACTACTTTAAGAAGTGCCCAGTGCTGACGATATGTTCTCGCTGCAAAGAAGTACGTCAACTGCTTGGTGTTACTGGGTGGCTGACTGGAGTTGTTGACTTTGATTATTACTTATAATTGTAATAAGTAAGTAAGTAAGTATATCCTTTATTGATAAACCAACTGCTAACCGCATTTTGGTGTACATCGTTGATCAAATAGAAAAAAATTTAAGTATAAAGCACGCGTGTGACAAATGTTTTGCGAGATAGAGAGTTTGCCTTAGGCATGATTCTATTGTGGGTTCTGGGGCGTAAGCGAGTATAAAACAGTTTTCACGGGTGACAATAGCTGATGTAATACATGTGCAGGGTACATAAGTGTACATTTATATAGCACCTCTTCAAGAAAATGCATCAAAGGTGCACCTGAGCTGAGAACAACCCACATCTTCCACATCCAACTTAAACTTTCAGATAGATTGGTCTTCATCTGCTTGCTGAAATAAAGTACTTCAAACATTTTCCACATTAGATAGTGGTTCTAGTTTCCTTGACCAACTGACCATGTACTATTTTCTGTGAGGCTGTAAAAATGGTTCTATATAAACGTTTGCTGTTCTGATGATTGCTTCTCAGACTGTGGAGGTTTCTGATTTGACGAAGCATCAGTTGAAGCTGTGTACGAAGAAACGAATGATGTCACAGTGTCCACGCTGTACTGAAGCGATTTATTACGAGAAGCTTCAGGGTCACCTTAAGAACTTCACTTGTATACGTAAGTTGCAAGATCAAATCCATATTCTGAACTATTTGCAGTGGCGTAACGAGGGGTCAGTTGGGGGCGGAAGCGTTCGGCGCAGGATTGCGGAGGCGCAGATTAGGTCTGAAAATGTGTTTTTTAAAGAAATCAGGTAAAATAGAAAAATAGTTTTGACGTGAGTCTTGGGGGTAGCGCAAGGAGGGGGGCGCAAAATGATATTTGACAGTTTCTTGTCGAAAAACAGAGGGAAAAGCAAAAAAATTACGTCATCAGAAATTTTGGCGGAAGTCAGAAAAAAATTTTCTGGAAATTCTTGCCCCCGGGCGCACGAACCCCTAGTTACGCCACTGACTATTTGTTAGGAATGCAGAGTTCAATCAGTCTGTGAATTGATCAATAAATCATTCAATTACCAACTTCCTCGTTGCACAAAGCAACTATTATCTATTGTATTAGAGTTGCTGAATAATACAAAGTTCAGTTGATCAGTCAATGAATCAATCAGTAACTAAGGCAATCAATTCAACATTCAAATACTACGTTACCCATTGTACAATGCAATTACATGTAATGGTAATTACAGATTTATATAGCGCCACTTCAAGAGAGACTCATAGAGGTGCTCCCAACCTAACTCAATAAAACCGTGATTGAACAAAATGGTCTTCAAGCATAGGAACTTGTAGTTGCATTCAAATAATAATAATAATAATAATAATCTTTTCTTTATTGAAGCGCCTGACAAACGCACTGCGCTGTACATTTACATGTTATGCAATTTAAATCTTAACTACTAACAGAACAGACAGCCTGCAATACACGGCGCTAATAGCAGCCTACAAAGCAAATCCGCCCTACGGGGCTCGAACTCGGTACCTCTCGCTCTCTGTGCCAGGTGTTATCCAATGCGCTATCGGGCCCCATGGTCACTCAGTCAATGAATGGTTCATGTTTTTGTCTTTGTAGCTGCAGCCAAAGGTAAGAATCGCTGTCCGCTGTGTCACTCAAACTTCCCTCGTGGCACAGACACATGGAAACGCCATCTAATGGAAAGGTGCAAAACCAACCCACGTCTTCTGCGTCCAACTTAAACTTTCAACGAACCAGTGGAAGAGTGGAAAATTTTCCTCAATAATAACTGCTGAAGAATGACTACACCCAGCATCTTTACTATAGTGTTCTATTACTGCACTGTAATCTCCTTATCTTCCATCTTCTCGGCATCCAGTATTATACTACAGTGAGGTTAAGTTCTTGACAGAAAGATGTTCCTAGATTTCTCTTCCACCAGTGTCCTATATCGAAGTCAGCTATGAAGTGACCTTGCAACCACCCCACATGCTCAAATTCACTTCCTTCAAAAAGTAGCTCAAAACTTGCTACTTCTCCTTGACTTTCAAACACTTTGATATCTAACTGCATCTTCTTGACTACTTACCTCAGATTTACATTTTGGTGTGACCATGTGAGCGTTTACAAATTTAATTATTAATAATAATAACTTAAAGTAATGCCTAGTTACCTATAGTAAGCCACTACATGAGCTACTTCATCTTTCTTCGCCTTTTATCTATAAGCACTTGAAAACTGTTTTGTCTTCTGTTGCCTCGATGGAAGGAGTTTCTCTGGAAGACGTGCTATACAAAAACAATTATAATATACCAAGGCTGAGGAATAATGAAACTAACACTTCATTCCCATGGCTTCTTAAACTTGGATTAAGGGAATGCTCTCTGCTGGCTTATGTAAGACAGGCTCTGAAACTTAAATCAATCTGTGATCATATTCTATTACAGTTACAATTCCTTGTAGAATTTGCTTTCTGATGATGCACATTTTAAAGGAGTTTCTAGCATTAATTTGTTTTAATTAATTTGTTCTTTTTAATGGCTTCCAAGACTTATATAGAATATTTATTCATTTATAAAGAAACAAAAACTTAACATGTAAATGCAGAGGACAAGTGTTAGCATTTTTTATTTTATCTAAACTTATTGCATTCAGGTAACACAGTAATGTTTGCTATTTTGTAAAAATCTATTTATTGCATTTGCTGTGAAATGATAAAAATATCTTTGTAATTATGTCTCTTCTGTTTTCCTACTGTTAAACATTATATACCTGGGTAAAATAAAAATAATAATAGTTACCTATCGTAATGATAAACTCTAAACTTCTAAGATGCCACTTGAAAGCCAAGCACAGGGCACCAGCTTATTCACGAGTGCAGCATTATTTATAATTAGGTCATGGGGTTTCAAAGGTGTGATGACATTTATTAGGTCGACATTAGGGATTATTGATTAGGGAGTAGGATTAGATTTAACTCTATTGAAAGAGAGATGTGGCAGGTCTATGTAGATCGCCATTGGACATTAGATGCTAGTAGGCCACGCCCACAGCGATCCAACCGTGTGCTATCATATACTGACCACTGACACTAACACGTCGCATTCGGTATAGAGGCATACAGACTGTTAGGCTGTAGCGTGTATAATAATAATAGTAACAATAAAGTATATAAAGTAACAACACGCTTTATCACCTTACAAAAGGGTAGTCAAAGGTTCTGAGTTCAGTTTCCAAGGGTCCAGATCAAGAGAGTAGGCTGAGCAGCTGCTAAGGTAGGCATCGTGGAAGGCGGAGGATCAGATGAGCTAGGATAGGAAATCTTCAAAAGGTTATACTAGTTTTGGGTGGAAAGCCTTGAAGCGATAGACAGGAGCCTGAGGCAGATGATGGCGGACGAGTGGCAATGATGATGGAACCGAGTCAATGACGTGATCACCTACGTTCCACTATTGGACATCGGAGCCATATTAAAAAAAACTAATCCAATAAATCGGTTATAGATCGTTTACCATTGACTAAGTTCCTGTGTAAAGGCAGGTTTCTCTGATGCTGTTTCCCTGTGCTACACAGAAATTTCGGACCGTACACATGGCGCCCATTCAAACAGGCAGCGATGATGAAAGGCCTCATTGAAAAATGAGCACGGTCAAGGCTATATGGTCGCTATATAAAAACGTGTAAATTTACAATGCAATTACATGTAATGGTAATTACAGATTACAGCTTAAATAGTGATATTAGGGCAGTCCCTAATTCACGGTCAAAAAGTGAAAAAATCACGGCATACTTTTGCAAAAATCAAAAAATTACAAATCAGGGCACCGTGAAAAATTTTTCCGATGACCTTTTTTTTTTGGTCGTCGCAATTTTTGACGTGTTTCGCAACCATTTTTAACGTGTTTTTAGAAAAAAGTGCTGAAAATGTGAAATATCACGGAAAATCACGGGAAAAGGCAATTCACGGCAAACGGCAAAATTCACGGCAAACGGCGAAATTCACGGTTTCCGTGATCTCCGTGAATTCGTGATTTAGGGACTGCCCTTGATAATTATAAAAATTATGTACAAATCTTACTTACTTCTACAAAAGACGCAATAATTATTCATCGATGCGATTGCTATGGTAAATTGCGAAAATATGTAATCTATGGTTATCAGATCTATGCTACGAAAATGAAATTTCTGATCACAATCGCCGGTAAACTGAATTGAAAATTGGAATAAATTTAACAGCAGCAAGGTAAGAGTTTAAACATTAGCTTTAAATGTTAAACTGGACGACCTCTTAAATATTTTGCGATTCTTAGCCATTTAGACGACAATTCATGCGTTTAGCATGCTATAATAGCATCCTGCAAAAACACCGGCAAGCTTATAAGTGTCCCAAAACACACACGGTACCGTGAAATCATGAGCACCTTTGCCGTGAACACCTTTGCGTGAACGTGTATGGTATGTTTATAAATATTTGGGTACCTATGTATGCGAATTTATGGAGTCCACTGGCAGACGTAAATCGGGGTCGAATCCCCGAAAACGCTGAAAACAGACAAAAGCCCGTCGAAAGCGTGGTGCTTCCGAAAATCCCCGAAAACTTCTGCGGCGAATTTTTTGGGAAACCGTCACAGCGCTTAACCTGACCCTAAGACACTCACGAGGCCAAACCTGACCCTAACCGACCCTTACGACGCCAATTTATAGGAAGTACCGCATTTTGAACAAGCATGCGCCAAAGGTTGCGCATCAAAGCGTTCCGCCGCAGAATTGTGTAAACTTCTGCGGCCTAATTTTTCGCTGATTTATCCTTCCCGAAACGAGCTATTCAAAGTTAAATTGTAAACATGACAAAGACCTAGCGTGGTCTTGATGTATACGATATACTGTCTATTCAAATATGTATTTGTTAATGATGTTCATTGGGGTCGGACTTAGAAAATCAATTTTGGGGATCCGGCCGAAATTCGTTTCGGGGATTCGGCCCGCACCCCGTAAATCGACAACCCAGACTGTCCACTAACTTGAAGATTACAATAAACCTAATTTATTGTTTTTCAGAGACAAGGGACAATAAAATGCCGCTTGCTGTTATTAAACAGGAATTTATAATGCACACAATTCATGAAAAGCCTCAGAGTCGAGTGCATTGACCTCATGGTGTTTAACTCTTTACCGGTCACAGAAATCGCGAAAAGAACTAGTGACTCTACACTGTCTGGTATTACAGTTTGCATTGTAAGAGACTAAGTGTTTGCTGTGATCTGTCGGTTGTTAAAGTAGGGCGGGAGTCTTCTCGTTACGTAGTACGGTCTGACCAACACAGAAACAGAAACGACAGCTGGTGGTAAAACTAAGCCTTTCATGACTTTCTGCGCCATTCAGCCAGCACTGAGTGTTTAACTGTTGGTGCAGAAATGGAATCGAGATTCGAAAAGGAATGGGATCAAAGAATGAATCCCCGCTGGAGAGGAAAAGGAAGAGGAATGAAGAAACGCGCATTTCATGGAGGCCGTCACGAGGAAACAGAAGGCAGTGACATGAGAACCCCTCGAGGTGAGCTTTAGCTCTGCATTTGGATAATCAAAAACTGATTATGAAATAAAAGCAGAATTGGTGAAGAATGAAATATTGGCTATTCTTAGCATTATATCATTGTATTTTTTGTCTGATGTTGAGTTTCACATTTTAATTTTTTTATGTTTATGGCTTCAGGGCTGAATTGTGGAAATTAGCACCTCCCGAACTATGTTGCACTACAGTCATATTAATTGTGATCAAATATAGTCATTCAGTATGTAAGATACACTTTCTTTGAGAGACACAATATACACATTTTGTCTGATATTTTGAGAGGTTCTTAAGTAGGTGCGGTACTTACTCAATTTATCTAGATACAGCAATTTAAGCAGGTTAGATAAAACAGAGTTATGTTTGTATGTGTATGCATTGGTTGTGGCCGTGCCTGTGACTGTTATTCGATATAACCAGAAGTTCAAAACACCGAAGTTATGCTGTACATACATACATATATATATTTATATGTATTTATATATGTTTATATATTTATATATTTTTATAAACGATGGATTTTATTTTGAACCAGGTAGAAACGATCATGATCGTGGTGAAAGGCCTCGTCCTCCTCCTGGTCTCAGAGGCCGAGAGATTGGCCTTTGGTACGCACGGCAAAACCGCGGAAAAAGGGACAATACAGCAAGAAATGAAGAATATAAGAATGTAAGCATTTGTTTGTGTGATTGAAGACTGATGAAGAAGAAGAAGAGCAGTCCATTAAACTAGCCCAAAAGGTAGCCTTGGGCATAAAGTGTTAGCGACTTTATTTATTAGCCTCAGCTTATGAAGATGGGTGGCCAGTCCTCTGTGCACTGCATGTTCAATAACTGTACATAAGAAAATTTGAGCATGTTCTGCCTGAAAAAGTCTCCATGTCTGATAGAAAGTGCTTTTTTAGAGCCGTGCTTTAGTGTTTTTCAGAGTTAAAATGCACAAAAGTCTAGATGTTTACATATCTTTGGCTTTTTTTTCTAAAGTGTGACGTGAAGCTGCATTTTTCTGATTTCAGCGGGCTTTTATTACGATGGACAGATTTCAGGAGCGCCACATTTCCGAACTCTTACAGAGTATTCAATCGTCAGAAATAGCTGGTCAAAATCCGAGATCCTATCGTGTGCCATCGCCCACTAGTGATGACAGAGATGACGATGATGACGACCAGAAAAGCGATGACGACAAAGAGGAGGAAACTTTTCGTTCAGATCGAGTGGGGAAGCCAGGTCCTGGGAGCTGCCAAACCCGACCAGATGAGGCAGAATCAGGTTCTGCACCCTCAAACCTTGACCGCTTTGACTCTTTGTGTACCGATCGGACTTGTTTTCGACCACGAGAAGTGGGCCCTATGTGCAGCATGAATGATATTGATTACTGGGATATGGATGAACAGAAGGAAGGAAAGAGAAGTTCACAGACAATGCTGAAGTCGCCTGCATCTGTAGAAAACCCAAAAGACTTAGTTGATACTGTCGGCCTCCCAGAAGGACGCTGACGAAGACGACGATGATGAAGAGGAATTTGATGAGGAACTTGATGATGTGATTGGGAATGTAGATGTAAGCAATTTTGAAGCAGAGGATTTTGGTGAACAAAGAGATACTGAGGAAGATTCGAGAGAAGAGGAAGATGATGTAGGCGGCGGTCCGATAAACTTTCATTGTGAAGAGGAGGAGAATTCAAGCTTCATGTTTGACTTCTACAAGAATCTCAAAGGAAATGATGCTGAGTCACCAAAACGTGAGTTTTTCATTTGTATACTGCTACTCAGTTCAACTTCATTTATTAAATAAAATTTTTGATGTTTCTCTCTTGACTGAGCAATACTCATTCATTCATTCATTCTGAGAATTTATATAGCGCCTCTTCGGATATCTACTCAGAGGCACTCTTTGTGCAAGCCTAATATTACTATATAAAATATGCTATATTTTCAGGATGCATGATATTCTATTGGTTAGCATGCTGGGCTGTCAACCAAGAGGTTTGGGGTTCAAATCCCCTTCAAGGCTTTCTCCTCCACTTGCACACTATGCAAACTCAGCTTTAAAATGAGTACACCGACTATACACTGTCAGGATTTGATGGTGAGGGAGAGGACTGGCCACCCGCCTTCATATGCCAAGGCTAGAAAAGTGAAGTCACTAGCACTTCATACCCATGAGCTGCCTCTCACGGTTAGCTTAAAAGAAACTGATCTCCTTTTCCTTCTTCTCCTTCTCCTCCCACATCCCTGTCTCTTAGACCGCATGTCTCAGTCTTGTTGGAAATATCCAGCTGTGTGCATATGGTATATGTATACATTACGATACATGTGTGTTATGGTACCTGGGTCTTGTCTTTTGGGTTTAGGCCGAGATTATCATTCGTTAGCCAGAGATAAGGATCTCGATCAAATGCTCATTGATCAACAACGATCGAAAGAGTCGAACAGCAAGTATCGACAGATGCTGGAATTTCGTCAGAAACTGCCGTGCTATGCAAGGAAACAGGTATACATGTTCAAAGTGTTACCACCAGAATGCCAGTTATCTTTTCATTTAACCTTGTTCAGTTCTGCCATGTTCTTAAGGCCTTGTGCGTAATTTGAAACTTATCAAGTGTCGATCGAGTTAGCTAGTAGTTAACTTTAACCAGTCGAACCAGTTACCTAGTTAACTATAACACTTGTCTTGCCTTTGGTTACCTTAAATGCTGCAATTTGCACTTAATGACTTCATAATTGTTCAGTTTGGAACTTGGTAATATAACGCTTTGACATTTTTAAGTTGTAACATTGATTCTTTTGCCTTTAATTAAACATGGAATCTGGCCTATGCTGTCAGTGCAATGCTGGTATTTTGTTTTGATAAACCCTTTGGTACCCATAATCCTTAAAAATAAATTTAGCATATGTATGCATAATGAGTTGGAAAAAATATGTGAAGCTGAATTAAAATAAGCAGCTAGAGCTGTAAATATTTTATAATTCAATGTACAAATAGAGATAGAAAGGTCATTATAGTGATGTATCTGAAACTGAATGAAAATAAACGGCTCTAATTGAAACATTATATAATTTGATGTACAAAGAGTACACAGAAAGGCTGTTTACTCATAGTTTTAATCGTAGCATAAAGTATCTGAAACTGAATTAAAATAACAGGTATGGTTGAAAATTTTATTATTCGATGTAGAGCGAGTCAGAGGTGTTAATTAATTCACGATATGATTGTTTTCCTGTCAGTTGTTGAAGTTTCTGTTTCTTTTAGGAAATTCTGGATGCTGTCAGCAAGAACCAGGTGGTCGTCATAAGTGGAGAGACAGGCTGTGGAAAGACGACACAGGTAGGGAGTTATTTTTTGTAGGAGAAAAAACCATGAAGAAGTTATTAAATTTTTTTTTGGCGGAGATGTTTAGGATGCTTTGAACACTGGCTTGTTCAGGCACAATTGGGTATTGAACTAGCAATGCACTAGGCTTCGATAAGAAGCCTCAAAACACCGTTCAAACACACAAAAAAAACAGAGAGGAAGAGAGTTTGTTCTGAAGTCCAAATGAATGAAAATTTATATAAAAAATACATGTGACCAACCAGTGGATCAAAAACAACTTGCTAGACAAATGTGGTGCCATCTTGGCCATGGACATATGTTTTCAAATCAGATAACTGTAACTGCACTTAAGGAACAGCTTACAATCAGACAACTGAGATCCAACGTGCAGGTCATCAGGAGTAAGATGAAAGTTACGAACAGTGACTGTTAACGCCTGAATTCGTGGACTCATGGACGCATCACATCAAACATTTTTGGAGTACAAGCAAAATAGATAGAGTCATGGACTCCACACCCATCCATTTCTGGAGTCCCATAGGGCCATAGTAACTGTCAAAAAATTCTGGACTTCTGATATTGGATCAGGAGCAATTTTTGTACACATGCACGTCTTTCCAGATTGATTCAATAACAGTTTTTGGAAATTTTTTGTTTTATTGGATGAAAGGTGACGCAGTTCATACTTGATAGCTGGATCGAAAGAGGAGACGGCTCACTGTGTCGCATTGTTTGCACGCAGCCGCGGCGTATCAGTGCAATATCTGTAAGTTTATTTTGTGCGTATGGTAAAAGTATGACTTTGTAATTCCACCTTTGTACAACTTTTATTTTCAAGAGACCTTGAATAGGGCTGTACGAATTTTGGGCCAGGTAAAAACTCGACGCTTTGTGAGGTACTTAAAATTCACTATATTAAGTGTCTAGATGTAACTAATGGGTCTTCTAATGGGTCATCCATAAAGGATGAACACATGTTTTGGGGACTGGGCTTTTTCAGCCACTGGCCCCGCCCCAGATGCTGGAATACTCTACCACCTTAATTTGCTCTGCTTACTCAGTTGAGTCTTTCAACACTTAACTAAGGACTTCCCTGTTCTCTAAGGCCTATCTTGATTAGTGTTTGTTGTTTGTGAATGCGCCCATGGCTGTGTTATGGCACCCTAGATATTGTCACTGTTATTCAAGGACATCCATGAGAAGGGACCTGCTTTGGACTCCTTCCCTGTTGTTCTATTTATTCTTTGTATTTCATGTATGCTGTTTTCAGATTGCCGAGCGGGTGACAGATGAACGAGTGGAGGCGCTTGGAACCAGTGTCGGTTATCAGATCAGACTGGAATCGTGAGTGAAACCAAGATGCTTTGTTTCTTCTGTCTTTACTCTTGAAGGCCTGCATTTTAGATTTATGCCATTCTTCTTCAAGTTTTGCATTATTAAGGAGTTTTTGTGTAGTGCCCCTTCAAGGTAATCTACTAATGAGCGTTCCCAGTTCAACCACGACTAAATTAGACAGTCTTTAAGTTATTAAATAACATGGTGGTGTGAGCTCAAGACACTAGGCGGAGTGCGGCATGTTCAATATTAATACTGGATGAATTCTAGCGGAGTGCAACATGTTCAACATTAACACTGGATGAATTCTTCTTCTAGCGTATGTGGTTCTTGCCCAGCAAGTTGCAAGCATATTGTCGTTGAGATGAAGAGCCAATAGTTTGCCACTGAAACAAGATTGTGGAGAGTTTGAATTTAATCGTTGGTTCTTTTTAACAACTGAATTTGTGGTTAATGTGGAGTTGCAACATCTGCATGATAAATACATGTAGGTGTGTCTGTGGTTCCTTGAGCACTCTGAGAACTGGCCACTTATAACGCTGGTGCCATAGAATTAATTATATGAAAACAAAGTAATTCTTTGCATTTGGTCAGGGAGAGGAACGGGGATAGGGTAAGAGAGGGAGAGGCAGGATGGGGGGTGGGAGAGAAAAAGAAACCGAAAGTAGTAGGAGATTTTTCTGCAGAATGGACATTTTTGCAAACTGGTATGCAGGTACTCCTTGTGAGTTTGGCTAGTTGGAGATAATTTTCTGAGTATTTGACATTTCTTTAGGAAGATTCCACGAGACCAAGGATCCATCCTGTACTGCACGACGGGAATTATGTTGAAATGGCTGGAGTCCGACCCGTGAGTATAGTTCTTTTGCAGCTCTGTACATAGCCTAACTACCGTTTATGGGCAAATTATTCTGCTTATGAGTGATAATGTAACAATTGCTAAACTCAGCTGAAAGCCAGAATAAGAGTTGATTTCTCCATGTCAGCAATTTCCTGGCCTTTCCTTGCTGTGCATAGCATTACCAATACTTGCTTGCCTAACTAACATGCCTAACTCACCATGCCGTGAGTTATCTCAATTTACCTTACCCTAGTTTACTTACTTTGCCTTGCCAAATATTTTTTGCTTATGCTTTCACCTTGCCTAACATAACCTTTCCTTACTAGCCTAACCCTCAGCTACCCACCCCTTACTATTCCTGTTGCAACCAACAGAGAAACAAGCAGTTCAACTGAAAATCAGCCATTATTCATTTAACGTCATGTATCTGTTATTGATAGGTGGTTGGCCACAACATCACACATAATTCTTGACGAAGTCCACGAAAGGGATATTCTCTGCGACTTCCTCATGGTCATCCTACGTGATCTCATTCGACGAAGGCGTGACCTTAAGCTGATACTCATGAGCGCCACGCTCAATGCCGACATGTTTTCCGAATACTTTGGTCTGTAGTCATTCATTTTTTGTGGTATCTGTAAAATTCATTTATTTCAAAGTTGAATCATATTAAATGAAACTAAACTTCAGTTCAACTAAAATTAATTTCTTAAGTTCTATTAAAATTGAATTCTGTTAAATTTAAACACTGTTAAAATTGAACTTTATGAAAATTAAGCTGTGCTGAAATTGAATTCTATTTACAGTTACAATTCAGCGTCCATCACTTATGTGGATAAAGCATTTATTTATATATTTGGAGGTTTTTGATAAGTTGCATTCTTTGCAATCGGCAAATACTGAGGAGATGATTCTCAGAGTTAAAGTTTAGACATCTCAGTTCAATTTCTCGATTGACCCGAAGATCAGAGGCATGTGTTCAATATCTGCTCGCCCCAATAGGATGACTCAGCCTTCGACTCCCTAGGGGCAACTGTAAAATGAACAGTAGGACAGATGGATGCCTTGCAGGCTGCCATGCAGTTAAATTCGACTCCCATTAAACGTGTTATCGTCTGTTGCTACTATATCGTGTAATCTTACTGCATACTTGTCAGTTTGAATTAATAAATGAATATTATTATTATTTAAGTTCGCTTACTGAATTTTCTGCTTCTGGTTTCATAACTGAGTCCTCGGTTTTGCTTTGCAGGTAACTGTCCCATGATGCATGTACCGGGCTACACGTTCCCTGTGAAAGAATTCTTCATTGAAGACATCATCGAAATGATTCAGTAAATTTCCAACTTTATTTGTTTCTGAATAATGTAAGGGATAAATTTTTAGATGGCAAATATCGTAGTATGTAGAAATCCTAAATGCAAGTTGAAAAATTTATGACTTTATTAAGGTGTAGGAGTGTGCAATTCAAAGCAGCGTGAAGTTGTTAACTTTTATATCATGCACTCATAGAAAGTGTCTGTCTGTCTGTCTGTCTGTCTGTCTGTCTGGAGGAAGAGACTAGACTGTGCTTTGCATCATGGATTTCACACTGTGATGTCTGATTTCCTTTGCCTGTCTTTTCTGTTTTTTTAGTTTTGTACCGAATAAGGCGCAGCGTAAGAAACCGAATTTCGGACTGAGGGGTAGGAACACAAAAGAAGAGCGGCAGAAAATGGATGAGTATCAACAATGGATCGGCCAACTGGACTTCAAGTAAGATGTTAGAAGATACAGGTTACAGGTTATTTAAAGGCAGGTTATTTAATGTGTTAGTGATGAGATGTGTACATACATACTGGTACATACATACATATATACATGTACATATGTAGGTAGATGAAAAGATAGATACCAGTGAATATCTATCTGTATGCATATATATGTGTCTTGCTGTTTATACAGTCCCTTTTAAGAAACTCACCAAGGTTCTTACAATCTGTCAAAAACTTGCATATTTATGTACTGTACTTTATTTGCTGTCGTTGTTTATGCTTGGTCGAATTGAAAATTGTCATTATGTAAGTACATATCTGAGGTCACAAGACCATCTTAAATTATCTGGACACTAGAGGCAATAGTCAACTGATACTTTGTGTATTATGAATAACAATTTTATATTGCCTTCCAAGAACCTCTTGAAGGAACATTTGTATTTGGAATTACTTGTTGTATCATCTGAATTAGTCCCTGGAACCGCTGCCACTAAGCCCTCAGTTACTGAGCTATCGACTGCTAGTGACTTCTTTCACCTAATGTTTTGCTTATTGTTTTAATTGTGGTTTCTGAGTTTTGATTTGAGAAAGATATCAGCAGCAGGACTGGAGCCAAAGTTGCTTATAAGGTGCAAGTCACAGTGCAACATATTAACAGTTTAACAATCAGTCAATGTCAGATTACCAGTTACTTTACTTACTACCAACCTAAGTGGTGTCTGTTACATTGCTTGACGTCAGGCATCTGTTTTCATAGTAAGTGGTTTCAACGTCTACAGCCAGTTGACTAAGTCGTTTAAGTCAGTTGACTAACTCAAGTCAGTCGGTAATTCCTTGGTGACTGACTCCTGCAACTAATCTGAATGACTTCTGTAGCACCAGTATCATTAATACACAAGACTTTGGTCAACTCTAGTGAAATCCAAGGTAGCTTTGAAATTCGCAGTGGAAGTCTGGTATTCAATAAGCCGTTTTTATTTTTCGATTCTGTTTCTATTGTGAGGTATTTTTTTCTGGTAATTGTACCGGCATGTTAGTATCCTAGTGCTGTATTTTTTTTTACTTAGTATTTCAGGTAGTTCATTAAGGTATTGTTTGTGTCATTCTTGTTCTCTTTTTTTCTGTTTACTTAGAAGATATTCCCGCACCACGACAGATGTCTTGCGAAGTTTGACTTTCGATTCAAACGATATTGATTATGACCTGCTGACGGCTTTGATCCATTATATCGTTCTCAAACGACCAGTAAGTTCTCTTTTCAAAGAATTATAGGCAAACTATTCTAATCAGACCTATGTTTGTTATCTGTCTTTTTCTTGTTTTTAAACCATCACATAGATTCAAATTTCCATGTTATGAAACATGTGACTCGCAGGCTCATATCCTCATTGAAGTTATTTTTACCGTCTTAGGACGGAAAAACATCTAGTATATATATAGTAATTGTTAAAAATACAGAAGTATAATAATTAAAAAAATTTAGGGGAGTTATGCCACACCCTGATCTTGGGCCATTTGTTCTTGAACTGATATGCTTCTTTCTGTCCTGTTTTCTGAAGAATTGTGAGAGCTCTGTGTATGTAAGCATGTTGATGAGTTCACATCGTTTTGTGTTTAGGATGGTGCAATTCTGGTGTTTGTGCCTGGCTGGGAGCAGATTCGTAAAGTTATGGATAGCCTCAATGCACAACCCATCTTCAATTCAAGTGAGACCTTAATGCTGAAAACAGTCTTAATATTTTCTCAGTGATCTCAAGTGTTTTTCTTGTTTTGTTGTTTGGTTTACCTAATAATGATTTTCCATGTGCGTTTTGACAAGGCACTACAGAGTTTTTCAGATTAGATTTGATTAGACTGGATGCCATTGTAATTGCAAAAACAGATTTGTGTAATAATAATAATAATGACAACAATGTATATGATAACACAGGCATTGCAGTTACAAGGTCGCCTCACAATCAACTAGCAGCTAGCAGGGTAGGCCTTAGAAAATAGGTGAAAGAGACTCATCAGTGGTGTAGCAAGGTGTGAGATTGACGACTTATTTCTGTTCTGATTTTCTTTTAGGAAACTTTAGGATAATTCCGCTGCATTCTCTGATGCCAACGGTGAATCAGAGAGAAGTTTTCGAACGCCCACCGCAGGGAATGCGAAAGATCGTAATCGCAACAAACATCGCTGAAACTAGGTACGTCTTCTGTCGACTGACATTTACATGTGTAGCCATTTGCCAGCAATTTCAAACTCTGTAGACAACATAACTAGTACTCTCAACAGACCCCGTAGCCTGGGTACTCATTCAAAGGGTTGCACTCAGTCAATGAATTCACCTGTAGCCTGGATGCCCATTCAAAGGGTTGCATTGAGTCAATGAATTCAATAAAGAAGTGTAATAGAGAGCTCTCATTATAATCTGTTTTGTTTTGATTTTGTTTGTTTGTTTGTTTTAAATCTTGTACTGCAATGTTTTGTTATTTAGTTGTTTGGCTATGATTTAGCCCTAACATTGTTATTTAAGTTGAATTTTCTATAATCATATGATCATAAAAATCGTCTTGCCATCAGTAAATGTAATATGGAAAAGGGGCAGCCCTGCAATAGCGGATTATTTTATCCTTTAGGGTTGTCCTATTGACGGCATCAGCAGATTAACTTTTTTTTTAAATGACTGATTGTTAATTAATTGTGCTGTTGTTGATTCAATAAACGGCTGATTGATTGATTGATAATAACTTAAACAGATTACTTAGGCATGGACTAGATGTTTAACATGGGCAGTTGTCTGTCACCTGTGACACTGAGACCTGTGGAGTGAGAGATATTGCAAAATTGCCAATCATTGACGCATGCAGAATAAGAAATTTCATTAGCTTCTAGGAGACCGAGTTCTTAGGAGTTGGTGCAAATTAGCAGCTGTCACATACATTGAGGGTATGCAGTGCACGCACAACAACTATTTTGTGGTTTCATTTAAGTATTAATCTAGTGATGGACTGACGGGCAGTTGGGTACGCACTCAGAATGGACTTGGTACCCTGGCTGCATTTACTAGCATATTGACTCTTCCAAGCATAAAAGAAGGAGTTTGTTTAATTTGGTTTGTTAGATCTGATTCAAGCAACTTTGACTAGACTGATAGGTTGTTATATCTACAGGGTATTGCAATGTCTAATGCAGCTAGACATTTATATGGTGCTGTAAAAGTACCTCTAGAAGGTTCTTTATACTTCTTTATTATTGTGCTCACTTGTAATCTGTTTCTGTTCACAATTTAAAATTTTCACGTTTCTAAATTTTAGATGATTTGTTTTGTAATTGAAGCATAACAATCGACGATGTGGTCTATGTGGTCGACTGTGGAACAATGAAGATGAAGCAGTTTGATGTAACCCTCAACCTGTCCACCCTCCAGCCAGAGTGGATAAGTCGGGCTAATGCAAAACAGAGACGGGGAAGAGCAGGCAGGTAATCGAATCTCTGTATATAGATCCACTTAATTGAGAACAACCTATCCATCCACGGTTGAATGTCAATGGATTATGCTGAAACAACAGATAGATTCATTTATTGTTTCTGATTAATATTTGTGTTTTGCATGAATATTTGTGTTTGCTTCTGATTAATATTCGTGTTTATTTGATGAATTTTTTAATAATATTGTTTAAGTTAGTTTTTTCATGAATATTCATGTTGCTGATGAATATTTGTATTTGTTTCTGATGACTACTCATGTGTGATTCTTTGGATTGAATTTCTGTCTTAAGGTCACTACTGCTGTTGCATTTTAACGGTTCGTGACCTGGGCCTCGCCCTTGACCAAGAACTTAGTCTTTCTCAACATGTGAACTTGATCTGTCGAAGCTGTTACTGTCAGCTTCGCCAGCTCCGAGTGGTTTCTCGCTCTCTTTCTCATGACGCACTAGTGGTTCTTGTGCATGCCTTCGTTACTAGTCGAATTGACCACTGTTGTTTGATCCTCGTTGGCCTCCCGCTTGGGGTTCTGGGGCGACTAGATCGAGTTCTGCGCTCAGCTGCTCGGCTTATTGGGCGAATTCCCAAATTCGGCTCTGTCTCTGCCTACATGCGCGATGTGTTACACTGGCTGCCTGTGGCCCAACGGATGCTCTTTGGTTTCCGTATTGGCTGTGCTCCATCTTTTGGCCCAGTGTCCGACGTTGTAGCGCGTCGGGCGCTTCGCTCCGCGACGACGGGGCAACTCCTAGTCCCGCGGGCTCGCTTGACTGCTAGGCAGCGCCGAGCTTTCTCGGTTGCAGGCCCCTCCATCTGGAATGACCTGCCATCGGAGCTGCGCTTGCTACCTTTGACCAGTCAAACTGGGTTTTATAAATCACTTAAGTCTTTTTACTTTTGCCGTGGCTGGACTGGGAGCGCTTCTGAGTAGATTTCTTGAAGGGGCGCTATATAAATCTCCAGAATGAATGAATGAATGAATGAATTTTATTTTGCAGTCATTCTGTGACCAACGGCCAGATGACCATTTGGGCAGCAGTTTAGAGAGGCGTTTGAAACAGTGCTGTCTAAATTTGAGATGATGCTGTATTGTTATTGGGTTGTTTTTTTGAAAGGGTTTGCCCAGGCGAGTGTTTCCATCTCTACACGACGTTTCACGAGTCTCGTATGGATGATTTCCTGCAACCGGAGATGCTCAGGACACGGCTCGAAGAACTCTGTCTTCAGATCAAGGTACCAACTGATCCAATCTCATTTGTTCGAATAACCATTAGCATTAATAACCGTCAACATTAAAAACCATTAACATTAATAACCATTGGCATTAATAACCATTAACGGTAATAGCCATTAACATTAATAACCATTAACGGTAATAACCATTAACGGTAATAACCATTAACATTAATAAAGTGAAAGTGAAGGTGTTTTGTCTCATAGTGGAACATAGGGGAGGCACTCAGTTCCTGCTTTTCAGCCCGTCCACTGCCAGTCGCAGGCTGAAGAGCAGGAACCAAGTGCCTCCCCTTTGTTCCACTATGAGACATAAGACATTAACTTTCTTTTAATAGGATGGTTAGAAAGTTGACGAAAGTAACATATTAATGGAAAATATCTATTTAAAAGGGTGCTATATAATTGTGTGTTTGTATGTCATTGCATAGATGTTGGTTTTTGTGTGTCTGCATTAAGTAAGCTTTGGAGCTTGTGACAGTGTTGGAAATTTATTTTTCAGCTTCTGAAACTTGGAAAGATAAAGGAGTTTGTGAGCAAAGCAATGCAACCGCCATCCATGGATTCGCTCGACCTCGCTATTCGTTTACTGAGGGATCTTGTAAGTACTACGCTACCAAGTACAGCGAGAGAAGTGTTCAATTCGATCTGAGGGTTCAGGACAAGTGTGTTCATTCATTCATTCGTTATGGAGATTTATATAGCGCCTCTCCAAGGTTTCTACTCAGAAGCACTCCCAACCCAACCCCGGCTAAAAAGGGCGGTCTTATGGCTGCAATAAAAGGACTGAGTGAACCTTAGAGTGAACCCTAGGCATCATGCGTAGTGCTAATGGGAGACCATTCCATACCATAGAGCCAGCAACAGAGAAAGCCTGGTGCTGTGTAATAACAGTTCACGCATGGGGATCAAGGAGTTCACCCTGTGTAGAGGAGCAGAGAGCACAACATCCCTGCTCGAACGACTTGTGTAGTCTACTTGGTGGGCTCGATATCCAATATCGTTGGAGTACAGACCAAGCACTACCAAACGGGTCATTATGTCACAGTCTTTTTACATGATTGTAAATGTTTTTTATATCTTTGTAAGTGATTGATTCTCCTTTTAATAACGTATAAATTAGATTGGGTATTATTCTGTTCGATTAAAAGGCATATATTTTTCTATTTTTCTCTCTGGTAATTGCCCAGAGCTTATTGTTAACTTATTATAAATTGATTTCAACCAGTTGATTAATTGGTTACAAGTGGTCGACCATGATGAGTCAATAACTAATTAAAGATCAGTTAATTAATTAGTTACAATAGGCTTACCTGGTTGGGCTAATAGTGAATCATTGAAGATTAATTACTCATAATGAAGCAGATGCCTGTTTGTGTTGACATATTCTAGAATGCTCTGACTGCCGACGAGGAACTTACGCCGTTGGGATTTCACTTAGCAAAGATGCCCGTTGATCCTCATTCTGGCAAGATGCTACTCTTTGCCGCTCTCTTCTCTTGCCTTGATCCTATTCTCACGGTTGCGGCAAGTCTCTCGTTCAAGGATGCTTTTTATGTGCCGATGGTATGTATCTTAAATCCATGCTGAACTACTATTAGGCACTTTTATGTATGTAGTAGATTTCGTTTATTATTAAGATACAAAGTTGACATACCGCAACTTGTTTACATGAGATAATGAAAGTAATGAAATTAAAAACTATAAGTTTATGCCTATAGCCAGGATTGAGAGTTAAAACTTAACATCCCGAATGGTACGATATAGAACCCTAGAGATGAAATTGTGGTCATCTTTTTTTGGGAGTTCATATTCATGAGGTCTAGGGCGCAGAGCATAAGGCCTACAAACGGTCGGAGGAAAGAGGCCTCTAAGCACATGTTGTGAGTTCCGGTTGACCGCAAGCAGGAGTTTGACATCTGCTTCTTCCATCATTCGGTCTAAATCCTGTTGTTGAGGAGGAAGGTATCCCAGTCGTTTGGCCCTTTGCAGGAAACGTTGGAGTTTTAGTCGGTCACTTGCGGTGGTGAATCCCCACCAAGCAGGGGAGGCATGTATGTACAGTATGTGTCTGAACATTTATATAGTACATGTTTTGACCTCTCATGGGGCTGTTTTGGGAATGCCTCTGCATAGAAATGACAAGTGGCTCTATATGATTTATGGAAAATAAATCAATATTGATGAATAACCCAATTATCGATTAATCACTAATAAACTACGAGTGACCACTATGTAATTTTCAGTGGTTGCTCACATCACCATCCTAATTACACTAAAAAAGATCAAGATTTGGTTTATACAAACTGACCTAAGACAAGGTTAATAGGTTAAGATCACTCAATATTTTGGTAATAACTATTAAGAATTCTAGTTAATTTTCCTAGAAAGAACTTTGTAGATGCATTGGATAGAGATGTTATCTCTGGAGGTGATATAGAAGGCAAGATGTAGCAGTTTGTCCCATGCATTAGTCCGTCCATCTGTCTGTCCGTCTATCAGACCGTCAGTCCGTTTGTCCTACCATCCATCCTTGCATCCGGTTGTAAGAGCCAATATTTAGCACTATGCTGCACTTATTATACAACGCATTAGCCGATACAGCATGTTAAGTTAACAGATTTGGAGGACATGACACCAATTTGCGTTAGTGGAACAGCGCGTTCTCCAGGTGCGCATTAACGAGTCCACATTGTATTGAGTTTTTATTTAAAGAACTTATTTTTGCTTTTGATGTTTTTCATAAACTGCAGAAGTACAGATTGTTTGAATCAACTTGTGTGTTGAATCACTGTTTGGTACATATTTGTTTACATTGTGACTGTATCTGGCCTAAGTTTGAATGATTTTGATGTCTTGTGTAATTTTCAGGGTCATGAAAAGACGGCTGATGAGAGGAAGCGTCAGTTGTCGAACAAGACGAAAAGTGATCATCTGCTGTTAGCAAATGCATACGAGGTATAACTTAATATTTGGTTTACTTATCTCACTTACTTATTTATTAAGTAAAGATCTTATGTCTCACAGTGGAATGTGGGAGAGGTGCTGATTCATGCTGTTTGGCTCCTGAGCTGGCAGTGGACAAATCTCATTGTTCTTGACATGGGGGTCAGTAATCACAGGAGTTGACTTACTGACTAACTTATTTTATTTATATTTATGTCAGATCCTTTCCTTTTTGAGGGTTCTGACTCATTAAGTTTTGCTTCTCTTGTAGTTCTTTTCTCACTACTGTGTGTGATTTGGTGCAACAGAGAGCTTTGCCATAGTTTGTGGCTGGTCCAATATTCTGCAATAAGTTGCCTAGCATTCTATGGCTTGATCTTCTTGGTTTTCTTTCATTTTCTGCTCCAAAGTACTTGAAAAACAATCTGTTTGATGCTTAAAATCTGTGATTATTATTACCATTGCTTGCCTACTTTCTGACTTACTGCTTGTGTTGAAAAAGTGGTTATAATTCTGGTTTATGGTGAGAATTCTGGTTTCTTTCTTCGTAATAATCATGTATGATTCAGATGAATATTTATGTTTGTTTCTGATGCAAACTCATGTATGTTTCTGATGAATATTTTTATGAATTTTCTCATTTATTTTGAAGGAATATTCGTGTTCTTTTTGGCTGCTGTGTAGTAATTTTCAAATGTATCTGTGCTTGTTTCACAGGGCTGGGAAAGAGCTAAGGCTGATAGAAATGTTTACAACTACTGTCGATACAATTACCTATCAACAAATACTTTACAGGTAATTGGGATATTTGCAAGGGATTGAATCCTTGTGTTATTTTGACCAAATCTTCCTCACTTACTTTTTGGCTTGCCTGGCAGTCTTATGTTGAAAAAGCTGATTGATGTTTTTTGTACTTTATTTAAGGAAAGTTGCAGAGGTTAGTTTGTTGGTCATCTTCATTTAAGGAAGGTGTTGGCAGGTCCTTGTAAACAGTGAAAATGTTAAAACAATTCTTTTCTACCGACGTCAACAGCCTTTGTTGCCACAAAATGACGTTGAACTGTTGGATCCATCCTAGCCATGTGCGTGCTAATTAAGTACTATTAGTCTGAGTTAGGATCTGGTCACTATGAAATTATTATTATGCATTTCTTATGCACACTACCTCATGACCAAACATCAATTGATGGTGCTGAGCAATTGTGAGACTTTTCAAGGTCCCTAAGCAGTAACCGTCTCAGGGTAGGCTCGAACCTGTACTCCCTGCATTGGGTGAGCACTCTAACCAATCAGCTACCATGAGGAAGGCATAATACGAACACCATTGCTTGAGCTATTCTAATGAAGATCGTTTTAAGCTATGGACCTGATCTTGACCGGGCTACTGTAGGGCATTACGATTGTTGACAACAGTTTGACTTTAAGTAGCCATTGATCGATGCGTTGTGCACTATGACACCAGGGCTGTGTAGAAGTCATTAGATTGGATCTTTGAATTGAATGGCTAACCAACACTTTGCTGGGATTATGTTGGATATTTTTAACTTGGTCGTCATATGGTTTTGGTTTTTCAGATGCTTCAGAACATGCGAAGACAGTTCTCGCAATTGCTCTTCGACATGGGATTCATCGTAAACCCAGATCCCAAGTCATGCGAATCCAACCGAAACACAGGTCTCTCATGTGCTCTTTCTTCACGTTCATGCGCTCTTTCTTCACGTTCATGCGCTCTTTCTTCACATTCATGCGCTCTTTCTTCACATTCATGTGCTCTTTCTTCACATTCATGCGCTCTTTCTTCACATTCATGTGCTCTTTCTTCACATTCATGTGCTCTCTCTTCACATTCATGCGCTCTTTCTTCACATTTATCGCTTATGTTTGAGGTCAGTGGGGACCAGGGTGTTGACCCTCTGCCGCTTGAAAATCTGGAAGCAAAACTTCACTTTTTGACCCTAAAGATTTAAATTTTGTATCTGTATTTGGTATTTGCCCATGGAACTCCTTCCTAGCCCCTCCACTGTTGTAAGCATGTCAACACTCTTGGTTGAGATGTATTTTTGTACACTTATTTATGTTTATTTAGATAGTTTATTGTGATGTTAATTGATTAATGTTAAGGCTGTGATGTTACGGCTAGTAACCGTAGCAATAACATGATTGACAAAAACCCTTTCAGTACGTAATAGAATGTATGTTTGACAAGACTGTTCACTGGATGTTGTAGGGTAAATTTAAGGGTTGCTGTAAGTTTTGCTTTAAATGGAGTGGCTAATTGATATTTTTAGGCAATGTGAATCTTGTTAAGGCGATTGTCTGTGCTGGGCTCTATCCAAACGTCGCACGACTTCAGCCGATCAAAGACATCCATTCCAAACGGTAGCGGCATGATTTTTCTCTGTTCAGTTTACACTTTTAAGATTATCATTAACAGTTTTTGTTGTTAACTTGCCTGCTATTCTTTGTTTTTATTACAGCTGCCAGTTCGTTATTTTCACTACTTTAAGTCTAGAGTTATTCTCGGCATAATTTGAAAAGACATTGTTGTGTATAAGGATTGTTTGCTAGTTGTGCTTAAGCCAGAGTTAGTCTGGGACCTATGCAACTGTGCTGTCATCGTGCATATGGGGCCTGGAGTGCTTCAAAAATAGAAATCTTAAAGAGGCATTAAATAAGGCAAGGTAATGCCGCATGTCTCTATCGACATTAGTCCTCAGAGTCCTGTGCCTCTCTCTCACCAGAACGCTGTTCGGGTCTTGGACAATCGTAGTGGCTGGTCCAAAGCTTTGGAATTCACTGCCCAGTTCTCTGCATTCTCTTGGGCCGTTAATGTCATTAAAGTCAAAACTTAAAACACGTTTGTTTCAACCCGTGTTACAAATGCCTTAAATGTTTACCCACTGTAGCTTAGCTTCTAGTTTCCCTGACACATTGGATTTTGTCTGGGCTTGACATAATTATATAGAAATGTGTTTTTGTGTTTCTGTTTTGTTGATAAGCTGGTTACATTCTGACAACTACCTAAGATTGATGCTAAAATGTGGTTTGCTAGAAATGTGTTTTTGTGTTTCTGTTTTTGTTGATAAACTGGTTACATTGTGACAACTACCTAAGATTGATGCCTAAATATGTGGTTTGCTAGAAATGTGTCATTACTGTTTCATTGTCAGTTTGTTTATGAACGGGTCGAGGTCGGCTACCACAGACTGCTGCCTATGTTCTTAATATTTACATAATGTCAAATTGTAAAACTGCAACTGTTATCGTTTAACTAATCGCCATCCAATACTGAAACTGATAATTAGGGGGCCCTACTTAGTGGGACCAAGGTCCCTTCTGGTCCCTCTGTTGTAACCACTCGAAATACTTGCATATAATATCATTTGTGTAATACCTGTTTGGCTACAATAAAAAACAAATGATGGTTATTGAATTTCGTCTGGGCTTCTCCCATTGATTGTGATTTTTCAACTGTAGTTTCACTTGAAGCAAGTGAAACTTGAAGCAACCAAATGATTGGTCAGTCAATCAATCAATCAAAATTTGATATACCACCCCTTCAAGATACCTACTCAGAGGCACTCCCAACCCAGCCATGACTAAAAAGAACCGTTTTTAAGGATAGATAGAACACCGAGGAGATTGGTGCCTTGTGCATTAAGATAGCAGAACTGTAGGAGTCGCTAGATTCAGTCTGATGAATCTTTGTTTAAGTCCAGATGTGAATTGTTGCTGTTGTTGCAGACCACTTCTGCTCCACACAAAGTGCGACCAGAAAGTTTATGTTCATCCAAAGTCCGTGATCTTTGCGGAACGAGAATTTTCTTCACAGTGGTTCGTTTATCATCTAAAGATGAAAACAACGAAGGCCAGTTCCTCATCTAATCTCACAATTTATGCAGAGCTGTTAGAGTAGTGCACAAGGGCAAATGGTCGCTGGAAGTGAAACTGTAGAAAAAATCGTCATCTGTTGGAAGGACCAAACGCGGTTGAGATTCATCAGGGCTGGGAGTTTGCTGTGTTATATTTTTACATTTTTTAGTCTTATGTTGATGAGGTTTATTTCTTAAGTCTTGTATTTCTACATCGGTCAGACAGCCACATTGTTTGTTGTTTCAGTGCCTTTGAGAGGCTCTTGAAAGAACCTATACAAATGCTCAGACACAAACATACTTACATACTTAATTGGTCTCAACATATATAATACATAAATGGTCTCATGCATTTAAATCGATTTTATAAGGAGCATATCATTAACTGAACCTGTTTGTTTTAATTTATAGATCTACCTGTACGATTGTTCGCCTATTTCTCCGTACGCACTCCTCTTCTTTGGCGGTGACGTCACGTGCAAAAAGGTATGCTTATGGTAATTCTCACAAGACCTGACACGTGGCATTTGTTTGTCCCACCTGTTCTTATAAATCACTCTACCATCATCTTTGACATCATCTTGATCATTTCATGACACCGTCAGTAGGTGAAATATATAATCTCCATTCATTTTGGTCAATCTAAATATCTAGTGCTTTTTTAAAATGCACTATGTAAATTTTCATATTCGTACCAATACATAGAGTATATAATCTTGAAGGGGTGCAAGATATGAGTGCTCTGAATGAGTGAATAAAATGAATATAAACATACACATTGAGTGATGCATAGATTGATACATGTATCTGTACATGTATATAAGTACTGCATTTTTTAAAAATTATTTCCTAATGAATATTTATGGGTTGTAAGGATTTTTTCTTGTGTTGTTCCAGGATCTTGGCCAGAACTGCATTGTCGTTGATGACTGGATCAAGTTTGGTGCTTCAAGGCGAGTGGCAACTCTCGTTCAGGTATGTTGCCTACAGTTGTTGTTAACCAATTCATTCATTCATTCAGAGCATTTATATAGCACCCATTCCGGATGTCTACTCACACACTCTTCTGACTCAGTCTTGGCGAAAGAGAACAGTTTCAAGTGTTGAGGAAGGGTACGTACACCAAATGATTTGCTGAAAAAGGAAGTAGTCTTGTGCAACAGAATGTCAATCAAGCCATTTTATATTGCTTAGTTGTTTTCTGCAACAGCAGCTCTTGCAGAAAACTGCTTTTGGATTTATTCCCTTCTTGTGACTGCCTTTTTGTCAGGGCTTGTGACTAGATTATGACGAGCTGGTCGAAATAACTTTACAGATGAAGTGCTGGTCGAAATAACTTTATAGATGAAGTGCTGGTCGAAAGAACTTTATAGATGAAGTGCTGGTCGAAATAACTTTACAGATGAAGTGCTGGTCGAAATAAATTTATATCTAAACTGTACTTATACAACACTCGTCGTTACAACATCTGATCCAACACGTTTGAGTTTATTGAATCATTTGCATTCATAATGACAAGTACATAAAACAGTAGCCAATTATGCATCAGCAATCAAATAAAACGACAAAATTAATTAACAGCATGTTAGAGATTTAACAATAGGTGAGCCAAAACCAGGTAAATTTAACTGTTGAGACTCAAGTTGCAAACGATTCATGGGGAGATGAAGCTGGGACAACTTATTTAGTCTTCCCCGTTGTTATCAGTCTCAGCAATACATCAGCAAAATGTACCAAGTTAACAGGCTATGGCAGCCGTTCAGTGTAGAAACAGTATCCATTGTCCAATGATAATAGTCAGGCTCAGCATCATGCTCCAAGATCTATGTTGCTGAATTAATACTGGTCAATCAGAGAAGTTTTATACGCACACTTGAATGCAATTAAAGAGTGTAGTTCATGTGTACGTGAATCAGTAGAGTTCCACAACTGTGGTCCTTTTATTCTGACCAAGAAACATCTAGTATTTATCCTGCCTTTTTCTGTTCATTAGTTTTGTCTACCGACATTTAGGGATATGGATCCGATATTTAATTCAACTTTGGAACAGGACCTCATACATGATTATACAATGCGGCCTCGACCTCACGATTATGTACTACCCTTTTAGGACAACAGAAATTATATCCCTCGTGTCCTATACCGATGCCAATAATAATAATATTATTTGAGGCGTTAACAAATTGTACCATATAATAATAGTTTATCTCTTGAACCATAGTTATATATTTTGAACTCTACTCTGTTGAAGTCTGTTTGTAATCAGTTGCGGTGTGTCAGCCGAGTGCCAATAAACTAATATAATATAATAACAATCATTAAATGCAGCCTCATTATAAAGCTTAGTTCAAATGCTTTGGAGAAGCGTCTCTTCAGGTGGCATTATTTAAATGTATAATTATAGCATGCCACTTTATTTATTAACGTTCTAATCAGTTGCAGTGTGTCAGCTGTCTTGAGTGCCAATAAACGAATATAACATAACAATAATCATTAAATGCAACCTCATTATTGTAGCGTAGTTCAAGTGCTTCGGAGGAGTGTCTCTTCAGCTGGCATCATTTAAATTTTATAATTATAGCATGCAACATTATTTATTTACGGCTCGCGAGGGGTAGTAGTAGCATCACAGAGGTACTGTGTATTTGTTGTCAGCAGGTTTTCTTTGAGCAAGGTGGCTTCTGTATTTGTCCTAGGAACTAAGACATGAATTTGATCTGCTGATGGAAAGAAAAATTACGAATCCATGCGCAACAAACTGGTATAAGAAGACGCAGGAGGGGGCTCTGATGCATGCCATTCTTGACCTCCTGGTGACCGATGACTCCACACCAAAGCATTCAACAAATCGGAGCAACTGACGAAATCCATACAGTTTCTCTAGTGTCGTATTTTGTGTTGTGTTTTTGCACTAGTGTTTATTTCTCTGTAAAATTATCGATTATTTATATTGATTTCCACATGAACAGAATGCCATTCTTGACCTCCTGGTGACCGATGACTCCACACCAAAGCATTCAACAAATCGGAGCAACTGACGAAATCCATACAGTTTCTCTAGTGTCGTATTTTGTGTTGTGTTTTTGCACTAGTCTGTTTATTTCTCTGTAAAATTATCGATTATTTATATTGATTTCCACATGAACAGAAACAAAAACCAGTTTATTTGCACAGCTGTAAAAAGCAGTTAAAACAAACAACTTGTAGACTTCAGCATGCGAGTTTTTGCATGTGGTGACATAACAAGTGTAATTACAATGAATTCCATGAAACCAAAATAAAATTGTGCGCGAATCTCTTAAATGAACAGTGATCCTTGAAGAAATCCCGATGTCACAGTTGTAACAGACTTTGGTATTTCAAAACAAAAATCCATTTATAAAATCACTAAACCCAAACATACATAAAACACAGAAGCCTGGCTGCAGTCAATGCAAAACTTTTGCAACCTTCACTCGAGATGGTTCAGCATGTAACAATAAAGTATAGTTTAAATAGAATATTAAATATAACAATGCTCTCATATAAACAATATATTGTTTCTTGATTGTGCAGCTTTGTAAAATGTGTTAAGAAGTATAATTTTATAAAATTATTTGGTCATGCATGTGGAAAAGGTTTTGGTCGAGCTGGAGGTGATCTAGCATTAAGTCAACATATCAAACGAAATTACAACGTCACTGTAATCCAGTCTTGGCTATTGAGGTCTGTTTTACTGATCTGGTGACCCCTGATTGCAATATTCCTAACAACAGAATTTGAATCCTCTAGGAATTTCATTTGGGAATTCCTATTTGGCATTACCAGTAAGACAGTTGAATATCTTACTCGAGTGTCAAATAATTCAGTCACAACTTGTCAACTGCCAGAATATGTAGCAGTTGCTGCGTACTCCACAGCACCTCACTGGCATTTGTTATGGAATGCACAACTAATAGAGCATCCTTTTAAGACAACTACTCGGATGCCAACCAAGTTTGTAGTACAGTTTGAAATCAAATGCAATTAAATCAATTCAACATTGACTTGCACCTAAGGAATGTTGGCAAGATCCTGTTGACAGCATCCACCCCAACATTAAATATCAACGACTGTTGACAAAACCTCAGAACAGCTGTCCAGAATTCACAGGCATGCCGTGTTATTGCTCCGATTTTCTTTGGATTGCCATAAAACATCATGCTTTCACTCGCACAATATACCACTTCATACTGATCAAGCTCTTAGTCGTTCAAAAGCCGTATACACAACAGTTAAGTGTCTCTTGCAGATTGCTGTTTTTGAATGTTCCTTTGAACACTTGAAAACCACAGTCACAAATTCTTCCGGACTTCAAATTAAAGTACATATTACAGCCCCCTTCAAACTTCTTCAAAACATACAACAATTGCAATTAGCAACTTTATTGCGCCGGTGTCTAAATGCACAAGGCATCAACCAATTGATGTTTGGCACACCAAACCCAAGCCATACTTAAGTCAACATCCTGTCCATAAGAATAATATTTTAGAAGAAAAACTCTGTTCAGTAAATCATACACCATAGGCATTCTATTTCAATTTCTGTTCAATATCTTTAAAATGATCACCTGTCCAAGGGTTAATTAAGGACAGTCAAACATTGAAACTTCATCTATGAAGTTTCAATGCATGGCCTCTGAGATTTGCATAGCAACATTTGTAAAGGCACTAAATAAATAAATGTCCAAATACCCACACGCTCAGGCCACACTGTTGGTTCAGACCACCTTGGACAAAACTACTTGAATAAAAATATCACTTGTCGTATATTCAAGCCAAGGAGGCACTTTTATCAGAAACCTCTGTTCTGCAACGTGACCGTACTTTTATCTTGCATGCACAGCTAATAAAATGACTGGCATGTATACGTTGCAAATGAAGGCCCCAATAAATGTACCACTACATGATCATTAATTAAACAAATATATATATATAAATATATAATATCAATGTACACATATACAGGTGTATGCAGATCAGTGATATCATCTTTTTACAACAATGTATATATCCTATATATATACATATACATATATACATATACATACAGTATCGGTATATTATTTATCAGTAAGCATCAACATCAATACCAAGAAAAATTTCCTACTGCCACTTGAGAGATCTCCACTCTTCACATAGACATGCTGTGGGAATTATAATCACTGGGATTGGTCCTAATTATTGTTGATAAAATTAAAAAAATTGCCACAGTTTCTGAAATCCACCTCCTTGCAACTGTTCGAATTTAACGACTGTCCCAGCAATGGAACAGTTAGGTCTTGCACACGCGTTCAGTAATTGCATGAAGACAGTTTTGCACACATATGTTCTATCCACGTCACGGTTTCGACGAGTCTTTCTTGCAGACATTCTGTTCGTACAACAATGTACATGGTCTTCGAGGGACAGACAATGAGACAGTTTTTGTCATTGAAAGCGATCATGTGCTTTTCGTCGATAGCATTTATCATGTAAGTCCGGCCCTGCAGACTGATTCTATTGACGTCCCCCTTACGAAAAAGATCGTTCAGACTCTACAAGAAAATTACACAAATCAAGATAAACACAAGTAAAACTGATAAACACAAGTAAAACTGGACAAGTACATTTCACTGGTGCACTTGATGAAAATGCAGTACATTGCTCACAGCCGAGTTGTATTAACAAAGTGATGTCCTGCTGGATCACTGGTTGTGTTTCCACTTCACCTGATAGATCCTTCCACCCCCGGACTGTGCTTGTATCAATATCGTACATTAATAAGTACTTCCCATACTGACTTCATGTTTCGGTACTTGATTCCCGTTATATTTCTGCAAAATTTGTTACCTTTAATAAAATTTAAATAGCTTTATTTTAACTTGAAAATTAATATAAAAAACAGCTGATCTGAATCAGCTTCATATTAATGGAATTTTACTAAATACATGTAAAGAAATTCTGTTAGCTTAGCACGTCTCTTCTGATTTGCATATGCATCCTGATCTTGTCAACTATAAGTGTTAAATGGCAGCAAAACCAAGTAATCCAAACGTGCTCAATTTCACAGTGAATGGTATATTGGCTGCAGGGCTTCTACCTCCTTTCTGGGGCAGCTTGCAATGCTTGGGGCTTAGTGCCTTTGGCACTCTCTGTCCCAGACCCATTTAAATTTACTAGCCTTTGGCTAAAAAAGTCACCGACACTGCTGTACTTATGTAAGTTATGTTTTATCAAATTGTGCCATAAAAGGTGGAAAAGTCTCTGGGCAATTACAATCTCTGCAAAATTTTAAAGATCACACGTTTTGAGACTTCTTTGCAATGCTGTTACCGTATTCTGAACCTTGCTAAGTTCCAGAACTTTGGAATTTTCCGCACCATTAGCTGGATCGGTTTCCAATGGATATAAAAAAGCTTGACTTCATGGTTGTGTTCCCCCAGTATATAATTTAGCCAATATATTACTTAGCACATGGTTGACCATTTCAGCACGCCTGGTAAAAGTGTTGAGAAATACACAACTCTCTCTAAACTTTATTTCTTAGTACTCTGCTGCAACAGAGGAAATGCAGCTATTGTTTTTCCTAGTTTTTCTTACTTTCTGCTAAAAAAGCTATACCGGACATTTGATATTCAGGTCAGCCAGATGTTTAGTTATGTCAATAATGTCAAGTCGTTCAACCACTGGAATTGTTAGTAAATGTTATTTAAAAAAACTCAATATAGAGAGGCTTGGAGGGCCAAGCAAGCACAGTTGGCAGGCCATATTGTGGCGCACAGCCTGTATGTTAGGTAAACCTGCTTAAGTGAAGGTTTATCCGGATTGCTACCGTCATGTTTGTGCCTCAGCCAAAATATCCTTCAATACCAGAACCACACCTCTGAGGAATAACATTGATAGAGGCACACAACAATTTTAAACAAACAATTTTACTTCAACAAAAATGACATTGCTGCCAAGTAGAAATAGCTACCTGTATATCTTGAACTGAAAGTTTGAACTGCGGTGTGTGCGACGAAACAGATCCATGCTTGGTAACGAGAGCTGCATCTCTGATCCCTGTTTGCTCTCGGTCTTTTGTCAGGTGGTTGATCCAAAATGACCAGACGTTTTTCACATTAGGCTTCACGCCCTGTACAAGTGCTGTGAGCATTTTCTGCAACACAAAATAATTAAAGACTAAAATACTATACCAACGAGTACAGCACAATGCAACTGAAATTTCATGATGCCCATTACAACAGTTCCAACATGTCCTCTAAACCCCGGTAACAGAAAACATTATCAACAGACTACTGGAAGACTAGGTTTTCAGTTCTTTGCATAAAAAGCAGCATGCATGCTAACAGGTCAACTAACTAGGTCCAGATAATGTTTTCCCACAGAAAGCAAAATCCGTGCTCATTTTCATGCACATTGAGTTTTTGACTAAGCACAGTCCTTAACCCTGAGAGGCAGCAATGGGTGTAAATGCAAGTTAATGACTTCATTTTCAATGTGACTGGAGGTGTCCGGTTCTAACACTTGCCACCTCATCTTTCCACTGATGGTGTACAATCAGTGTACTCATTTTATACCCGAGCATGTAGGGCATGTACACAGAGCAGAAATATCGAGAACATCATTCTGCTGTGGTTGAGATCTGTTCGCGCGCTTTGGTCGACATTTCAGAGCACCTGCCACTAGACTTCCCTGCGACCTACATTTAACACTGAAACGTCTACAGCAGTGGAAACCTTCACCTCAGACTGTGCTATCCTATAGCTAGCAACTGGGCCAAGTGCAACTGCCATTTATATAACACGGATGTAGAATAGTGAGCAAAAGTTCAGCAATTGGTCAAAGTACAGTAAGATCACATTCCATTAAATGCTTTCCAACGTGTTTCATCCTGTTAGAGCTAAAAATAGCCACATTGCCCTCATTCCGTAAATCGGACCGGTGCCTTAAAACCACCTCTCCCTCCAAGACATCGATGATGGCGGGCACGTTCACCGCAGTCTGGCCCGCAGTTCTCCCGCTGCTGGTTTACTGCAGATGTGTTCCCCAAATAGAAACTAAATCAGAGACCAACTCCGATAAAATTAAGCGAAAACCTCGATAAAAGGCCTTCTTAAATAATAATGGCTGCCCTGTTAAACAGTTTCATCGGAGAGCTTGGAAGGACCTAGTTCAAGGATGAATGAAATGACAGTTTAAGACTAACCTATTAGTCCTCACCTTTTAATGAAATGTACCAACAACGGTCGATCATAAACAAAATTTGATGATCACACGCAACAATAGAGTCTCTGGAATCTTCTTTGTCAAAGAAAACGTTTACATGAGCGCCTAACTAGACGTAGCTGTCTGTATTATTCTGTATGACCGGGAGTGTCAATGTTTTGCTCTCAAAATGACCGTGCCGGTCGTGTCATTTACAGACAGCAACAACAAAATGATCACGCTATCATAGTTTAGTCGCTTTCATCATTTCTTTAGTCATCTGCAAATGTCATCCAATTTGCAGCGACTTATACAGTGGAAATTTTCCACCGACCTACAAGCGTTTCGCCGGCGCGCGTGCATCGGTTTACGACCCGCCCACTAACCCGACCTAGAATGGTAATTAGCCTCGCTGACCTGGCCTGTAACCATAAATAACGCTGTCGTGGAACTTTCCATTACAATTTCCGATCACGGTGTGTATGGAAATTTACAGATTATCTGAGCGCCACGTTCCTGTCGAAGGCGACTGTGAAATAAGTACTAAGTGGGCCATGTCATGATAATTAATTGAACAGATGGTATGCATCGTGACGAATAGCTAATGAAGCCTCGTATTTGATAGTTACACGACGTTTTCAGGCTGTGGTACTGGTTAACACAATCTCAACCAGATCTAGATCTATTTATTGAAAAATGAGCATGGTCGAGGGTAGGCCACCGTCGAAAACTTGTTCATTTACATAATATATTTACATACATTTCGGGCTTGTAATTTTCTAAGGTCAAGGTCATTTATAATTTATTGAAGCGAATACAGTCGCATATTATCCAATCGACCTAAAGCACGTGTGTAGGCCGGGAACAGGTCGATAGTCCGAAGGTTCGATAGTCCGAAGATTTCATGGTAAAACATTATATGTACATTATTATGTAATTATGTATGTATATGTATATATATATATATGTTTGTATATGTATATACCAGTGTTGTGCACGAGACCAAAATTCCAAGACCGAGACCAAGACCGCGTGGTTCAGACCAAGACCGAGTGGTCCAAGACCAAGACCGACCCCAAGACCGCGTGGTCCAAGACCAAGACCGAGACCGCATTGTTCAGGACCAAGACCTAAGCTTCAAGAGTCAAGACCATAAACGCAATTCTCAATTGTAGTGCTACATGTTCCCATAATTCAAATCAGATACTTATGACATTAAATTTTATAGAACTTTATAGTTTTTGTCCCGAAGTCTGCGAGGTCTCATGAAAAGCACACCACAATTAACGCTCTCAGCAGGCGCAGCTGTTGCGGAATAAAAAAATTTGCCAGTAGAGAAAAATTCCCCCACCAAATACCTGATCTGCAACGCTTGCCCGAATACTGATTTTGCCTCGAGAAACTGCACCAGCGTAAGCCTAACTAGTCACTAAAGCACCAGAAGTCAGGGTTAACCGTGTCTCAACGTTTCCTTGTCGCAGGGGCGTCCATCGTATGGGGGAATGAAGCAGAAATCTTCATAGCCTTTTCAGAGGTTGAATAAGAAATGTAAGACCAAAACGATAATGGTCTGTGCTACTGAGCACCACATTTAGACCAACTGTCCTTTACTCAGTTTTCTTGTCATGTTGCCTGGGTGATCGTCTTGTTCGATGAACCGGAAAGTTTGCATCAACCGCATCAACATCATGAACCGTTGCAATCGTTGTGCTTCTGCAACTAGAGACTACCATGAATGTTCATCTTATCTGATCAGTTTCATTTTTTTTGATTTGACTGCACTGACGTATCAGCTGAGCCGCATCAAATCAAAAACAAATCGATTAATTTCAGATGGAAAAAGATGAACATTCATGGTAGTCTCTAGTTGCAGAAGCACAACGATTGCAACGGTTTATGATGTTGATGCAAACTTTCCGGTTCATCGAACAAGACGATCACCCAGGCAACATGACAAGAAAACTGAGTAAAGGACAGTTGGTCTAAATGTGGTGCTCAGTAGCACAGACCATTATCGTTTTGGTCTTACACTATACAACACTGGATACGGTTGCTTGTCAAATACAGGACCGTTTCCACGATTACATACTAGGCATTTTTGAAGAAATGGATCATTGTACGATAAGGAAGTTGATTTGATAACAGGATAACGTACCGACAGACAATGTAGCTAACCTGTGTAACTTGTGCAACCTAACTTGAACTGATTCATCTAGAATAGATAACGCAGGCACGGGTTACTAGTTACGATGACGACGAGCAAAATACACATCTGTTGACAGGACAGTGGATTTATAGCAGTTATGTGTGAATGTCAATTTTCAGGCTATCCCACGCTCGCCAGCTTGTACAAAATCCTTATCTCACTTGCGGTGACCAGCTGCTCATCTGAGTGAGTAATGAGTCGCATCGGCATTGTGAAAAATCGACTGAGATCAACCATGGGTTGCACTTGCACCGTTGCACCTCTGACAGTATTAGCCTGTGAACACAGTATCCAGTGTTGTAGTGCACATCATACTCTACTCTATCACAAAAATTGGACGAAATTGTTGATCGCTTGGCTACGCACTTTGCTGCTCTGAAGAAGCACCTCTTGTAATTTTAGTACTGATGTTAGTATACTGTCTGGCCGCAATGGCGGTATGCCTCTCTGTGAACAGGCCTTCATATTTTATAATGCATAATATCGCTTTGATTAGTGAACTAAAAGTTAAAGAATCCAACAGTAAATTTTTCTTTCAAATTTCGATTATCGAGATTTTTTCTTTTGCCGTAGTCGTGGGGGGGCAATCTGATGACAAGAGGGGGAATGCTTCATAGGCGTAGGCCTAAGGGGGATGGACGCCCCTGCCTTGTCGCTCAAGTTCTGATAAGAAGCGAACAACGAGGTGCACTCTCGCTTTGTCCTTGGCGGATCGTCGCATGAATTCGAAGTTATCTCATAACTCCATGAATAACCGGAAATATCGACAAAAAATACTCCACTCTCGTTACCACCAAAGGCGCAAGGCCAAGACCAAAGGCGGATGACCGAGACCAGACGCCCAAGACCAAGACCACACCTTTAAGATCAAGACCAAGACTGAAGTCACTCAACCTTTCAAGACCAAGACCGAGACCGGTACATTCAAGACCGAGACCAAGATCGCATTTTTTCGGTCTCGAGACCAAGACCGCGGTCTCGAGACCACATCACTGGTATATACCTTGCTGCTAACGCCACTGCTGCCGTTCGAGCAATGAGCCTGGCTTTGGGTGCCCTGCAGAGGCGTGGATGTCAACGAACCGCCTGCGCCTTAACCCATCAAAAACCCAATTTATCTGGCTGGGCACTCGGCAGCAGCTTGCGAAGCTAGACCTATCCGCCATTGCTGCAGACTTCCCTCAATTTGTCTTTTCCTCTGTTGTCCGTGACCTTGGAGTTACACTGGACCAAGAGTTAACCTTTGCCCCTCATATAAACCGCCTCTGCCGTGATCAGGCCCGCAGAGAGGGGGGACAGGGGGGCAAAACCCAGGGGCCCGGCGACTTTTAGGGGCCCGGGCTGGGCCCAGCAATCAACTTATGAAAAATATTATAATCAGTTATACAAAGTTTATGATTTATGCCTTTTAAAATATAATATTACGGACACTTAACTACAAGAGTTGCATATATATAAATATAATTTTGTAGGGTTGTACCCGCACTATTATAATTTCAGTTTGTTTAAAAAAAAATTTCTCATAAAGTCAAAGGATATTTAGGGGCCCGTGACTGCTCTGTCTATGGGCCCGGAATTTCTGTCGGCAGCCCTGGCCGTGATTCATACTATCAGTTACGCCAGTTCCGCACTGTTGCTCGCTTACTTACTTCAGACCCCACCGCTACACTCATCCACTCTTTTATCACAGTCCGACTTGATTACTGTTGCTCACTCTATGTTGGCCTCCCTGCTGGTCGGTTGGGGTGCCTGAACCGGGTCCTGCGTGCTGCACGCCTTTGCGGACGTATCCCCAAATTTGGCCACGTCTCAGGTTACATGCTGGATGTGCTTCATTGGCTCCCCTGCTGCAGCGCAGCAGCGGATCTCGTATCGGATCATCGCTTTGGTCTGGCGGTCCTTGCTGGCTCTAGCCCCTGCCAATCTACGCGACCTCTGCTGCCCTATACCTTGTACATTGGGTGCTCCGGGTCGTCGCTCTCTCCGCTCTACTGAGCGGGTGTGCTCATGGTCCCTTTTGCCCGCACAGCTACTAAGCAGAATCGGGCCTTCTCAGTGGTTGGCCCCTCCCTCTGGAACGGGCTTCCTTTGACGTTGCGCTTGCATCCCAGAATCCACTCTGAATCTTTCTATACTTGCCTCAAAACTGTCCTTTTCAGCCGTGCTGGGGTCGGGAGCTCTTCTGAGTAGTAACCTTGAAGGAGCGCTATATAAAACTTCGTAATGAATGAATGAATGAATGAATGAATGAATGAATGAATGAATGAATGAATGAATGAATCAATGAATGAATGAATGAATGAATGAATATGTATTATTTATATCTATGTACAAGACATGTACATGTGCTATATATATGGATAGGCCTATAAGTATTATGTGTGTGTGCATATGTGTATATATATATATATAAAATTATATATATATATGCATTATGCATATATGTATATATACATATATATTACAGTAGTGGCCATATTATTATGGTCAAGGCTAAAAACACGGGTTTGGTGCATACATACATGCATAAGCCTACATAAATGCATACGTACATATGCTTAAATACATACATACATACATGCATACATATTATGTACATACATACATACTTACATACATGCATATTATGCACATACATACATGGCATACATGCATGCATACATACATACCTACATGCATACATGCAAACACGCACACCATTATGCATGCGTGTTTGCACACCATTATGCATGTGTGTTTGCATGTATGCATGTAGGTATGTATGCATGCATGCATGTATGCATGCATACATATGTATGTACCATGTAGGTATGTATGTATGCATGCATACATACATACATACATGCATGCATAACACGCACAATATTATGCGTGTATGTATGTATGTATGTAGGTATAATATGTATGCATGCATACATGCATGCATACATACATACCTACATGGTACATACATGGGCGCCCGCAGGATTTTTTGCAGGGGGGGTCAGTCACGGCCGAGAGAGTTAGTTGCGTTATAATATGTCATTAAAACTAAACTCACATAATTACATTGTCTTAACAATACCTATTAAGTCTTAACAGTGCTTTTTTCAGCCGGAGCGGTCCGGAACGGCGTTCCGGAACCTTTTTCAGCTATTACAAAATAATATATTTCATTAAAATTTTTAATAAAAATTATTTTAAATTATTTAGATACGTTAATTTCATTTAAGTGCTTTCAATGTTTTATTGAGATTGACACATATGAAATAGAAATATTAGCACAATGTCATGTCTCTATACTTGTTCTGAATTTGCTGAGTTCCACAACTTTTTTCTAGAAAAAAACACTGAGTCTTACTAATTATAGCCTAGTCTTTTAAAATCAGACGCAACAATCATTCAGAAGTAAGTGAGTAAGTAAGCATACTCTTTATTTATCCAACTACATAACCGCACTTTGGTTTACATGAAATTAGGCTAACTATTATAAAGTATTCTAGTTAAAAACTTTTTTTCTCATTAAGTTCTCAACCTGTGGGACAATTCGGTCATGCGGTCTTGGATGCAAGGAATAGGGAATGTCATTACAGGAGGGAGCAGTGGGTTCATCAGACCGTTCAGACGACTTCTTTTGTGACTTCGCAGGCTTCACGGTCCAACCGTCCAAAGGGCACTTAGAGTTTGCTGCAGCTTACGCTTATTCTTGTTATCCATATTAATATGCCATGGATAAGAAAAAATGAAGTCGTTAACACTTCATACCCATGGCTGCTTCTGGGCTGGCTTAAGGGACTGCTCTTCTCTTCTTCAATAATCAGATAATCCAACAGTTGTTTACAGTTCTTCCAGAGACAATCCAACAGAATGGATGTAAACTACACAGTAAAGTCTAACCTATTGTTCTATAAAGCACCAGCGAAGAATGCATGAGAGAAACGTAACTGATACAGTGCTTGAGGAATGCGGGGACCTGTTGTGGTAAGCCATGGACATCCTGATTAATAGCCTGATGCTCATGGGCAAGCTTATGCCGGTGTGGGGGAATTTTTGACCTTGGGCCGACCTCTTCGTCCAGAGATTATCCAGAGGTTCCAGTCGTCTTGGCTTTGTCAATATGCGTGACCTGAAGTGATAAGGTCAACCTCTGAGTCGAAGTGTTCCACCACTGATGTCGGTACATTAGTCCGAGATAACATATGTTTTTGATAACATACATGATACATAAATAATGGGGAAGCCAGTTGAACGTAGACCTAGCGGACTGAATCGTGATGAGCATTGTTTATTGGGGTTAAGTAAAGAACTAAATTTCGGCCATTCCAGGGCCGTTCTGGCAGGCTAGTGGTAGCCCACGATGACGGTCAGGTCTGGTTTTAAGGGGAGCCGGAACACAACCAGGAGCTGGCAGGAGGGGAACGGGGGAGGGCGGTTGACTTTCAGGCCTATGGCTAAATCAGCCACTGAATATTAGTATAGTAAAATCTTATTAGTATATATAGGCTTAAGCAGTCTGAAACTAAAGCTAGTATTTACTAAGTATTTTAAACAGAATCTTGTGAAATATTTTAAGCTTCATTTACATGATTAAACCTGTCGGATTTTTATTTGATCATGATTTCCAGGGGGGGTCACGCGACCCCCCTTGACCTATGCTGCGGGCGCCCATGGGTACATACATACATGCAAAGCCTACATAAATGCATACGTACATAGGCTTAAATACATACATACATACATGCATACATATTATGCACATACATACATACATACACGCATACATATTATGCACAATATGGTGTGCGTGTTTGCATGTATGCATGTAGGTATGTATGTATGCATGCATACATGCATGCATACATACATACCTACATGCATACATGCAAACACACATGCATAATGGTGTGCAAACACGCATGCATAATGGTGTGCGTGTTTGCATGTATGCATGTAGGTATGTATGTATGTATGCATGTATGTATGTATGTATGTGCATAATATGCATGTATGTAAGTATGTATGTATGTACATAATATGTATGCATGTATGTATGTATGTATTTAAGCCTATGTACGTATGCATTTATGTAGGCTTATGCATGTATGTATGTACCAAAACCGTGTTTTTAGCCTTGACCATAATAATATGGCCACTACTGTATATATGTATATATGTGTTTGTATGTATATATGTATATATTTTTATCTATATACAATACATGTACATATGTTATATACAGGGACGTAGTGAGGCTTAAATTCAAGAGGAGGAAACTTCACAGACCGTTGCAAAATCCTAGTCATTGGAGTCATTAGTCAATCGAAGTTCCAGTATATAAAAAGCAAGAGGAGGCAACTGTCCTCGTGCCTCCATGTAGCCACGCCTATGCAGGCTGGCTCTGGTGCGCCATCGCAGCATGCAGTAGGCAGTAAACACCGGCAGTAGGCCTATTGACTCTATTGAGGTTGCTAATTCTTTGTCCACTGGATTGTCATACGGATTGCGATTTGCGATAATTGATTTGAAACGACACAGTTATTGATTGATGCCTCGTGCATTACCTTAGGCTAACTGCCTTATAGAAATGTCAATATTAGATTAGATTAGATTAGATTAGATTAGATTAGATTAGATTAGATTAGATTAGATTAGATTGGAGAAGGGGATCTTGCAGAACAGTGTCACATTATTCTCGGCTACAATCAGACGAGGTTGGTATGCCAGAGAAATAGAGGGAGAGGGAGCGGGGGAATCAACTTCAGATGTCAGCGAGCCAGTAATCTGTAAAGACTTTGATTCTGAAAGAGATCAAATATAGAAATCTTAAAACATAAAGAGTCTTATGAGACTCGCCCGTTTAAGCTGACTCATAACTTGTATAGCGCCACTACACTGAGTCGATGTTATTTAAGAACATCAGCTTGGGTTGCTTCGGTTAAAGTACACCGTTTCTTAACAGGAATGCAACTCGAAACTCAACTCAGTTTGAAAAATGTAACAAACCAAGATAAACCAAAGTTTACGAATCGAGTTTTTCCGTCTGAAGCTAAATTTTGCTCGTAATTTAAATACTGCCTACCCTACTCTATATTACAATTTATAATCTGATGTAAGACCGACATTGTAACATGAAATAAGCAGCTTACATGATATAATAATTATAGGCCCTAAGTGGCTTAGCGACATTGAAGTTGGCACTTAGATTACTACACCCATTGCGATTGCCTTTTTATATAATTAGCCAATTATGACATCATCGCAAAATGACGTAATTTTCCTTTGTTCTCTCATGATGCGGACACATTCCATTAGTTTCTGTCGGACGGAGCAGACGTCGAAGAAACGATAAAGAAGAAGGCAAACAATTTCGAAAAACACGTCAAAAACGCTGAAATAAGACGAAGATGTTGAAGAAGATGACCTGAGCAGCAGATCATCGAAGTGAAACAGAAATTACTCGTAACGTAAGACAAAAATTTGATCATCGTCATTTCAACGACCGAAAATAATCGGTAATTAAGTAAAAATATGGTAAAACATGAAATTATACTGATGCAAGTAGCTTATAAGAACTAAGTGTGAAAGTTAGTTAGAAAAATAAGTATTTCATAAAAATAAGAAATTTTATGGCGTGCATTCCCTTCTTTTACTGCATCTGTTGTTCATGATTTTGGCTTGTTAAATATTTGTATAGCGCGTTTTTAAGTAGCCAACCATACAGGACCGTTTTACATAAAAGTATCAAATCGCCTAATCAAGGTAAAATTTTGAAGATGAAAGAGAGACAATGTCAGACAAACATGCAGTCGAAACCAAAGATTTTAGCTGTTAAAATCGTTGTTCGAAACCAGAGCGACATAATGGCCGATGGGCAGACTAAAGAGACGAGTGGACAACTAAGAGCACAACAGAAAGTATTAACACAAAAGGCCAGACGCAGACATAGTTAGAGGGACTCTTCCGTTGTTTGCTTTTCTGTGTCTAATCATTTCCATGTCTAAGCATTATGACGTCATTTTCATAGTCTGACGTCATATATTTTGGACCATAGACTCATTTTATGTAGACGACTAAGGATGAAGTGCATTATTTATGACGTCATAGGTATAAGTTAACCATTTCGCAGAACAGAGCGCCACGTTGCGATCATGCAGGGACGTTAAATTACTTTAATAATAATAATATTATTACTTTAACTTATTTCATTTAAGAAAACATTCCGAAACAAGTTGAAAAATACCCGAAGACGAATTAAAGTAGGTTCTGAAGATGTTTGAAGTGGAAGAACGAAGACGAATTTGCAAATGTAGGCCCCTATGTGATTCGATTTTAAACGCTTGATTAACCGGTCGATTATATAGTCCTCTAAATAATTATCTTTTGCCAATCATATTATGACGTCATTTCTGAAATTTTATTCTGATGCATTTCGTTGCTTCTCATGAAATGAGTGGATTCTTTAGATAATATTTCGTCTGTCGTATTATGACGTCATATTTATAGAAATAAATTCTGAGGCAGGTTCACATCCGCCATTTTGGCCATCAGTGGCGTCTGCATATTTTGCAAGTTGCTCTAAAAGTTCTAATATTTTTGATCGACAGATGAATGCATTCTAAGCTTAATTGTTTATTTCTTGACTCATAGCCTACTTTTGGTAGGTCGAAATTTGCTGGAACATGCAATTTTTAGGACTTTTTTGGGGGGGCCCGTGGCGCTTTGGATAACAGCTGGCACAGAGACCGAGAGGTACCGAGTTCGAGCCCCCGTTGGGCGGATTTGCTTTGTAGGCTGCTATTAGCGCCGTTGTATTACATGGCTGTCTGCAGGGGTGGACTGGGGAGTTCAAGCGGCCCGGGAAAAAAACAAAAAGCGGCCCTAACTTCATGACTTTTATTTTCTTTGTGCATTTTTTCATGCATACCCGAGGGCCAGTGACCTCCAAAGTCATGGGTCACTTTACAAATTACATTATGCAATAACAAAAAACGATAAATCGCATATATAATTTATAATTATATATAAAATATTAAGAATGCGTCAACTCAAGTTATAAATCAATTTATTCGGACTCACTGTGATGGTATTATTGCTGTTTAATAATAATATTTCCAAGAAATTTCCATGATCGATTGTATCGTCGTTTAATGTATATGCAGCATCATTTTTTGACCGATAACTGAGACCACGTTTTCCAATCATTTTCAGAATCTCAATTACTCTTTCCAGCACTTGTCTCTTTTCTTGAACTTCTTGGTACCTTCGTTTACTTTGCTGAGAGAATAAAATGCTATCAATGTCTCTTCCACTTACAGACATTAAATGAGCTTCCACACACTTCTCGTGATATTTGCTGTTTTCATGTTCCTCTATTCTTTGATGCACATGTTTCCAGGAATTCATTCCCGTTGTGAATGAGTTCATATCGTCAGTCTTGCCATATGCTAAGCATACTGTGCAAAACAATGCTTTAGATTCTTTACAGTATGACACCCAATTCCTATTGATACCATTGCTTCTGAAAAATACCCGATACGCATTTGTAAATGGTAGATCAGTTTCACTCACACTAGGTTGTATTGGGTGAAATTTAAAAAACGATTGTAAAGTATTCTGTCGAGGACGTTTGAAATAGTAACTGGTGTTTTTATCATCGATAACTGAAGTTTCTGTCACTTCTTCTGAACTATCATTCTCGGCATTTAGATCTGCCACTGCCAGCGTTGTGTTGTCAGTTAACTCCGACGGCTCCGTAACATTTTCTAAATGTAAGGTGGGAATAAAGTTTGTTGGCACGACTGATTGGACCGAATGCTGATTGTTTTCATCGTTTCGATTTGTGTCGGGTTGTTTACTTGCAGAAGGTGTTTGTTGAGAGCTGGTGTCTTCAGTTTGAATTGGAGTGGCTTTAAATAAATCGACTAGATTTCGGCATTTAGCTCCATCTTTACCAAGAATCTTTAGTTTCTTATCTCTTACTTTCTCCGCACCACCTTTACATTTACGTTTCGGATTTATATCACTCATAACCGTAACATATCTTATTTAATTAATATTACTTATTACTAACTAACAAATTTAAAAGAAATTTTATCAAAACAAACTCAGTGGAAGACGCCGGAAGTAGAATGGAAGATGTAAATTCTTATCTAACATGGCGGCCGCTGGCTGTACGGAGCACTGTAGGTAAGTAAGTATGCATTGCTCTTTTTCAGTTAATTTACAAACCGGTTAACCGAAACTAAAAACCGGTTAACCGATGCCGCAATTTTTTGTAAAAAAACCTGTATCATCTGTACTAAATTGATTAAATTATTATATCACCGGTCCTGGCGGCCCACCGGGAATCTTCCCGGTGTCCCGGCGGCCCAGTCCACCCCTGGCTGTCTGTTCTGTTAGTAGTTAAGATTTCAATTGCATAACATGTAAATGTACAGCGCAGTGCGTTTGTCAGGCGCTTAATAAAGAAAAGATTATTATTATTATTATTACTACATTTATATGAATAAATCTTTTGCGGCGGAAGATTTCGCCGCACTGGAAAGAATTTTTTTACTTCCGCGGCGGAAAACCGTCTGTCTATGTATGCTCGTGTCTCCTCATGAGCTTTTGCAATGACAGCGCCATAGAAGTTTCCAGATTATATTAGATTTGATATTAATAATATGATATTTTGTTTGAAATTCTGTGTACGCTGATTTGTGAATGACTGCGCTCATGAATGACTAAATATTCTGGTTTTCCGCAGAAGAGCTATAAAGATTCTTAATCAGTTCGTTACGACTGCAGCCCTGGGCATGTCCATGGGCATTAGACGGGTCCCATGTGTGCTGTATACGGGTCCCATATTAGAATATGGGTCCTATATATTTGTATTGTATTGTATTGTATTGTATCTAAAGATTTATATAGCGCCTCTCTCAGAATAACTATTCAGAAGCGCTCTCAGCACGAAAACCCCGGGGGAAAAGAAACGTCTTTAATATGTGGGCTCCATGTGGGCATGCTGGCATTGTATTGTATTGTATTGTATCTAAAGATTTATATAGCGCCTCTCTCAGAATAACTATTCAGAAGCGCTCTCAGCACAAAAACCCCGGGGGAAAAGAAACGTCTTTAAAGAACGAGAGACCAAAGAGGAAAAACTAGTCATTAGTTTTGCCCTTAATGAGGGGGGGAAGGTCAGTCCAAGTAGAGGGACCAACCACAGCATATGGGCGTTGAGCCAAGGCAGTCCTAGACTCCTAGTCCTAGGAACAAAAAGATCAAGCCAATTAGCAGATCGCAAGGAACGAGATGAGGACGCAGATAACGGCTTTCGCATACAGTCAGAACGATACTTCGGGTAGGATCAGAGTACGTATGGTCAACTTGCGTTGTTCGTACTGCTAAATATTAATCTACTTTAATTACTCTATCGCCACCATTTAGGATGTACTATACACGTATTTCTGATAACCAGTTTGAATTCTATTACAGTGTCTTCGCTGAGAGTTACGATACTGCCAGAACGCAATTACAATCAGTTGTCCAAGTTCATCACGAATCAGAATTCCACAGTCTTTCATGCTCAGTGATCGAAAAACAGAAATGGAAACCCCCAACGTCATGGACCGCAACAACTACAGAGCTTTCTGGGTGAAATGGGAGTCGGGTAGGAGGATGACAGCGAAGGAGCTGTCATTGGAAATTCGAGGTTCCTAGATTGGGTCTTCATAATGAGAAAAGGATGTTCAAGGATCTCACCATCTCAACATGTGATTCTGGGATTTCTCCAAGGACCAAGGTATTTGTGTGTCACTATTTTTAATCTGTCCATTTTATACAGAATTTCACACTTTCAAGGTCAAAGGTGAGGAAATCCTGAATCGTGAGACGTGCGTCACTAATGCCCATAATAGCAGCTATTGATGTTTTTATCTTGTTTGATCTACTGGAGTTTTCTAATTGATGTTTAAGTTTGTTACATTAATAAAATGTTTACTTGTTTATCTACTCCTGAAAATTAAATGCTGCAAACGTGTTAAGACATACCGAAATAGATTTCTTTATTAGTAGATGCCATGTCAATGCAAACATTGGTTGAAGATGAAATTGATGACATGGTTATGGTTGATATTGATTTAGGTGACACCTGCTCCATCTTCACGCAGGCCAACTACAACTGTTGCAGCTACGCCTAGTTATGGCTGACGTAGAACTATACAACATCCAAAGCCAAGTCGTGCAAGCCTGCAAGGATGCCCACATACTGTGCTCCAGTGCAGTCTAAGACTTGAGGTAATGGCCAAGTAGGCCTATAGAATTTCTTTTTAAAAGATTATAACTCCCTACATCAACTAACCAACTCCCTACATCAACTTGTTCTCTGTTATTAAGTGGTGGTCCAGGTGCTTCCTTTCGCTGTCTTAAGACAACTCTTTTGGCTCCGGGTCTTATGGACCGAGAGCACCTGTGATTGGCGTTCACTGTGAGAGGCGCTTTATAAATTTATAAATACGATACAATACAATAATATTATACTTACAGATAACCAAATCTTCACATTGTTTTTATGTTTTCTTCTTTCACTTAATGCAAGTCGAAGTCAAGTCTGATGATTTGGTATTTGCTAAATGTTGTCAGAAACGCTAGACATAACAATTATGGTTGTTTATTTCCACGATTATTTTCTTTAAAATTATCACAGTACAATTTATCACAGAGCATATACACTGTGAATTAATATTGCAGTTTTTTGCTGACTCGAAAAATATAATTATATCAGTTTGTCATTGTTTTCAATTGCAGTCAGTTTAGTCAGAGCAAATTCAACGACTCTTCAAGGCTTCTGGACACTTCACAAGTTGACGATTGGCATTCAGGAAATGAAGTTCAAGGCCAAGTCTTCCAGTGATGTCATGCTGGCTCTGTGAAGTGTTCCGAGCAACCAGAACGCGCCCTCATATGAAATGACAACAGGAGCTCATGGGAACACGTTCTCTGTTCCGAAGAGCAAATCTCCAATGGGCGATCTGGTTATTCGTAATCGTAATCTGATTATTTGTAATCGTAATACCTGTTTTGCCGCCCAGTCTAAATAGTTGGCCAGTCTTCTGCTGGGGGAGAGCTTTTAGTCCCTCGGGCTCCCTCCTCAATTAGGCAGCTCATAGCCTTCTCAATTGTTGGACCCTCCATTTAGAATGGACTTCCTTTGGAAGTGTGCCTGCTGCATGCCAAGGTCCAGTAGAACTGTGTTTTACGAGTTGCTCAAGTATATAGTCTTTATTGCCGTGGTTGGGCTGAGAGCGCCTCTGAGTAGGTTTCTTGAAGGGGGCGCTATTGTAAGTTTTTGAAATGAATGTATGAATGAAACCATCCACCCATCAAGACTTCCATTCATTCATCTTTCCATGCACCCACCCACATTCCACCTAAAAAAATCCATCCATTCATTGACTCATCATTTGTTTGTCCATTCATCCATCCCATCAAGTCATTCTTTCATTCATTCATCCATCCACACACCAACCAACTGGTTTCCCCGTGTATCCATTCATCCATCCATCCATCTATGCGTCCATCCATCCCTCCATTCATCAACTCATCCATCTGTCCTTCGAAGTAACCTGAGATTGAGACCTTATCTGAACGTCTAAACCTTGCCCAAAGATTGAGAGTGAACTGACGCTCTCCATCCACCCCTCCATCCATCGATTCATCCATCGGTCTGTCTCCATCCACCAAACAGCAGTGCAGCCATCCGTCAGACTATCCAGCCATTCATCGTTCATCCACTCGTCCATCCTTACATTCATTCATCCACCAAGTCATTCGTTCATTTATTCATCCACCCATCAATCCTTACACCCATTCACCTATGAAGTCATTCATTCATCCACCATGTGCACCCACCCTGTATGAAGATTGAAGTCCTACCAAAAGATTGAAACCCAGCTCGAAGATCCAAACCCTAGAATGCCCTGAAATAGAAAATCTTAGGGCTGTGCTGTTGTGTTCGAATGCTTGGCATAAAACGCAAACGGCCGAAAGGTTTAACGCTTTGGGGTGTCCAGGGACACTGGGGTGTCCAGAGGTTCAGACCACCCTCATGCCAAAACCGCCACTCTGGATACGTGTAGATCATTTAGATTTTAGATGTGCCTCGAACCCCTATCGGTGACTCAACTTTGTCTTGTCAAGGGTTGCGAGTATGATGCAAGCTTATCCCAGACCCTTCAAATTTCACCCAGGCACTGAGGGCTTTGGTTTCAGTTTAGTTGTATGATGTAACTATAGATATTGATAGCAGTTTACACTTTACACCTATGCTGCCTGACAGTTTGGCGTTTCTCTCCTGATCGCCCTATCCATAGATTTCCACACCTGATGCGTTTTATGCCAAACATTCGAACATTATTATTATTATTATTATTTTTATTATTAGTATTATTATTATTATTATTATTATTATTATTATTTATTATTATTATTATTATTATTATTATTATTATTATTATTATTATTACTACTACTACTACTACTACTACTACTACTACTACTACTACTACTACTACTACTACTACTACTACTACTATTATTATTATTATTATTATTATTATTATTATTATTATTATTATTATTATTATTATTATTATTATTATTATTATTATTATTATCATTATTATTACAAACACCTTAAACATGCGCAAAGTCACACAGAAATGCGAATCTGAGGGGCGGTTAGTGAGTTACCTGGTGAAGAGTAGTTAGATATCCATATGTTTGAAGGCCAATGAAAAATAGTGAGTTTTGACACGTTTGTTGAAGGAAGAAAAGGAGATTGAGCAACAGGTAAACATTGGCAGTCTATTCCATTCCTTGGGGGCAGCAACACGGAATGCACGAGAGCCCATGACAGTGCCATGGAGTGATTTGCAAATTTTAGTGATGAGGTGATGGAAGGGCAGAGGTATGTTAGGACGGAAGAGGAGCAGGTTGAGCGAAGTGGTTGGACCGTGAACAACCGATGAAGATAAGAGGGTAGGTGGTGATCGACAGTGTCAAAAGCAGCACTAAGGTCAAGGCATACTGAGAGGCATGTATTTAAGGTATCATTAGATGAGAAGCTGTTGCCAGCGTTAAGGCAAGAGCAGTTTCAGTGGAGTAGCCTTCACGGTAACATAACAGCACGGCCCAAGGATTTTATCTTGGTAGGACTTCAGTCTTCGTATACAGGGTGGGTAGGTGGATGAATGAATGCTTGATAGGTGAATGAGTGTAAGGATGGATGGATGGATGAATAAATGAATGAATGGCTTGATAGATGGGTAGATGTAAGGATGGATGAGTGGATGAATGGATGAATGGCTGATGGTCTGGCGCGTGGCTCTTGCTGTTTGGTGAATGGATAGACGGATAGATGAATGGATTGGTGGGTGGATGGTGGTTGGATGGATGGAGCTTCGGTTCACTCTCTCTTTGGGTAAGGCTTGGATGTTCAGATAGGGTTTCTCTCAGGTTGCTTCGATGGACAGATGGATGAATTGATGAATGGAGGAATGGATGATGGATGGACCCATAGATGGATGGATGAATGGAGGGAGGGAGGGAGGGGGAGGGAGGGAGGGAGGGAGGGAGGAGGGAGGGAGGAAGGAGGGAGGGAGGAAGGAAGGGAAGGAAGGAGGGAGGGAGGAAGGAAGGAGGGATGATGGATGGATACACGGACAGAGAAACCAGTTGGCTGGTGTGTGGATAGATGAATGGATGAATGAATGAAAGAATGACTTGATGGGGATAGATGTAGGGATGGATGAATGGATGAACAAATGAATTAGTTGGAGTCAATGAATGGATGGATGGAAGGTGGGTGGGTGCAAGGATGTATAGATGAATGAATGACTTGATGGGTGGATGGGTGTATGGATGGGTGTGTGGATGGATGGATGGATGGATGGATGAATGGATGTGTGGATGGATGGATGGATGGATGGATGGATGGATGAATGTGTGAATGGATGATTGAACGAATGAATGTATGAATAACTTGGTGGGCGGATGGAGTGGATGAGGGTCCATGGGTAGGGTCCATGTGTGTGTGGATATGTATATTAATGAATGCCTATTATAGCCCTATGCCTTGTCATTAGGCAGAGATATCATTTTAGACTTAATATTTACCTGAGATCTAAATGCTGAATGTATTAGATATTAGAGGGTGCCGAGCGGGTTGACAAGATACGGATCCTCGGGGTAATACTCAGTTGTGACCTTGGCATGCATTCCCACCTCGAGGGGCACTCTCCTCTTGTGCCTCGTCGCTGTATGCTCTTGGGGTTCTCCGTTCGCACGGCCTTCCTCCTCAGAATGACCACCATCGCTCAACAGAGGCGTGTTTACAGAAAACGGGGACCTAGGCGCAAACATTTTTGGGGGTTCTTCTGAACTTGTAGACTGAGAGTCTGAGACTCTGGGGTGTTTAGCCTATCATGTGCAAGACCCACGAAGTTGAACTTGAAGCTGTTTTTGTTAGTGTTATTGACATTGTGACTTGTGATTAGTTATAGAAGCTTTTTCAAGGAATGTGAAGTTATTTGATTTTAGTTTTAAAAGACGCAAGAATATTTGTAAGTGTGCAGTAGGCCCTACTCGTTTATTGCAATGCAGCAATGCTATATTATATGATATAAAAATGCTTGAAAAATTATTCTGTGAAACTGAATCGGTGTTACTTTTTTATCAACTAGTCACAAACAGGGAAATAGAAATAGAAGAGAAAGTGTATATTGCAAAACATCCTTGCCCACAATTCCCGAAATTCTTTATAATTATGGTTCGCCAAGAATGGATCAAATTCCATCAAGATAACCCAGACAAGTCAAATAGTTAGGCTACCTTTATTTGTAAAACTTCTAGATTCTCTGTGCCTTCTAAACGCCAGTCATTGGCAGTGGCGTACAACCTAGCCGGGGGCCCTTGGACACTCTGAGCTTGGGGCCCTTACCCATTATGTATTTTTGTTCTGTCTAACCTGTGCTATTCCTGTGACAGAGATAGCGACGCCGAGTTGAGTGTAGACATGGTCACTCTGGATCTGAAGTGTCATAGTATTAAGTGAAATCCTTCAGAATTAAAGAACAAATGAGTGACTGAGTGAACAAAAGAAATGAAACAATAATACAACGAATTGCCTTGCTACGGTATAGGCCAACCTGCATTGCTATGGTAACCAGCGTCTGCACACTGGACACAAGGGCAGCATGCTTTCTAGCGTGTTAGTTTCGCCAATTAGCATGCAGATTTTTACTCGATAATTTTTGCTGGGTAATTGGACTCTGACTTCTAAAGCCAACTAGTATGAGTTAAGTGAGTTCTTTCCCTATTTCGAATTGTAATCTGACATTTATAAAGCGCCACTTCAAGAAAAACTCAGCATCGTCGCCTCCGACCTGAACCAGTGAAATACTGTTGAATAGGCCTAATACAGACTTCAGGCGCTTGCGAAACTGTGTAAGGGTCGTCCATTAATTATGTCAACAAATTTTAGGCAGTTTTTGGCCCCCTCCCCTTGTCAACAACTGTCAACATTGACGGACCCCTAAAAATGATGTCAACAATCCCAGAACCCCCCCCGCTACAAAAAAACCACAATGGCTCAATACATGTAGAATCATTTTTTCAAATTGTTTTACACTAAGAAATGCAATCTCGAATTTCAAAATATATGAGTTTAGTTTATTACCAGATTTTTAGTAGTATTAAACATTAAGCACTTTATACATTTTTAGCATTACTTAATGTTTTCGCTACCATTTTGAAGGGTCTGTGTTGATTCATTCGAAAAAAATTTGTTGACGTCAACTTTTACCGAACTCCCCTCCCCTTGTCAACAACTGTCAAACTTTTCCAAACCCCCTCCCCCTATTTTGTTGACATAATTAATGGACGACCCCTAAGGGACAAACTGAGGAGCTCGAGTCGCAGCTCTCGAGAAAGGCGATTCCAACTGGTGGGCCCAATATAGGCAAAGCTTCTGGACTGAGCTGTAGCAGTTCTGACGTTTGTGTTTTGGAAGGTGTTCGTCTGTTATGTATCTATAGCTAAGTCGCTTGCGTCACTGATAGGACTTGTCCGCTTGAGAAACTCTGAACATGGTGTCTAGAGTGGATGGGACTCAGTTGGTTCTACGCGTCTGCGGGAACTCGTTAGTGGTCACTCGTCTAGTTACCTGAGCACTGCTCGCTTATTTGTTAACTTTTCATACAATACAATACTACTGTATTTGATAATGCCCTCCTTCCAAAGCTCAGAAGTGCACACCACCGTATACGACATAACATCGTATACGACATAACATCGTATACGACATAACATCGTATACGACATAACATCGTATACGACATAACATCGAATACGACATAACATCGTATACGACATAACATCGTATACGACATCACATCGTATACGACATAACATCGGATACGACATAACATCGTTGGCGCTGAGCAATACACGGTGTCTCAGTTAAGACTCGAACCCCTACTCCCTGTGCTACAAGTAAAGTACTCTAACGAATCGACCACCGTGTCACACTGTTAATGTTCCTAGTGACTTTAACATCGGTTAGGCCAGGAGTCTCCAAAGTTCGGCCTGCGGGCCACATCCGGCCCGCTAAGGCCTTTGAGGTATCTAAAGCTGCTGCAGCACCCGGTCCCGCAGTTTTGAGGTATCTAAAGCTGCTGCAGCACCCGGTCCCGCAGTTTTGAGGTATCTAAAGCTGCTGCAGCACCCGGTCCCGCAGTTTTGAGGGGCCCGCATTTTATAAATATGTGCGTTGTGGAACGGTTGTGGACCGGTGGTTGTTACAGGCAACTGTTTGGTTGGGAAGGTACGTGGCGGTTTGGATCGATCGTGGTAAGAACTAAGAATTTCTGAAGAGTTAATTGGGACTTTACTTTTGAATTAAAAGCATACGGGGAGATGGAGATCAACTCTATGTTTCGTGGTATCCAAACTAATTATAATTAATTGAGTATATATATATGATACATCGCCCATCGTTCCCTCTCTTGCTGCATGCACATCCGTGGCCTTCGCAGAAGGTGCTCAACTTAAAACCCGCATCTACAGTCAAATAGTTCACGCTAAATTAGACTACTGCAATTCACTCTTCCTGATCATAGACAACACCCAAATAAACCACATCCAATTTGTAATTCAATTAAATTTTTCCCAGTAAGTTGCCCATCCCTGGTAACTTGTTCACGGTCCAACAACTTCGCCCAACCAGCTCCTTTTCCGCCTTACACTTTTGACTTCTCCGCCCTTCCGTCACCACAACGCTAACATTTGCAAAGCGCTCCATAGTCATAGCTTCCCGCGGCTCCGCCTCTCTGGAGTAAACTCCCGCCAGAATTACACCAAATATCTCATCCATCTGTACGAGCTCACCAAAACCTTACCTCTTGCTATCTCTCCACAGGTCTTTCACTCAGAGACTTAAAACACAAATCCAAATCCTGATCTCTCCTCTTTCCCTTACCTCGCTCGTCTCACCGTTTCAACTCTGAACACCGTCCACCCTAGTCGTCTGACTGTCTAGTGTCTGCCTGCTTCACCCCTTTGGTCAGCCATCTGGAATCGGTTTTTACCTCGGCCCCGACTATAAATTTCGAGATTACGATTACGAGGAAAAGTTACAAAGCTGCTCAGATACTGAAAGAGAAATTTTACATAAATTTATTTAGGCAGAGATAGGCAAATAAATCATCCAAACCCGGTGTTCGATAAATATTTTGCAAAACATCATGCATATATGCGTGTGTATGTGCGTGTGTATGTGTGCGTGTGTGTGTGTCTACGTGCATTTGGATATAGGCTATATATATATATATATATATATATATATATATATATATATATATATATATATATATATATATATATATATATGCACAGATGCTATAACTTATGGACGTTAGACCGAAACTTTCATTATCGAATTTAACGTCAACCCTGCAGCCGATCGTGGACTAGGGTCTGATTAGGCCTTCGACTTTTAGGCGCCGCTTAATGTAGTCTTCTTCGATATGGAAGCGGGCTATGATGCCTAAAAGGCCTAAAGAGCCCTACATCATGGCAAACTGCCAGTAGTCTCGCAGAGGTTGGATGAGGCTCTTTACTCCATTTTTTCCGGTTTTCCCGTTGTCTGTATTCTGATCTGCATTATCCTTCAGGGCCTCGATCTTATCTACAACAAAACCCATGCAACGTCAGGTGATAGATTAATTCAGGTTATACCGTATGTGAGAGAGAAAGGCCAATAAGAACGAAGAGAGGAAAAGGCCAAGAAGAACGAAGAGTGGAAACGCCAAGAAGAACGAAGAGAGGAAAAGGCCAAGAAGAACGAAGAGAGGAAAAGGCCAAGAAGAACGAAGAGAGGGAAAGGCCACGAAGAAGAAAGAAGAGAAGAGGAAAAGGCCAAGAAGAACGAAGAGAGCAAAAGGCCAAGAAAAACGAAGAGATGGAATGGCCAATAAGAAGGAAGAGAAGAAAAGGCCAAGAAGATGGAAAACGCCAAGAAGAACGAAGAGAGGAAAAGGCCAAGAAGAACGAAGAGAGGAAAAGGGCAAGAAGAACGAAAAGGCCAAGAAGAACGAAGAGGAAAAGGCCAAGAAGAACGAAGAGAGGAAAAGGAAGAACGAAGAAGAAGAAGAAAGAGAGGGAAAGGGCAAGAAGAACGAAGATAGGGAAAGGGCAAGAAGAAGAAGAACGAAGAGATAGGGAAAGGGCAAGAAGAACGAAGAGAGGGAAAGGCCAAGAACGAACGAAGAAAAGGCCAAGGAACGAAGAGAGGAAAAGGCCAAGAAGAACGAAGAGAGGGAAAGGCCAAGAAGAACGAAGAGAGGAAAAGCAAGGAACAAGAACAAGAAGAACGAAGGAAAAGGCCAAGGAAGAGGGCAAGAAGAACGAAGAGAGGAAAGGGCAAGAAGAACGAAGAGAGGAAAAGGCCAAGAAGAACGAAGAGAGGAAAAGGCCAAGAAGAATGGAGAGAGGAAAAGGCCAAGAAGAACGAAGAGAGGAAAAGGGCAAGAAGAACGAAGAGAGGAAGAGGGCAAGAAGAACGAAGAGAGGAAAGGGCAAGAAGAACGGAGAGAGGAAAAGGCCAAGAAGAACGAAGAGAGGAAACGGCCAAGAAGAATGGAGAGAGGAAAAGGCCAAGAAGAACGAAGAGAGGAAAAGGGCAAGAAGAACGAAGAGTGATGAGAAATATGGCCCTGGTAACACTTGGTCCCCCCGTTGTCATTGATGACAAAGATGGTGATAATGACGATTCCACGTATCACCTACGATGATGACGACCACGATGACAGTGACGATGACGATGGCGAGAATACACCGACGACCCTGATGAAAGTAATGACGACTACACCGCTGATGATGACGATGATGATATTGACGACGACTATGGCGACGTTGACGACAGGAAGTGCATATTTTAACTGTATAACTACTGGGACAAACGGGCAAGAAGAACGAAGAGAGGAAACGTCCCAGTATTTTAGGATTTGTCCCAGTAGTTTTGGTGATTTGTCCCAGGTAATAGCCTATTTTACTTTCAATGTTAGTTTACAATATTAAATTATTAACCTTCTAATTCGATATATTCAGCGAATGAAACATATGAAAATCGAATCGATGCACGGTTTAAATTCGAAAATAGTTTATCGTTAACACGCTATACACAACGTGTTACCAATATCTCACTCTGGGACAGGTGGACATTAGGGGTCGTCCATTAATTATGTCAACAAAGTTTAGGCAGTTTTTGACCCCCCTCCCCCTTGTCAACAACTGTCAAACAATGACGGACCCCTAAAAAATTATGTCAACAATCCCAGAACCCTCCTACAAAAAAGGAAACACAATGGCTCAATACATGGAGAATCATTTAAAAAAAATTTTACACTGAAAATGCAATCTCGAATTTTAAAATATATGAGTTTAGTTTATTACCAGCTTTTTAGTAGTATTAAACATTAAGCACTTTATACATTTTTAGCATTACTTAATGTTTTCGCTACCATTTTGAAGGGTCTGTGTTGATTTTCATTGGAAAAAATTTGTTGACGTCAAACTGTACCGAACCCCTTCCCCTTGTCAACAACTGTCAAACTTTTCCAAACCCCCTCCCCCTATTTTGTTGACATAATTAATGGACGACCCCTTAGGTCAGAGCCCCATGACCCCGCTGGGGAGCTTACGACAATCCCTCAGACTCCCTGGTCGTGGCAGACCTTGTCCCAGTAGTCCAAATCCGTTAAAATATACATGATGATGACGACGTCGATGATTACGACTACACAGATGACGGCAAAAGTACCTTCGATATTGGCCATTACGATGTCGAAGATTATGTAAAGCCCGTCCAGTTTTGTCAGTTGCTCGTCGAAGTAGCGATCCGCATAATCTTTCTTGTCATCGGGCACTGCCTCCTCCTCTTCACTTTTCTTCATCTTGGCGATGAAGACTGCAGCAGAACACGGCATCAAATTAAATTAAATCAGATCAGGTTTTCGGATAAGTTAGATTAGATACACATGATAGAACGAGAATTCGTGACTTCAGGCTTTAATATTCGTAAATATTCGTGAATATTAGGGTTTTTTTAATATTCGTAAATATTCGTAAATATTCGTTGATGACGTCACTGTTTTTGCTTTGTTTAAGACTACTAATTAAGAACATGTGCGGTGGTTTTGCAGCGCTATACTTAGTGCTCATGAGCTACTTAGAAGCTTAGGCTTCCCAGTACCTATCCAAATTTGGACCCCCTGTCTGTCTGTCTGTCTGTCTCTGTCTGTCTGTCTGTCTCTCTGTCTCTGTCTCTCTGTCTGTCTCTGTCTGTGTCTGTCTGTTGTCTGTGTGTCTGTCTGTCTGTCTGTCTGTCTGTCTGTCTCTCTCTCTCTCTCTCTGAAATCCCTCCACCAGTAATTCTATATTATGTGAAACTATGTTGTTTACGCCAGCATATCAATGATGCGTTAAGCCGTTAATTGAGCTTGCTCGGTCGGCTAACGGATAGCAATCCTTCCACTCAGTGGAGGAATCTTGGACGGATAGGGGATGGAACCTGAGTCATAGTCGTTGTCCTACATTAGTTTCAAATTGCTGGTATTGGCGACAAATACCTACATGTAGCTACGCCGCTCAATATAAAGTCAAGTATGATTTTACCCACCATGATATAGGTATGTACTTGGCTGAGTAACTGTAATATGTGACTGTACTTATGCATATTTATGGCAATGATTTACAAAAAATTAATCCCGGATTTTGAATAATTAAGAATTAAAAGAACTAAACAAATTAATATTTATATTCGTTGGCCAGTTTTAATATTCGTCAATATTCGTCAATTTAGAAAAATCTTAATATTCGTAATATGCGCATACTCGTTCTATGGATACAGTGATCCCGTCATTTACAAAAAGGAACCGGAACGCTGGCTCCAGGCGCCATGTTAATCTCTAGAAAAATAAATTATAATATTTCTAGCGTCTTCTTCTTTAAGTTCTCTGCCCTTCGGCAGGTTCCAACTTCCAATGACGCCACTCTTCTCTGTGCTGTGCTTTTCCCTTTAATTCGCTGTATCCGTCGGCCATCCATCCCAGCAGCATCTGCCTCGGTCTTCCCCTCCCTCTTTTCCCTACCATTCTCCCTTCTATGATATCTTTCAGGAGGGAGTCTCCTCTTAATACGACAATACGTACCCCACCCAGTTCTTCTGTCTTTCTCTTATTGTTGTTATTAGCGATCGTTTTTCATCAACCATTTATAGTACCTCGTCATTCGTTATATGCTTAGTCCAGCTCACCTTCTCCATCCTTCTCCAGATCCACATCTCAAAATCTTCTAATTTCTTAATCTCTTCTTTCCTGATGGTCCAGGTCTCTGACCCATACAGTGCCACACTCCATACCAGTGTTTTGACCAGTCTTTTCTTTAGGCTTATTTCTAGCTAATGGGTGAAAATAATAAAACTGGATGAAAATAATAAAACGAAATTATTGTTATTGTTATTGTTATTGTTATTATTATTATTATTATTATTATTATTATTATTATTATTATTATTATTATTATTATTATTATTATTATTATTATTATTATTATTATTATTATTATTATTATTATTATTATTATTATTATTATTATTATTATTATTATTATTATTATTATTATTATTATTATTATTATTATTATTATTATTATTATTATTATTATTATTATATTCGTTTATTGGCACGCAAAAAACAGCCGACACACCGCAACTGATTAGGCCTACAGCTAGTTCAAAATAATAATAAAGATAGAACCAAAATATAAAACTAATGTTAACAGGAAGGTTCAAAAGAAGGAATTTAGTGTTAAATGGTACATTTTGACAAAGGCTCTCAGATTATTGGTATTAAAGGGTAGTACATAATCATGAGGTCGGGGCTGCATTATATATTGGCGTATCTTAGTAGGTGGGAAAAGCTGTCAGAACGTGTGAACTGTTCCTTTGGACCGCAGATAGCAGCGTATCCTCAGCTTTAGTAACCATCCTCTCCACATCAAGAATGTCCATAGATAGATAACCAGCCCGCCGAGCTCTGACAAGGACCATCTCGAGCCTACATCGTTGTTCTGCATTGGTGAGACCCACCATGCAGGTATGGCATAAATCATTCTTGCAACCAATGTAGCCCGAGCAACCTTATTTCTCATGTTCCTGCCAAAAAAAGTACCGGAACGCCTTTCCGGTGCGTTCCGGTGCGTTCTGGTGCGTTCCGGTGCGTTCCAGTCGCAACCGATCCCTGAATTTAGATGGGGTTAGAAAGTAAAAGGATATAGGCCTAATCTGTTTTGTTTTGATTTTGTTTGTTTGTTTGTCTTAAATCTTGTACTGCAATGTATTGTTGTTTAGTTGTTTGGCTATGATTTAGCCCTAACATTGTTATTTAAGTTGAATTTTCTATAACTACATGATCATAAAAATCGTCTTGCCATCAGTAAATGTAATATGGAAAAAGGGCAGCCCTGCAATAGCGGATTATTTTATCCTTTAGGGCTGTCCTGTTGATGGCATCAGCAGATTAAAAATTTTTTAAATGACTGATTGTTAATTAATTGTGCTGTTGTTGATTCAATACACGGCTGATATAACACACCAGGGAAACTTTAAAAGCGTCGGGGTTCGTCCATTAAGGGCGAACGTGCGCAAATATGGAGAGGTCGGCCAAATGCGAGGGAGGAGGTTATGCCCAATGTGAGTGTCCGTGTTAAAATTTGGTACACCGTTGTTAAAGCACATCCTGAGCCTTATAGACAGCAACAGCGTTGAATATAATTAGAGTGACATTTTGAACGCTTTAGTATCCAAGTACCCCACCCCGTAGCAAAGTTGGCCTTAGGGTGATCAACGGGATATATAGCCTAATCTAGCTCTTAGTACCCCTCTACAGTGCGGTATACGGGTCCAAAGTAGCTATAGGTCACTTTGCGGACGTCCTATATATGGACGATATATAACAAGAAATCCGAGTAAACTGAAAAGTCATAAAAATACGCCCTTGCCCCGTGGTTAGATTAGTAATTGGAAGAGAAGGAGTCAGGATAGGATTTGTGGAAATTGAGTGTTTTAAGTTTTAGATGAAATACGGTACCCCCAAATCCGTCAGGCTTTAGAGCTCATTACTCTATGGAGATTGCTCTTCTCTCCTCTCTGAAATATATTCTGCTGTTGACAGTTCCGAACTCTTTTTGTGTTTCCGCAGCTTTTGCTGTGGTTGACCACAATATTCTTCTTCAGCGTCTTGAGACTTTTTACGGGTTACAGGGCCTCCCCCCTTTGTTTGTTTCGATCATATTTGTTTGAGCGAACCAACATGATTATCTCGGGTGATTCCAGAACTAAATGGATCCAAATCGAGTGTTCCTCAAGGCTCTGTTTAGGCGTGCTCAATACGTCTACGGAAAGGTTTGAAGACCTGGAGACATAATGGTAATTGCACCGACGATGATGACAGTGGTGATACGGTTACTTGTCGATATTCCGAAGGTTCGATAGTCCAAATGTTCGATAGTCCGAAGTTTCGATAGTTCGAAGCTTGATGGGTGAAAATAATCTTGCTTGAGTAGAAGTTGGATTAGTTAACAGAATTCTTGCTTAAATAGAAGTTAGATTGATGAAAATAAGCCCTGCTTATATGGAAGTTGGAATGGTGAAAAGATATCGCAGTGAAAGTATATAAGTTGGATTCACGAAACGATTTTATGTCGGATTAATATCGGATAACAGAATCTTCGGACTATCGAGCCTTCGGAATATCGAACCTTCGGAATATCGACACGACACCGATGATATAGGCCTAATGATGATGACTATATATACTGGCGATGATGACGACGACGATGAGTCGATGACGACTATGTCTTTGACGACGACACAAAGGTATAGGTTACCTCCGATGTAGTCGTCTAGCGCCACAAGCTGTTTCAAGGTCTTTTCGAGTCGTGTGATGTCATCATCATATTCTCCGGATGAGGCAGACGTGTCCTTTGTGTCCTCTTTTGACCCTGATCTCTCTTCCACCGGATGTGCGACGACAATGACCATAGACAATGTCACCAGCAGCAGGACCCGAATGAATGGTGACATCGTAACCAGTACTCTTCGAGACCTACAGCAACAGCAGCAGTACCGTTACGATATTCAGTATACGCGGAAACGCCGAAGATAGCGTCATCAAGGTAAGGTAACATAAGGTATTAGGTAAGATAAGGTACATGTATTAGGTAAAATAAGGCGAGCGAGGTGTATGATAGTCATGAGTTGGGGCGCGGTGGTGTAGTGGGTATATTTGGTGCCTTGCAGCCGGAGGGTTGCGGGTTCGAATCCACCTCGCCGCCGCGTAGGGACCCTGGGCAAGTCCTTCACTCGCAATTGCTCATGCGCTTCGGCGTGAAACTCCGATTCAGTGTCCGCGTTGTATTCGGGAGCGCCTCTGAGTAGAAATCTTGAAGGGGCGCTATATAAATATCTGAAATGAATGAAAAAATGAATGAATGAGTCCTCATACGATAAGGTAAGGTTAGATCATTAGCGTCGCCACGGGGGGGCAAGGGGGGCAGCTGCCCCCCAACCCTGGTCAGGCTGGGTCCTGGGATTCGTGCAAATCCGGTGAGTTTTTTAGGGGGGGTACCCTATGTGGTGTGTGGTTTGACATTTTACATTGAAGGTCCTCTTCTCCTCTTCCAAAGTTTGTTTTCTTTTCAAAGACTAATCACTAATCAACAGGTGACGGATTGTGCTTTACACAAAATATACAGAAGAATAGGGAAAAGTCCAATGTTGTTTATCTCTCCTATTCGCAGTGATGAGTCATGATGGGGTGACCTATTTACACCATTCACACAGCCGCATTCCAACAGGCTGTCCATGACAACATGTGGAAATTATTAGTATGCCTGCCTCTTTGAGCGACATCTTTGCCCGCCAATTCTCGCTCAACGGGTACACGCAAAAGCAAGCATCAGTGTGTGCGTGTGTGTGTATATATATATATGTGTGTGTGTATATATATATATATATATATATGTATGTGGCGTGTGTGTGGGTATAATACTTGTTGTGAAATAGATACATATATATACAGAGACAAAATATAGCAAACTGATTCACACTATCTTGGTTTTAAGACAAGAGAATAAAAATATCTATGAATTAATACTCCCTCGCCCGCCAATTCTCGAGAGCAGTGGGAGGCCGTCCCACGCATTCCCACCCACTTTAACCACGAGTACAGTCGTTTAAAGCAGTCGGCGTTCTGTTTCTATTGTCGATTGTTCACCAGTAAAACTGCAGCACTGCTTGGCTTCCCGATTCGGTAGTTGAATCCTTCTTGCTTGGTTTGTATACCATTTGTAAACTATGTCTGCTAATTGTGTCTGGTCAGCAAACCTAAGGCTTGTGGCTTTCTTGGATATTGAATGTGTTTTCTAGTTTTTATATTAATTTCAATAAATGTCGGGTTTGCTAATATTATCTGTAGTCAAACTCAAATACGGTTCAAACTACATCTTAAACCTCGGGTACGTAGCACGGTCCTTGCACGGGGACCTTAAATGGTGTGGCGTCCATTCGAACGGGCGAGCAGTGATGAAGGATGTAAGCCAATCAATTCATTGAAATATGAGCAGGGTCGAGGCCGTATACGGTCACTATATGAAAACGCGAACATTTAACAATTAGCTACGAGTCACAGTTGGCTCCTATCAGCGCTGAAATAATAGAACAATTTTGTTCCTACGACAGCTTAAAATGCCACCATTACAGTATGGAAATTCAAAAAAATTTAAAGTGGGGAGGGGGCACATCCCCCTCCCCAGACCCCTCCCCTGCTCGGCGCTCCGCGCCTCAGCGATCGTCCTTCGGACGCTCATTTCTCTGTCCTCCTATGCCTTGCCCCCCCCAACCTTGAAGCTCTGGCGACGCCACTGGGTTAGATAAGGGTGTGACTGAGGCTCCAGTGTTATTTTAGTTCCAGCATTAATTTCTGTTCCTGTTCTTAATCTATTCCATTGTCGTCGTCATTTTTGTTCCAGTTTTAGTTCCTTTTATAAATAAATTTTTTTTCTTGTTCTAGTTCCACTTCCTATTTAGAAATAATTTTAGTTCCAGTTCCAGTTCCAGAAAATTTATATTTTATTTCCACTACCACTTCCACTTCTCACAGAAACATCTAACATGAACGATTAATGTCTCTCAGACTGTCACAGAAAACAGTGCCTTGACCTATTTATGAGATTAGTATATTACGGACTACGTGAACGCCGTCAGTCCGCATAGCTATTAAAAATTTAAAATATTTCTATTCCGTTCTCGTCCGAGAAAAATATTGAATTTTTATTCCTATTCTATTCTCGTTCCAGACTTAATTTTTATTCCAGTTTTCGTTCCGTGGAACTAATTTGAATTAATTATTATTCCTATTCTATTCTCAGGAACTAAAATAACACTGGGTGTGAGGCAATGCAAGGTAGCAAAAGGTGAGATGAGATCAGCCATACCGTAAGGTCAGTCAAGATAAGGTCATGCAATGAGAGGTAGAGTATACGCTGAGGCTACATTGTAATATTGTAAGATATAGGGCAAGTTGTGACGGTCGGGTCCGCACATAGATGTATATCCGCGGATCGGGGTGACTCCGAGTCTCCAACCATGTCTTATGCTCGGAGCCACCTATATTGCTGACTCTTGACAGTTCCGAACTATGTCTTTATTCATTCATTTATTATGGAGATTTATATAGCGCCCCTTCAAGAGAATCTACTCAGGAGCGCTCCCAGTCCAGCCACGGCAAAAGAAAAAGGACTTGAGTGATTTATAAAACCCAGTTTGATTGGTCAAAGTTTGATTTGTCTGCCCAATGGAGACCGTTCCCGCCAAGGAAGGCTCAGGATTGGCCGCTTCCTTAGGAGAGAAAACACAGAAAACACTACGCAGCTCTATCTCGGGACCAGACCTTGCGGGTCATGAGCGCTGCTGATTTGAGCGGCGCTATATAAATGTTCGATTACATTTACATTCTGCGGTCGCCAGGTAAGCAACGACCTGAGGATGGTCTCTTTTCATAACACGGTTTTGTTCTTTTTTGTTTTTTTTACTACGAGTGCTCTTCCTCCATCACCCTCTCGGACAACCCTTCTGACTAGAGGCAGCGCTCGTGAATAAGCTGGTGCCATACGCTTGGCTTTCGAGTGGCGCTTTAGAAGTTTGGAGATTACGATTACGATTACGATCACCATTCTACATCTCATAAGCCCATATCCCCCGCCATTGATATGTGACACCAGACGTTTTCTGAATGCCTGCATGGACAGGGAAGACTTAGGTATACATGTATGATAATTCCACGAGTATTTTTGCCCTATATGCACAAAAGTTTATAATGTATTCCACTATAAAACGTATCTCGCTCCATTTCCGTGTGTAGGGCTTCCGGCCTCACACGTGCACGGTGCACTGGCCATGCAACACTATACTTATGGAGTAAGAGCTATATACACCCACTATATACACTCAGGCTCTGTGTTGACAGTTCTCGACCAAAGCAGTTAATTTCTGCACTAGGGGTCCTTACGGAACGCTGACGATGAAGGTCCTCTCTATAACCTTCGCTATATTCACCACGCCTTCGCTCCAACCCTCGAGTGGTCCAGCCCCGAATTTCAGCCAGTTCTCAGAGCAGGACCGAGCTGTATATATGGGAAGTAAAGATGGGGTTGGTATCAGCCATGCCGACTCCGACAGATCTGTCTGGATAATACGGTCCGGACGTTGAAGCATCGGTAACTTTTTTGGTCTAATTTGACAATCATGGTTAATTTAGATGAAGTAGGCCTACCGAAAACGGCGAAAAGCAAGATAATGTGACGTAACTTCAGAATATCATAAGTGAAAATTAATTTTGTAAGGCGCAATTTTAAGAACTCATCAGCGTGCCTCCATACCTGGCAGGTATACGCCCCACGTTCAGTGCCGTTTTAAGGTATAGACACGCGAGGCACGTGCCTATAGGCCCCGCGCAACAGAGGGCCCCGCGGTAGCCCAAAAAGAAAAACTACATCACGACCACGTAATAACAATACGATAATATTACTGAACAATATTATAAGCTCTAACAATTCTGCAAAGTAAGAACAATAAACACATTTTAAAACAGACATCTGCATTTTTAGTTAAATATTAGGCTAAAATTATTGGTAATACGCGCAGTCTGCGCCGAAGTTAGACTGAAATAAATCAATAATATTAACGCATGTCGCACACTTTCCGAACAGCTTCCTGTAGGCCTAAATTTTATTTGCTTTAATTCGTCTGCTTTTTTTACAACGCTATCAAAGAATTTCTTATGTCTTTGGTAAGTTAACATTAATTTCTTATATGAAATCTCTCAGTCCTATAATCTAGTCATTTTTCTAAATTATTTTAAATTTTAAATTATAACAAAGCGTAATGAAATTTTTCAGTTTATTCATTCCGGAATTTTCATTCATTGATTCCAGAAATTTATATAGCGCCTCCTCAAGAAGCCTAGAGCCTACTCAGAGGCGCTCCCAGCCCAGCCACGGCCAAATTAAGAGAAAGCAGGCAAATTATTCCGGGGCAGTAAGCGCAGCGCAAGCGGGAGGTCATTCCAAGGTGAGGGACCAACAACAGAGAACAGTTACTCTCGACGCTGTCTGACGGCCTGACCGAGGAGCGGGCCCGAGGGACCAAGAGCTCCCCTTAGCTGAAGAGCGCACAGCTCGACTGGAGGCTAAGTAGGAAACCGGGCGACAGAGATCAGATAATTAAGACGGAGCACAATAGATGTCGCCATGTCGGTACTCGGTAGTAAACTTTGCAAACTTATTTAGCTTAACAAAATCTAAAACTGCTCTTGTAGCTTCATTTCCACCTCCAATGTAAGCTTATTAACGTTAAGTAATTTTGATAGTTTCTACCCTTTTTGTAATGCAGATTGTGATTGTCAGTTATCACCGACTTGCCATTTTTTGTCAATTGCCACTAACTACGATCTATTAAACGAACTATCAGACAAAAAACTTGCAAAGTTCTAGCCTCAAGATCTTAACCAACACGATCAAATTTCAGAATGTGAGCACCTGATATATTATTATGTCAGTGTCATTTGCAAAACATCAATTCCATCTATGTCAATAATCTATGCCATGATAAAGAATGACAATCTGGAATCAACGTTTCCAAACGTTCAAATTGCAATAAGAATGTTTCTGTCAGTGATGGTGAGTTGGTGACAAACTGTACCGATGAACGTTCTTTCTCAAAACTTAAATTAATAAAGAAGGCACTTTGCGGCCGTATGATGCAAGAACGATAAAACTGCCTGCCTGTCATGAGCATAGATTCCATATAGAATCAGATAAGTAAGTAAAGTATGTGTTGGAGTGACGTGTTGGAGTCTTTGAATTTCTATGATAACAAGAGACTGCTGAGAGCAAAGCACGAAGGCGATGCTTGTAAAAAATGTCTTGACAATCCATGTATTGCAATTTGCAAACATTTGCTCATTACAACCTCACTTTCAATTTGTATAACAAATATACAAGAAGAATTTTCACGTAAATTAAACTAAACTTTTATTTTACACTTGTAATGCAATGATTAGTGTGCTAGCAGTTTAGTATACTATATTAATAAATTTTACAAAATGACACATAATATTCATTCATTACTTGAATTTATATAGCGCCTCTTCAAGGGAACTACTCAGAGGCGCTCCCAACCCCAGCGCGGCCAAATAGGACCATTTTAAGTTGAGAGAGGAATGTCTGAGAAGGGGTTCTAGGAAGGGAGCGGAGGACCATAGGGAGGCCATTCCAGGTCGAGGGGCCAACCACAGAGAACGCACGGCTCTGCTTGGTGGAGGTGCGAGCAAAAGGCACAGAGAGAAGACCATGTTCAACCGAACGGAGGGAGCGCGAGCCCCGAGCACTGAGGGTGGGGCTACAGAGCTCAGTAAGGTAGGCAGGAGCGAGGCCCAGCAGGCAGTGCCAAACTAAGGCAGCTATCCTATACTCGATTCGTTACCTAAGAGGGAGCCAGTGAAGAATGTCGCGCATATAGCTGGAGATGTGGTCGAATTTGGGTATGCGGCCAATCAGGCGGGCTGCAGAGCGTAAAACGCGATCCAGACAGTTCAGTCGGACAGCAGTCGGACAGCCGGGAGGCCATCATAGAGAGAGCAGCAGTAGTCAAGTCTGATGGTTACAAAAGAATGGACAAGGGTAGCAGAAGCAGTAGAACTTAGCGACCGAGCGATAGTGCGTAATTGGCACATATGACACATATGGCACATAGCCTATGCACATTGCACATGCAATGCATTAATGCAATACTCTATACCTGAGACTAAGAGATTGGGTCGGAAACCTGGCTATTTTTAAGGTTAAAGTTTGTGCCTATATAGGGCCCCCGAACGCCTTAAAACGGCTCTGCCCACGATCAAACACACCAGACTTCAAGCTCTTGCGGAAGAAGGTGACAAACTGATTCTCTCACTTCCGATTTTAAAAGGAAGAATATTACAAAGTTTCTAAAACTTGTTATAATATTAGTTTACACTTTTTGAAACCTTTTAACAATTCACTTATGAATAATTACTCAGGTAGTGCAGTGTAGTTTATATTCTAGCGCCTATATAGGCCTAGGCCTAATATTCAGTAAATACTGTTACTTACAATTCAGTTTTTGAGTGATGAATCTCTACAAGATGCTAAAGACCTGCTATATAATTGTAGGTTATAAGAACGCAGAATCTAAAGTACGCCTAAAGGTGCTGAAAGCTTGCTTCCTAATCCAGAGGCGAAAATGGACAACTCACGTTCTACGCTGAAGAAGCTCAAAATCTCCGACTAAGTACGATACAAAAGTCGAACTCTTATTTAAAATAAGACAATCTCCCGAATCTGAGCATAGAGCGCGGATAGCCAGCTTAGCAGCGCTATAAAACCCATCTGCTCCTTCTGCACAACCTACTCACTCACTAACTTAGGCTACACATAATTTTAGGCCTATATCACACACATAAGCGCAGTCCAAAATGCAGCTTCAGGGTAGGACCCTATAGGCCATGCAGAAAAAATCGACACAGGCAAACATGCATATAGGCCTAAGCCTGAGTTATGGTTTTGCCCAAGTAGGCCTATATTTGCACGTGCGTCAATGGTCCATCATTCGTATACGAAACCCCCGTGCTCCTTTTACCGAAGCACATAGGCTACATGATTTCATCGATCGTGTTCGTTGCATTTCCAAACGAGGCAGATAAATTAAATCGCCGACGATTTATCCGGACATCTTAACGGTCGAGGCAACACGTGTCGAGGACGCTTTTATGGAGCGCAATTCGTCAAGACGTCGGTGGGACGCGTGTTCCGGTCTGCCACCCGTCAGTTCGAAGTTTCTTACTGTTTCAAAAAGCGTTGGCGACTACAGTTTATGAAGAACCAAACCTTTGTTATCGATCTATAGGCTATCAATTACGACGTTCTTTGTATGTAGACAGATGAATAGACCCACGTAAGCATGCAAACATCAAACGTATATATATTGTATATTGTTTATGCAGGTTCTGTTTTATAGGGCCTATTCGTCAAGTTTGAGCGCACTTTTGTTGCGTAGGCCTATAATTGTCGTTCACGCAAGCGTTTAAAGTCACGGTTGTGCCTCTCGGACGGACTAGGCTAACTGTCGAGTGTCGAGACGTCGAGTCATTACAAGTTATAACTTTCTTCCTTGGCAGCAGTAACATTATTTGCAGGAGCGATATAATTGTCAAGCACTGTTACTTGCTGCGGGCGGAAATAACGCGCTATAGATATTTTTATTACTATATATTAGGGCTGAGCATTTAACGCGTTATTAACGCGATTAATGCGTTAATTAATTAACGCGATTAAATTTTTTAACGCAGTTAACGCGATTGTCACTGCGCCCAATTATTCTTTCTAGATATGGAAGCGGGCTATGATGCCTAAATACGCTAATACAATTCTTGATAAAACCGCTCAGTTTAAACTTTAAACTTAAAAGTAAACACTAAAAAGTTAAAACAAGTAGTAAAAGCATTGTGTGCTTTTTGTTTATTGACTGCAATCATTGATATAGCGCATATTCAACGTAATTACGCCTTATTCCACCTTACCTCAGGCTCACAGCATGAGGACTGATGACCATGCACCTCGTCCGCCTTATCTTACCTAATATCTTATGTTACCTTACCTTGATGACGTTATCTTCCGCGTTTCTGCCCACTGAATATCGTAACTGATACAGAGTTGCTGCTGTAGGTAGGTCTCGAAGAGTACTGGTTACGATGTCACCATTCATTCGGGTCCTGCTGCTGGTGACATTGTCTATGGTCATTGTCGTCGCACATCCGGTGGAGAAGAGATCAGGGTCAAAAGGGGACACAAAGGACACGTCTGCCTCATCCGAAAAATATGATGATGACATCACACGACTCGAAAAGACATTAACACAACTTTTGTCGCTATACGACTATATCGGAGGTATGCTTTTGTGTCATCAATCAATCATTTATTTTTGTAACTATCAGAAGAGAAAACGAACAAATGAAACAAAAAGGCAACGGTTTGACATATACTGGCTAAACGGAGGCCAAGAAGGGATCTTGGATCCCGCTAAATAGGGACAACTAAACATGTACAAAATACAGATAGGAAAAGAAAGACAGCCAATCGATACTTAGAGTGGAGTAAGCATTGGCCTCAAAATCAAACATAGTCGTCGTCGTCGTCGTCGTCGTCATCATCGCCAGTGTATAGTCATCATTAGGCCTATATAACCACTGTCATCATCGTCGGTGCAATCGCCATTAGGGCCTATGTCTCCAGGCCATCAAACCTTTCCGTAGACGTATTGAGTGCGCCTAAAATGCACCATTGTCCTCGGCTTCACTTCTAAATCTACAACAAATGAGTATGTTCACAATCTTTTGCATTGTATTGTATTCAAACATTTATATAGCGCCTCTACTAGCGTGAACAGTTCAGAGGCGCTCCCAGTGCGCAAGGCCACGAGAGAAGAAGTAGGTTTTGAGAAAAGCAAAGGAGGAGGGGTTACCAGCTAGAATTTGAGAGAGAGAGTAGATGGAGACAGCACATTCCAATGAGAGGTACCAATTGAGGTGAAGGATCGGGACTGAGACATAGCTGTTCTAGTATGAGGAACTAGATTACTAGAAGATCAAGTCTATTTGAAGAGCGGAGTGGACGATGCGAGGAAGCTGAAAGAGTCCGGAGTTATAAACCCCGATGTGCCTTGAAGAAGACCAGAACGAGGCTTCTGAATTTAAAGCGTGGAGAGAGAGACAGAGAGACAGACAGACAGACAGACAGACAGACAGACAGACAGAGAGGAAGCCAGTGAAGTTGTTCAAACATGAAGGTGAAATGTGAGAGTAACGTGACAGGCGCTCTATTAATTACGGCGACGAAGCTGATGACTGCACCCAGCGTCAGACCAGAGTCACCAGACTGCCAGAGGGCGCCCAGACTTTGTGACATGGTATCATGACATCAAGGAGATTCGTAACCGTAAAAGTATATGGATCGAATAACTGTGCGACCGAGATGACAACCAGAATAGGACCCGGTGAAGAGAGGCTCGACAGTGTCTCGTAAAGCAGTGCTGAAAGTGTACTAGTCGAACGACTTCCATCCACGTACCATGCGGACGGAGTGGATCGGTTGAAGATTAAAGGAAGTAAGAGTGAGTTTGATGACGGAATTATCCGAGAGCGGAGGAGGAAGAACTGTGTGGTCATCCATTTGATCATCTTCGCTGGTAATGACAAGGTCGAGGTGACCGCCCAGTTGGTGAGTAGGTCCATTGCTATGTTGCCAAAGTCCAAATTGTGTAATAAGTTCTAGAAACCGGAGGGCAGACAATCGTAATCGTAATCTCCAAACTTCTAAAGCGCCACTCGAAAGCCAAGCGCAGGGCACCAGCTTATTCACGAGCGCTGCGTCTAGTCAGAGGCGTTGTCCAAAAGAGTAGTCCGAGGGAGGTCCGAGTCCGGTTTCCAGAGGATCAGAGAGGGCACAGCAGATGTTAAGTTGGGTGTCTTTTAGGTCGAGGATTGGAGGGTACAGGATCGGATGAGTCAGGGTAAGAGTTCTTGAAAAGGAGAGACTTTAGTTTCGAGTGGAAAGCCTTGGGGGTGATGGATAGAGGAGCCTGAGGCAGATGATGGTGGGTGATTGTCGATGATGGTGGAGGAACCGAAAAAGTGCGGCATTCAGGAGGTAGATCGTTCCAGAGACGTGGTGCAGTGTTGGATATTACTCGGTTGGAAAACTTGAGATGAGAAGTAGGTAGTGTTGGTTCCTAGCTGTGGCTATAGAAGATTTGACCCCTCAACAGTTCATTACCGCTCCTGCAGACCTCGCCATCTCCGAGAAACCACAAACTAACTCCTTCTCAAAAACTTTATAACCACCGACTTGTTTCTAACCTTCTTTAATGGGAACTCCTCCAGACAACGTCATATAATACTCTTGCATTTCCTTCAATGCCCGAGCTAATTTTTTCGGACAAATTTACTACACTCCGTCTTTCTCTGCAATCTCTTCTTTCCAATATACCACTAACAATCCACCTGCTGATGTTACTCTTCCACTCATGCCTACAATTCATCCTTATAGCCTCAGTTACAGGCCTGCGGCCATGGTGAGCTCAAGAGAATTCTCTAACTCTTTATTTCCCTCATCATTAACTCTGCATACAGTCCAGTTTTCACTACTAATTCTCCGGCCCGCAACCAAAATGTCACTCTGATTATATTCAACGCAGTTGCTGTTTATAAAACTCAGGATGTGCTTAAACAACAGTAGGCCTATACCAAATGTTAACACGGACACTCACATTGTGCATAACTGCACATATAACCCCGTTCCTCGAATTTGGCCGACCTCTCCGTGTTTGCGCACGTAAGCCCATAATGGACGAACCCTGACGCTCTTAAAGTTTCCCTGCAGTGTGTAACAATTTTCGTGTTATTATCCTTTTACTTTCTAACCCCATCAGAATTCAGGAATCGGTTGGGACCGGAACGCACCGGAACGGCGTTCCGGTTCTTTTTTGGCAGGAACATATCGCTTTATTATTTTCATCCAGCTTTATTATTTTTCATCCAGTATTTAGCTAGAAATATTTTTTCTAGAGATTAACATGGCGCCTGAAGCGAGTGTTCCGGTTCCTGTCTGTTAATGACGGGATCACTGTAGGCCTATCTAATCACTGTATCTAATCTAACTTATCCGAAAACCTGATCTGATTTATTGTAATCTGGTGTCGGCTTCTGCTGCAGCCTTCATCGCAAAGATGAAGAAGAGTCGAGAGGAGTACGGAGTGCCCGATGACAAGAAAGATGATGCGGATCGTAGGTTCGACGAGCAACTGACAAAACTGGACGGGCTTTACGTAATCTTCGACGTCGTAATGGCCAATATCCAAGGTACTTTTGCCGTCATCTGTGTAGTCGTAATCATCGTTGACGTCGTCATCATCATCATCCAATGTATAATTTAACCGATATGGACTACTGGGACAAAGTCTACCACGACCTGCAGGGAGTCTGGAGGAGTGTCGTAAGCTCCCCAGCGGGGGTCTGGGATCTGACTTATAGTGTGCACCTGTCCCAGAGGTATTGGTAACACGTTGTGTATAGCGTATTAACTATAAACTATTTTTGAATTTAAACCGTGCATCGATTCGATTCTTATATAATGTTTCATTCGCTGAATATTTCGAATTATAAGGTTAATAATTTAATATTGTAAACAAACATTGAAAGTAAAATATTACCTGGGACAAATCACCAAAACTACTGGGACAAATCCTAAAATACTGGGACGTTTCCTCTCTTCGTTCTTCTTGCCCCTTTCCTCTCTTCGTTTGTCCCAGTAGTTATACAGTTAAAATATGCACTCCCTGTCGTCAACGTCAGCATAGTCGTCGTCAATATCATCATCTTCATCGTCAGCGGTGTATCGTCATCATTTTCATCAGGGTCGTCGGTGTATTCTCGCCATCGTCATCATCACTGTCATCGTGGTCGTCATCATCGTAGGTGATACGTGCAATCGTCATTATCACCATCTTCGTCATCAATGACAAAGGGGGGAACAAGTGTTACCAGGGCCATATTTCTCATCACTTTTTTACTTTCTCGGATTTGTGACGAGGGGTCATCCACAAAGGACATCCGCACTCAGTAACCTATAGATACTTTGTAAATGAATGTAAATGTAGACGTTTTTCTATGGCGACGGTATGGCCTCGACCTCGCTCTTTATCTGCAATGCATTGATCGGGTACGATCATCTTTCACAACTGCTGCCAATTTGGATGGGTGCCATATGTCATTCAAAGTCCCAGTGTATACGGACCGTGCTATAGCTACCGTAGGGCATCGACCCTTCTCATTTTGCAATGAATTCATGGGGTGAGATCTTCACAGCCGCTGCCAGTTTGACTGAGTACCACGACTTTAAATTCATCGAGTACGAACCGTGCTAGCCCGAGATTCAAATCTCAAATCACCACAGGGGTCGTCCATTAATTATGTCAACAAAATAGGGGGAGGGGGTTTGGAAAAGTTTGACAGTTGTTGACAAGGGGAGGGGGTTCGGTACAATTTGACGTCAACAAATTTTTTCCAATGAATCAACACAGACCCTTCAACATAGTAGCGAAAACATTAAGTAATGCTAAAAATGTATACAGTGCTTAATGTTTAATACTACTAAAGAGCTGGTAATAAACTAAATTCATACAGTTTGAAATTCGAGATTGCATTTTTTAGTGTAAAACAATTTGAAAAAATGATTCTACATGTATTGAGCCATTGTGTTTTTTTTCTAGGGGTTGGTTGGTTCTGGGATTGTTGACATAATTTTTTAGGGGTCCATCAATGTTTGACCTAAAATTTGTTGACATAATTAATGGACGACCCCACAGGAGTGATTGAATGAATGGTGGTAGGTTTCCCAGCGCTCACGCAGCCGAGTAGGGTCTAAGCACCACTCATTTGTTTAGTACTGTGAGCGGCGCTGCATAAGTGTCCTTTTATGATTGCGATTGCGATCACAGTATAATAATTGTCCTTGGAAAATGTTTAGCTTAAATGTAATTTAAATGAAGTATACTAGTAATACAAATGTTCTTTAGCAATTGTCTTACCGTTTTTCGCCTTGTTTCTTCATTCTTCTTGGCCTTTCTCTCTCTTCGTTCTTCTTGGCCGTTTCCTCTCTTCGTTCTTCTTGGCCTTTCCTTCTCTCCACAATTCTTGGCCTTTTCCTGTCTCCATTCTTATTGGTGTTTCTCTCCATTCTTGTGGACCTTTTCCCTCTTCATTCTTCTTGGCCTTTTTCTCTCTTTCTTCTCTCTCTCTCATACGGTATAACCTGACTTAGGTATAACCTGACTTAGGCCTAATAATTATATAACCTGAGTTTGGGCTTTGTTGTAGATAAGATCGAAGCCCTGAAGGATAATGCAGATAAGAAAACAGACAACGGGAAAACCGGAGCAAATGGAGTAAAGAGTCTCATCCAACCTCTGCGAGACTACTGGCAGTTTGCCATGCTGTAGGGCTCTTTAGGCCTTTTAGGCATCATAGCCCGCTTCCATATCGAAGAATAGGCCTACTATGTATTAAGCGGCGCCGAAAAGTCGACGGCCTAATGAGACCTAACGAAGAAAGTCTACGATCGGCTGCAGAACTGACGTTAAATTCGATAATGGAAGTTTCGGTATAACGTCCATAAGTTATAGCATCTGTGCACAGATATAACATATAATATATATATAATATATATAATATATATTATATGTAAATGTACGTAGACTCACATATATGCACGCACACATAATACGCACGCATACCTATACGTAGACACATACGTGCACGCACGCACAAGCACACGCATGCACAAATATATAGGCCTATATATATATATATATATATATATATATGTGCATAAAGTCTACATTTGTCTGTTTGCTATTAATATGTGCAAAGACCTGCATGTTTTTGCAAATTATTTATCGAACACCGGGTTTGGATGATTTATTTACCTATCTCTGCCTAAATAGATTTATGTAAAATTTCTCTTTCAGGCCTATCTGAACAGCTTTGTAACTTTCTCCTCGTAATCGTAATCTCGAAATTTATAGGCGGGGCCGAGGTAGAAATCGGTTCCAGATCGCTGACCAAAGGGGTCAAGCAGGCAGACAGTCAGAAACGTCGAGTGAGGTAAGGGAAAAGAGGAGGAATCACTCTGAATCAGGATTGGATTTGGATTTGTGAAAAAGCAGTGTTTTAGCCCCCCCTTCAACCTGAAATCCTGGCGCCGCTACTGGTAACGAGAATCACACCGATATGCGGTATACTGGGATTTTAAAAACGTGTAAAAACACTAATTATTTCACTAGTTCGGGTCGGGAGCGCCACTGATGAGGTTTTTCTGGTGGCGCTTAATAAAATTTAATGTCAGATTACAGTCGCATGCCTTCATTAGAACGCCTCTTCAGATGTAAGCCGAAGTTCTAGCAGTTGACAGACTAACGAACAGAAATGTAATTAATTTGCCTTACTAATTAATTTATATCAGGCAAACTTCCAATAGAAGCTTGGCCTAGAATGATAAATATGTAATCTTAGGTATCCTCTTAAACATTATCTAAACTCTAAAGTCATGCAGGCCTACACGGTTACGTATCGATAGTTCGAAGGTTCGATAGTCCAAAGGTTCGATAGTCCGAAGGTTTCATGGTAAACATATATGTATATGTACATAATTATATATGTATAATTACATTAAATGTATATAATATTATATGCATCTAGGCCTATATGTATCTATATAAACGGTATATAGGCATATGGAAGTTCCTTTCCATCAGCTGAGTCTTAGATTCCCTGTTTCAATAGAGCTTCAGCGGTCAATTTTTTCTGAATCGATCAATAACAGAGGGCATTTGCCCCCTGAATTTGATGTTGCATGTTAGTGCATTTAGGAAACATTAATAGGCCTACTATAAAGTAGTATACTTAACACAACCTTTGTTAATTGCAACATGCTATGTAATGAGTCTATTATAATATATTTATGCTATGTTTGTCTATCAAAGGACGTTGTTATAGCGCCCGTTTCAGGAGCTGTTGAAAGCATTCCGCTGTGCTAACGGTAATAGTAAATTCGAAAGTTTCTAGAGCGCTACTCTAAGCTCATTGCAGGACAGCAGCTTACTTAACAGGCACTGCGTCAGATCAGATGGGTTGTCTAAACGGAGATACCTTGCCATTTACGATATCCGGTTTTCAGGAGACCAGGTCTGGAGAGGGAAGCTACAGAGGAGCTGTTCGGTGGGTTGCGTGTTGGTTGAGGCCCGCATTAAGGGGGTGCTAACCGTGCTAAGGGTGCTGCAGCACCCAGGCCCGCAGTTTTGAGGGGCCCGGATTTTATAAATATGTGCGTGTTGGACCGGTGGTTGTCAGACAGTCAGAGGCAAGTGATTGGTTGGGAAGGTAGCCTACATGTACGTGACGGATTGGATGGATCGTGGTAAGAATTTCTGAAGAGGTGGGACTTTATTTTTTAATGAAAAGCAAACGGGGGTAACGAGGCGATCAACTGCATTTTTCGTGCGCGAAAGGCGAGTGTTAATTAATTAATTGAGTATTCATTGAAGTTGAAGTTTATTCAGAATCGAACAGTAAAACGATCGAACAGTATGGGTGATCAAAGTATATAGCAAGTTAAACAGTCTCAGAATTGTTCATCAATGATCCTGTGTAGTAAACGATTCAATGGGGAGAAGAAGCTGACTCAGCTTATCTAGTCATCCCCATAATTATTATGTTAGCAATAGAATATTCCATCAACAAGATGTAGGCCTACTGTGATCGTATGTGACCAAACGTATGAGACAATGAAACACAACTGTTCGAATGTCCAACAATACTTAGTGAATGCAGTCAGTACAAATCAATCAAATAGTTTTTATAAGTACTTTTAAATGCTATTAATGAATGTGACTCACGTATATTAGTATTAATCGAATTCCATAACTGTGGGCCTTTAACTCTAACAGAAAAATATCGGACATTTATTCTGCAGACCTCAGATCGATAGTTCTGCCTATATCTGGTGTTATGGTCATGTATTACGGCGTTTACAAGAAAGTAGTTACTAAATAGTGCAGGGAGCATTCCAACTTGGTGCCGATACAGTAAGACTGCCAATTGTAATTTATAAATGTCATAAATTGTTAATAACTTGAGAGATTTAAACAGACTTGAGCTCTCAGTTGCATGGTGGACTCCACAGATAGTTCTAACTGCCCTCTTTTGTAATAAAAATACAGGCTTAAGCATGCTCTGATAGCCACCAGCCCAAACTAATGTTATTGAGCTTGCCACCGAGCAATGCTCCACTTGAAAGGCTCTTTTTATAATGAAGAACCTATGGACTGACCAGCGTAACAGAATGTGTGTTGAAACATTTTTTTAGACTACTGCAATTCATTCATTCATTCATTCAAAAATTTATACAGCGCCCAGTCAAGGTAACTACATCGAAGCGTCTATATAGGCCCACATGTATGATACATTGTCCATATTTGAATCTTTTCCCGCTCTTGCTGCATGCATAACCGTGACCTTCGCAGAATGTACTCTATACTCGACTTCAAAACCGCATGTACAATCTATATTATAGTTCACGCTAAATTAGACTACTGCAATTCACTCTTCCAGACATAGGGTTGCCACCCGTCCCGACTTCGTCGGGACCGTCCCGATTTCGAGGCAAATGTCCCGTGTCCCGACTTGACCTAGTCGGGACAGCCAAATGTCCCGACTTTCAAATTTGTGATCAAACAAACGAAATGTTGTGGCTTAAAACGCAATACCCGTACTAAATGCTGCCAACTGTTCTCGATTGGTGGCGGAGATGAGCTTTACAACGAGTTTACTTAACTTCGAGCAGCTTTTCCGAAGCTTATAAACATGCCAGACAAAGGTGCAGATGTGAAATGGGCTGCATTTTTTTAAGCAACGAACTTTCAAACTTGCAAAAACTTATTGAGCTTGCCACTGAGCAATGCTTCACTTGAAAGGCTCTTTTTATAATGAAGAACCTATGGACTGACCAGCGTAACAGAATGTGTGTTGAACTTGTCGGACTTGAATTACTTGTAAAAACAATTTATAGAATGACATGTGCGGAGTTCTAAAACTTTGTTTTAGGACAGAAACCGTTGTTTAAGGCTATGAGGAGTAATTTAAAATATTTCTTTAAGCCAAAATCATGATCATCGCATAAGAAGGCTGCTTGAAAACTTGATCTGATCGACAGAATCTGCATGTGTTCTCAAAGTTAAACTATTTAATAAAATCTCGGTCACAATTTCACAAAATTGCAGAAATCAATGTTGCAAATTAACCATGATTTAGAATGTAATACCAATGGCCACTTCTCTGGATCACTTCCTATCTTTATGAGCGCCCTACCTCAACCATTTTAAACTGATCTCGCTCGTCTTGGCGCCCTGCTCCTTTTGGTCTCCCCAGGGTGCTATTCTTGGACCCTTCTCTACATCCTCTTTACAGCTGACGTTAAGTCGCTACTTGCATCCAGTTCTCTTACTTGCATCCTATTCTCGCATCTCTTACCACGCCAGAGGAATGGTATGAGAAGTGTACCACTCCACTGCAGTGGTAAGAGAAGTGGATCCTTCTCCTTGGAATAGCCTCCCCTCTGACCTCCGTTCTTTGCCGCGAGACCTCTCTGGCTCCATTTATAAACTACTTAACACTTTCCTTTTTGACCGGGCTTGGGTCGGGAGCGCCTCGGAGTGGTTATCTTTAAAAGGCGCTATATAAATTTCACAGATAGATAGATATTTGTATCTAACACAAATCTTTAATAAAGACATTTAAACACAAAAAGTGTTTGCGCGGCCGCTCCACACGATAGTTACTCGTGAGGTGTTTTACGAGAAAATTGCGTCCCGATTTCCTATAGTTTGAAAAGGTGGCAACCCTATACTTCCTGATCATTGACATCACCCAAATAAACCACATCCAAGCTAGTAAGTTGTAATTTGTAATTTAATTACATTTTTCCGAGTAAGTTGCCCATCCGTGGTAACTTGTTCACGGTCTAACCACTTCGCCCAACCACCTCCTCTTCCGCCTTACACTTCTCCCATCCGTAACCACAACGCTAGACCCTAATATTGGCAAATCGCTCCATAGCCATAGCTGTTCCGTGGCTCCGCCTCTCTGGACTAAACTTCCGCCGAAATTACGCCAAATATCTGATCCATCTGTACACCAATTTGCACCAAAACCTCACCTCTTGCTATTTCTCCACAGGTCTTTCACTCAAAGACTTTAAACACTGCTTTTTCACAAATCCAAATCCTATCCTGATTCGGAGTGATTCATCCTCTTTTCCCTTACCTCACTCGACGTTTCTGACTTTCTGCCTGCTTGACCCCTTTTGGTCAGGGCCGTCTTATAAGGCATGGGCGAGGTGGGCAGTCGCCAGGGGCCTCACGATTCTAGGGGCCTCCAAATTTTAAAGACCAGAAAAAGTTAGTACCTGTTCCTGTTGCTGGGTACTTTACACAAGAGGAAACAGAGAAATCTGTAACAGCAAAGGAGTGTGCGAATCGTCTGAAGTCTATGAAAACTTATCTTCAGGAAATTAGAGACAAATTTAATGAATATGAATTGAAGGCCAGGAATAGGTGTCCGGATTTGGATTATAGCGATGTGAAAACGGGAACGAAAGCGAAGTATAGCCTAAGTCTTACTAGATAGCATACGATGGATGGACCAGAAGGAGAAATAATTCTACACAAGAGTGAAAAGTTCAAGGCAGAAACATTCCTCCATGTTCTGGACTCTCTGACCTCCGACCTGAGAAAACGCGCATACGCCTATTCGTGGATTCGAAATATGTTTTCCTTCTTCAGTCAATTGAAAACAATAATTGGTTCTAGTGCGCTAAACGAAAACATGGTGTGAATATCTGGCTAATGTGTATCACCAAAACCTCAGCTATGTGATCTTCTAAATGAATGCACGCGTGACGCATCTCAAGCATTACACGGTTCTTGATGAAAATTGTGAGACTCTCCTTGCGTTGTACAGAAATAATAATTTCGGACAACTTGAAATAATTATGTGTTCTCCAATATTGAAATTGCACTCAAAGTGTTCTTGTGCATGATGGTGACCAACTGTACAGGGGAACGTTCATTTTGCAGATTGAAACTCATACAGAATGAGCTTCGCAACACAATGGGGCAGCAGCGTTTGAACTGGCTTTCACTCATGTGCATTGAAAATGACATCCTCAAGACCATTGACTTCAAGCCAATTATAAATCAATTCACTGCAAAAAATTCGCAAACGTTTGAATTGATTAATAAGTAATTCATACAGTATCATCTCTGTGACTCTGTCAGACTAGACTGTCTGCAAGGTGTACCAATTATTTTTATTTTGAAATATTTGTGTTTTTCAAGGCATATATGTTATTATTGTTCAAAAGCTTGTATTTACTAATCTTCGCATTACAGTATGCATGTATATGCTTCTTTATGTTTAAACATTCATTTCGCTACAAAGTGAATGTTGAAACTAACAATACATCAATAGGTTTGATTTCATTGACCGCTTCAATTTTAATGCCTGTGGGTGACTATAGGGGCCTCCGCGCATTGCTTTGCCCAGGGCCTACAATGCTGTTAAGACGGCCCTGCTTTTGGTCAGCGATCTGGAACCGATTTCTACCTCGATCGGCCCCGCCTGTAAATTTCGAGACTACGATTACGAGGAGAAAGTTACAAAGCTGTTCAGATACTGAAAGAGAAATTTTACATAAATTTATTTAGGCAGAGATAGGCAAATAAATCGTCCAAACCCGGTGTTCGATAAATAGTTTGCAAAACATTATAGCTCTGCACAAAATAGCATACAGACAAATGTAGGCTATATTAATGTGTGTGTGTGTGTGTTTTTGTGTGTGCGTGCGTTTTATGTGTGCGTGCGTATGTGAGTCTGCGTGCATTTGGATATAGGCCTATATATATATATATATATATATATATATATATATATATATATATATGCACAGATGCTAAAACTTATGGACGTTAGACCGAAACTTCCATTATCGAATTTAATGTCAACTCTGCAGCCGATCGTGGACTAGGGTCTGATTAGGCCTTCGACTTTTAGGCGCCGCTTAATGTAGTCTTCTTCGAGATGGAATCGGGCTATGATGCCTAAAAGGCCTAAAGAGCTCCTACATCATGGCAAACTGCAAGTAGTCTTGCAGAGGTTGGATGAGGCTCTTTACTCCATGTGCTCCGGCTTTCCCGTTGTCTGTTTTGTGATCTGCATTATCCTTCAGGGCTTCGATCTTAGCTACAACAAAGCCAAAACTCAGGTTATATATTAAGTAAGGTTATACCGTATGTGATTAAGTCAGGATAATTATACCGTATGTGATTAAGTCAGGTTACACCGTATGTGAGAGAGAGGAAAGAGAGAGAAAGGCCAAGAAGAATGGAGAGAGGAAAAGGCCAAGAAGAATGGAGAGAGGGAAAAGGATACACCAAGAAGAATGGAGAGAGGGAAAAGGCCAAGAAGAACAAGAAGAAGAGAGCAAAAAGGCCAAAGAAGAACGAAGAGAGGAAAAGGCCAAGAAGAACGAAGAGAGGAAAAGGCCAAGAAGAACGAAGAGAGGAAAAGGCCAAGAAGAACGAAGAGAGGAAAAGGGCAAGAAGAACGGAGAGAGGAAAAGGCCAAGAAGAACGAAGAGAGGAAAAGGCCAAGAAGAACGAAGAGAGGAAAAGGCCAAGAAGAACGAAGAGAGAAACGAAAGAGAGGAAAAGGCCAAGAAGAACGAAGAGAGGAAAAGGCCAAGAAGAACGAAGAGAGGAAAAGCAAGAAGAACGAAGAGAGGAAAAGGCCAAGAAGAACGAAGAGAGGAAAAGGCCAAGAAGAACGAAGAGAGGAAAAGGCCAAGAAGAACGGAGAGAGGAAAAGGCCAAGAAGAACGGAGAGAGGAAAAGGCCAAGAAGAATGAAGAGAGGAAAAGGCCAAGAAGAACGAAGAGAGGAAAAGGTCAAGAAGAACGAAAGAGAGGAAAAGGCCAAGAAGAATGAAGAGAGAGGAAAAGGCCAAGAAGACGAAGAGAGGAGGCCCAAGAAGAGAGAGGAAAAGGCCAAGAAGAACGAAGAGAGCAAAAGGCCAAGAAGAACGGAGAGAGGAAAAGGCCAAGAAGAACGAAGAGAGGAAAAGGCCAAGAAGAACGGAGAGAGGTCAAAAAGGCCAAGAAGAATGAAGAGAGGAAAGGGCAAGAAGGAAGAGAGGAAAAGGCCAAGAAGAATGAAGAGAGGAAAAATGGCAAGAAGAATGGAGAGGAAAAGGCCAAGAAGAACGAAGAGAGGAAAAGGGCAAGAAGAACGAAGAGAGGAAAAGGCCAAGAAGAACGAAGAGAGGAAAAGGGCAAGAAGAACGGAGAGAGGAAAAGGCCAAGAAGAACGAAGAGAGGAAAAGGCCAAGAAGAAGAAGAGGAAAAGGGCAAGAAGAACGAAGAGAGGAAAAGGCCAAGAAGAACGAAGAGAGCAAAAGGGCAAGAAGAACGGAGAGAGGAAAAGGCCAAGAAGAACGAAGAGAGGAAAAGGCCAAGAAGAACGAAGAGAGGAAAAGGCCAAGAAGAATGAAGAGAGGAAAAGGCCAAGAAGAACGAAGAGAGGAAAAGGGCAAGAAGAATGAAGAGAGGAAAAGGCCAAGGCCAAGAAGAATGAAGAGAGGAAAAGGCCAAGAAGAATGAAGAGAGGAAAAGGCCAAGAAGAATGGAGAGAAAAGGCCAAGAAGAAGAAGCCAAGAAAGAACGGAGAACTGAAGAGAGGGAAAGGCCAAGAAGAACGAAGAGAGTAAAAGGCCAAGAAGAACGGAGAGAGGAAAAGGCCAAGAAGAACGAAGAGAGGAAAAGGCCAAGAAGAACGGTGAGAGGAAAAGCGAAGTCGAGGCCATACCGTCGCTATAGAAAAACATGTATATTTACATTCATTTACAAAGTATCTATAGGTTACTGATTGCGGATTAAATTATTAACCTTATAATTCGAAATATTCAGCGAATGAAACATGATCTGAAAATCAAATCGAATCGATGCACGGTTTAAATTCAAAAGTAGTTTATAGTTAACACGCTATACACAACGTGTTACCAAAATCTCTGGGACAGGTGGACATTAGGTCAGAGCCCCAGACCCCGCTGGGGAACTTACGGCAATCCCTCAGACTCCCTGGTCGTGGCAGACGTTGTCCCAGTAGTCCAAATTCGTTAAAATATACAGGGTGGGCCAGCATAGATGAGCCAAGGTTTCATGCTTATAACTCCGCCAATTTTTGTAAGTTACCTATAATTGATGCATGAAATTAAAGATATTTCACTCTAGTATTAGCCTTGAAAAAGTCGAACTGGTACTAGTTTAAATTATAAGGAACTGTCTGGAAGCGCTAGCTACTATATTTTGTTGTCATTATAATGACGAAATATGGCGCCGTTGACAGACGATGATAAGTTTTGATCCGAATTTTGCGAACTGATATGGGATTTCAATTGATGCGTTTCAAATGATTAAAGAGTTTCCTAACAGAGGATAAATTAAAAATAGGCCTACGTTGAATCGTCTGATACGGAAAATTTATGAAACAGGAACTTAGCGTGAATCGCATCGTATACCACGCGAATGGGGAAGACACAGCGCGCACACCCGCTAACATTGCTCGTGTGTCCCTGTTGCAGCACGTGGTAGACATATTGAATATTCATTTGATTAGAAAAGACTGCAACAGACTATCTCCTAATTAATCATTAATTTTGCTGTTCAGTACAAATTTCTGGCTATATGGTTCAATTTTTTTGGTGCAGTTACTGTAAAAATTGTCATGAATTTTTTTATTAGCTAGTTACTGCAAAAACGATGACTGTTGTTATGTCACGATCTACATCATGTAGGCTAATGCTACAATAACAAATGTGTTTGAATCTTAATACTACAGTGAAATATCTTTAATTTCACGCATTAAGTATAAATAACGTACAAAATTTGGCGGAGTTACATGCATGCAAAGTTGGTTCATTTATGCTGGTCCACCCTGTACATTGGATGATGATGATGACGACGTCAATGATGATTACGACTACACAGATTTGATGACGACAAAAGTACCTTGGACACCGGACATTGCGCTGTCGAAGACTAGGTAAATTCCGTCCACTTTTGTTAGTTTCTTGTCCAAGGATAGCTCCGCATCATCTTTTTGCTCATCGGGGACTTCGTTCTCCTCTTGACGCTTCTTCATCATGCCGATGAAGGCTGCAGCAGAAGCCGACGTCAAATTAAATTAAATCAGATCAGGTTTTCGGATAAGTTACTGACAACTGACAACTGACAACTTTTATTTCCAGAAGCACAATGCATATAACAATTAACAACAATTATAACATGACTATTACATATCAGTGCATTGGCTAGGGAACAGGGAAGACCCAAAAGGGGCACAAGCCCCGCTTAATTAGGGTCACCCTTTTTAACAATAATCATTTATGGCTGGTTAGTCAGTTGAAAGAAAGAAAGGCTCAACTCAATAATGTTCTTAACTAAATAATAACATTGCAATTTACTAAGAAGATCAATATGTAAGAAAGAAAGATTCAATTCAATAATGTTCTTAACTAAATAATAACATTGCAATTTACTAAGAAGATCAATATCTAAACAATTCGATGAAACAGTGTTAAATGAAGTATGGTTAATCCTTCAAGTAACTATTCCACAGCTTCTTAAATTGGGTGTATGTGGGTGCATTCCGAATACTCAGTACTGCATTCCAAATTTTTGGACCACTACAACAAATTGAAAATCTACGATAATTAGTGCGTGCATATATGACATATAAACCACCAGAAGAAGATCTTGTACAATGACCATGCATCTCTACTACCTTCGTAAAATAGTTTGAAAATGAATCAGGCAGCAAGTTATTGACAAATTTATACATGAAATTACCCAGTTGATAGCGATTTATATTTTCAAAGTTCATAATATTATATTCTCTGTATCTGTATGCCGTGTGGGCATTAAAAGGATCTCTTGCAATAATTCTAATAGCTTTTTTCTGCAGAACCAGAAGACATTTCAACCTAGTAGAATAGTTTGAGGCCCAGACAATATTACCATAATCAAAATAGGGATTGATTAGTGTATAATATAAATTCCTACGAATATGAATTGGGATAAGGTAAGATATTCTCGCTAGTATACCAAGGTTTCTGGAAATTTTGCCAGCAATAATATTGATATGTTCAGTCCAAGTCAGACATTCGTCAATACATACACCGAGAAATTTAGTGGATCGGGTTTGGGACAGGGAAATTCCATCAATTGACAACTTTGTCTGGAGATCCGGGATTCGTTTCTTCGTAGAATGGAATAGTATAAAGCAGGATTTTTTTATATTGAGTGACAGGCGATTGGTCCTAAACCACTCAGCTAGAATGTTTAATTCAGTATTAATTATTTCAACGAGTCTGGGTAAAGAATCATGTGAACAGAAAGCATTCGTATCATCAGCAAACAAAATAAGTTTAAGCACAGCAGAAGCATTGGGAAGATCATTAATATACAATAAAAACAGTAGCGGACCGAGGTTTGAACCTTGCGGGACACCAATTTTTATCGGTTTTCTAGAAGATAGGGTCCCATTACATAGCACCTGTTGATACCTATGCTCCAAATAGCTTTTAAACCATAAATGAGGTATGCCCCTAATCCCGTAATTTTCAAGTTTATCTAGTAGAATTTTATGGTCCACCGTGTCGAATGCCTTTGCTAGATCAAGGAATATACCAATTGAATATTTATTAGTGTCTATTGCTTGAGAAATAAGGTCTTGCATGTTAATTAGAGACATATTAGTGGAATGACCTGGACGGAAACCATGCTGAAGGGGATATAATACATGCATCTTCAGGCTTGGACTGGGCCGCCGGGACACCGGGAGATTCCCGGTGGGCCGGCCGCCCAGAAAAGAAAAAATGATCCAAAAAATCATGATATTTTGGTTCTACATCTTATTTCTAATTATATAAATTATAACTTGTGAAATATTGGCAGAGAATTGTTGTTAATGATGTTCGGTAGGCCTACAGAGAAAAGTCTTCTGGAAGCTTTGACAAGTTTGAATTTATTTTGACAGCGCATTGGTTTTTGAAAGTGTTTGAAAAACTTTGAACACACAACTCCATTATCTCAATATAGGCCTATATCCAAACAAACGGCAAGGACAAAATTGGACATCCTACTAGCCTATAAGATGGTTCAAGATACTATAAATGAATTATGCCAAATACAACGAAATTTTGGTCTCATTTTTGAAGCAGCTTCACATTTTTCAGAACTTGCTAGCAGGGAACTAGATAAAAAAGTCTCGACATTAATGTTGAGACTGCTTTCAAACAGAAAAGAATTGAATCAAGAAAGAAATTGTCAGGAGAAACTGCTTAAGACCAGCCAATTGAAAATACGAAAGAAGATTTCTAGTAAATGTTCACAATAAAATATTATGGTAATGGATCAAGTTATTAGTAGTATGAAACCATGATTCAATGATTGAGCATGGTAGTCTGAATGCTGATTTGTCTTGTTTGGATCCAAGCAATTTTGCAGAAATTTCGATAATGGACTACAGCACCTGAGTGAGTTGCTCAGAAGATTTTAATTACAGTGTAACAAGAGAGCAGCTGCAAACGGAATTATTGGTCTTTGCAAGAAAATGGGAAAGTTTCAAAACTACTCATGATGAAGATTATAGGCTAATTTGCTATTTTACACTGAAATAACAGACATAGATAGCGAAACAGTCCCAACAGCAGAAAACAGCAAAAGTAACAGAAATAAGTGCAAATCTTGCAGAAAATGTATTGTTTGCTGTTACCGTACCACGTTCTCCTTAAGTTCAGTTTGCATAGTCTTGCTTATTGAAATTTGTTTTTGGCATACAAATTCGTGCTGACATTATCTCAGGGGCCCGATAGCGCATTGGATAACATCTGGCGAAGAGAGCGAGAGGTACCGAGTTCGAGCCCCGTAGGGCGGATATGCTTTGTAGGCTGCTATTAGCGCCGTTGTATTGCAGGCTGTCTGTTCTGTTAGTAGTTAAGATTTAAATTGTCAGGCGCTTAATAAAGAAAAGATTATTATTATATTATTATTATTGTTATTATTATCACAAGTTGCATGTGAGAGGTCATTTTCGAAATTGAAATACATTTTGGACAGATTACGAAATTCTTTTAGTCAGTCAAGTTTAGAGTCTTTCATGCTGATGGCTTGTGAAAAGAAACTTGTTCTCAGAATTAATAATGATTACATTGTTGGCGTTTTGGCGTCAACTAGTGATGCGTTGAAGAAACTGCTATAGGCCTACTAGTGCTTGTTATACTGTGACGTTGTGTCTACTAATTCAATCATGATGTTAAGATTTTGAAATAAACTAAACAGTTCTCAGCGCACTACAGAATTGAACAGTTTGTTCCAAACATAATTAAGAATTTACGGCAAATCAGAAATTAAAACGCATGTGTTTATAATATAATGCAGCATCTTGTTTATGTAATGATTTAATCTCTCACACATTGCCTTTTCTAAGACTTTACCAAAGTATGGCAATATAGATATTGGCCGATAATTAGACATTTCCTGTTTGTCACCTTGTTTAAAAATTGGTGTTATTTTTGCAATTTTTAGATTGGGAGGAACAACACCTGTATTGAAGGAGCAGTTGATGATATCTGAAAGAATATTTGCAACACAGCCAATAGTACTCTTAGCCACTAACGGGTCTATTTCGTCGGGACCCATACTGCGAGTATATTTCATAGATCCAGCTATACTAACAATTTCATGAGAGGTAGTTGGAACTATTGCAAAAGATCCAGGAAGTGGGGGTTCATGAATTCTTCAACAGTTTTAGTGCCTAAGGGTATTTTATCTGCAAGGGTTTGCCCAATTCCAGCAAAGAAACCATTAAATGCATGTGCAATTCTTGTTGGTTCATCAGTTTCTACTCCATTGATTTTTAAAGTGTCAATAGTAGTGCGCTTAGGTTGGCCACTAATTAATGATTTTATGACACCCCAGGTTCTTTTTAGATTCTGAGTGTATTTAAGAAATTCCTCTTCATAGTATATCCTTTCAGCATTTATCCTAATCTGTTTAAACTTATTACGATACATTTTATATTTGACCTTCATGCGCTATGTTTCTAGAAAAATAAATTATAATATTTCTAGCTAAAAATGAAATAATAAAAATATTATTAGTATAATAAAATGGGTTAATTATTATTATTATTATTATTATTATTATTATTATTATTATTATTATTATTTTTTTTTATTTTTTTTTTTGCCCGAGGTATCAAGGAATCCCTCAGGTTATTATTATTATTATTATTATTATTATTATTATTATTATTATTATTATTATTATTGTTATTATTATTATTTTATTTTATTTTTACTACTACTACTACTACTACTATACTACTACTACTATCATTATATTCGTTTATTGGCACGCAAAAAACAGCCGACACACCGCAACTGATTAGGCCTACAGCCAGTGTGATTCTCGTTAACGATAACGATAACGAAAAATAAAATGATTTCATTAACGATAACTATAACTATAACTAGAAATATCATTAACTATAACTATAACGAAAATAACAATAACGAAAATTCATCTTTACTTTCGTTAATACAAAAAATAAAAATAGGAAGTGCAATATGGATGATTCGACGTAAATGAGAACGAAAAAATGCGATATTTTTATTACGCAATTTGTCAGTACTTTGGAAACTCGTGTATTCATGAAGCTGAATGCACCCATGCTTCAAACGCTTTCAAAGCTCTGAGCAAATTGTGAAACACCATGTTAATACGCACAATTTTACTTATAGCCTTAATTATTGTAACTAAGTAGTAACTAAAATTAACTAAAATAAAAATCCATTGACTATAACAATAACTATAACTAAAAAATAATACTAACTATAACAATAACTATATAACTAAAATAAAAAAAAACCATTAACTATAACTGTAACTATAACTAAAATAAAATCTGTAAGAAGAATCACACTGCCTACAGCTAGTTCAAAAGAATAATAAAGAGAGAATCAAAATTATAAAACTAATGTTAACAGGAAGGTTCAAAGATGGAATTTAGTGTTAAATGGTACATTTTGACAAAGGCTCTCAGATTATTGGTACCAATTTCCGGTAGAGGACACAAGGAATAAAATTTCTATTGTCCTTAAAGGGAAGTACATAATCATGAGGTCGGGGTCGCATTATATATTGGCGTATGTTAGTAGGTGGAAAAGCTCTGTCAGAACGTGTAAAACCGCAGATAGCAGCGTATCCTCAGCTCCTTTGGACCGCAGATGTCAGCTCCTTTGGACCGCAGATAGCAGCGTATCCTCAGCTTTAGTAACCATCCTCTCCACATCAAGAATGTCCATAGATAGATAACCAGCCCGCCGAGCTCTGACAAGGACCATCTCGAACCTACATCGTTGTTCTGCATTGGTGAGACCCACCATGCAGGTATAGCGTAAATCATTCTTGCAGCCAATGTAGCCCGAGCAACCTCATTTCTCATGTTCCTGCCAAAAAAGTACCGGAACGCCGTTCCGGTGCGTTCCGGTGCGTTCCGGTGCGTTCCGGTGTGTTCCGGTGCGTTCCAGTCCCATGGACTAATGTTCGAAATATCGAACCTTCGGAATATCGACACGACACCGGTGATATAGGCCTAATGATGATGACTATATACTGGCGATGATGACGACGACGATGAGTCGATGACGACTATGTCTATGACGACGACACAAAAGTATTGGCTACCTCCGATATAGTCGTCTAGCGACACAAGGTTTTTCAAGGCCTTTAGGAGTCGTGTGATGTCATCATTCCCTTCTGACTCTGATCTCTTCTTCACCGGATGTGCGACGACAATGACCATAGACAATGTCACCAGCAGCAGGACCCGAATGAATGGTGACATCGTAACCAGTGCTCTTCTAGACCTACAGCAGCAACTCTGTACCGTTACGATATTCAGTGGGCAGAAACGCGGAAGATAACGTCATCAAGGTAAGGTAACATAAGGTAATTAGGTAAGATAAGGCGGGCGAGGTGCATGGTCATCAGTCCTCATGCTATGAGCCTGAGGTAAGGTAGAAGGCGATGTGAGTCAATGCAAGGTAGCAAAAGGTAAGATGAGATGAGCGGAAAGGTCAGTTAAGATAAGGTTATGCAATGAGAGGTAACGTAGAGCAGTGCTACCCAAACTTTTCAGTTTCGCGGACCGGCGGAAATTTTCCCACTGCAGGAGGACCGGTGCCAAATTATTTATTAATCATTTCTCTTTTTAGTTTTCGATCACTTAAATTCCTCAAATGTCTATTAAAATTGATTTAGGCTAATCAATTCATGACTCTGAAAACCTGTAAAACGCTTATATATAGACTTATCAAATCTATTATTAGCTTACTTAATTAATTATCAATCAATAGGTTTGACTAATATAGTTAATTACGAGTGGACTGGTACCGGTAAGTTAATTGTTAAACAGCAACTAATTCACAGATATAGGGCTACAGTCGGGTCCGGACATAACTTCGCGGATCGGGATGCACGACTCCAACCCTGTTTTACGCTCGTCGGAGCCAAGTATATTACTGCCACTTCTGCTTCCGTCGTAAAATGGCAGTTCTGAACTATGTCTGCCCATGGTGACCGCGTTCCCACCAAGGAAGGCTCAGGATTCTACTTCTACTACAGCTCCATCTCAGGACCAGACCCTGCAACTTCAGGCGTTGACGCGGGTCGAGATCGCTACTGATTTGAGCGGCGCTATATAAATGTTCGATTACATTTACATTCGGCGATCGCCAGGTAAGCAACGGCCTGAGGATGGTCTCCTCTGCTCGTAATATGGTTATGTTCCTTTTTGTATTTTTTTACTACGAGTGTATGCTCTTCCTCCAACACCATTCTACATCTCATAACTCCATATCTACCGCCATTAGTAGCCTCGTAATCTCCAAACTTCTAAAGCGCCACTCGAAAGCCAAGCGCAGGGCACCAGCTTATTCACGAGCGCTGTGTGACACAGGACGTTTTCTGAATGTCTGTATGGACAGGGAAGACTTAGGTATACATGATAATTCCATGAGTATTTCTGCCCTATAGGCACAAAAGTCGTGTGTATTGGAGGACGCGCCTTTCCACTATCAAAAGTAAGGCTATCTCGCTCCATTTTTGTGTGTAGGACTTCCGGCCTAACATGTGCACTGGCTATGCAACACTATACCTATGGAGCAAGACAATAGTGCTTATAGTGCACCTCTATACTCGGGCTCTGTGTTGTCAGTTCTCGACCAACACACCGTAGGGGTCTTATACGGAACGCTGGCAATGAAGGTCCTCTCCATAATCTATATTCACACGCCTTCGTACCAACGAACGAACTGTGTGACAATCTATTATGAGGTTGATATCAACCTTGCCGACTCCGACAGATCGTCCGGATAATGCGGTTCGGACCTTAAAGCTTCGGTTGCTCTTTTGGTCTGATTTGACAATGGTTAATTAAGATAAAATTTAATAACAAAAAGTGAGATAATGTTAGGGCCTACGTAACTTTCGAATAACATAAGTGAAAACTTGTAAAGCGTAGGCTAACTTCAAGAAAAACTCGTCAGCAGCGCTCCCGACCAAGCAGAGAAAACCGACGATCAAACATAACAGACTTCAAGCACTTGCGGAACAATGAAGACGACAGACTGATTCTCTCACTTCTGATTGTAAAGGGAAGACTATTCCAGGATACAGGGCCAACAGCGGCACAACTTCGATACTGGGTTACCTGGGTAGTGGACGGCCTAAACCCGAGGGACGACAAGGATGCATGGTCGTTGTATTTCCTCCTAGCTTGCGTTCTCTTTAAATCCTCCTGTCTACCAAATCGCTTCTATATTCTCTTCTTCTTTCCTCTCTCGCTACCACCTTCTCTCCTTTCTCTGTCTGTCTGTCTGTCCAGTTTCTCTATCTCCTCCCCCTTTCTCTCTTTATCTCGGTATCTCGCTGTATCACTATTTCTCTGTCTCTCTGTCTGTCTCTCTGTCTCTGTCTGTCGGTCTGTCTCTCTCTGGCTTTGTGTTTCTCTCTACTGTCTGTTTTCTCTCTCTGTCATTCTGGGATATTCCACTACCTATATTCTGTACTCCTCTAGCTTTGTTCCAGTCAAGCTCCTCCTCCTGCTCCTCCTTATGCTCCTCCTCCTCCTGCTCCTCCTCCTCCTTCTCTCTCTCTGTCTGTCTGTCTCTCTCTGTCTGTCTGTCTCTGTCTGTCTGTCTCTGCCTGTCTGTGTCTCTGTCTGTCTGTCTGTCTGTCTGTCTGTCTGTCTCTCTTTCTGATTAATTGAATAGCTCCTTTAAAAACACTTCTGCCTACATTGATTCTATTGAATTTGCATGCCTATTGTAACTGTTGATGACATAATTATTATTGTCAACAAACGTTATACATTGCATATAGCCCTTGGCGTAGAACCTTCCACTAAAACACAAATATAGTTATCCAAACCTAAGACTATAGGAAAGTTGTTTTCGAAATATAGTTGACTACTGAGATTTATAACTAATTGCGCACATTTATCAAAACCAAAGTGCTCTCGAAACGCAATTTCTTACCTTACCTTAATTACCACTCGATAGGCCTATGACTAAACTTACACTAAGCTTGTGGGAAATGTCTATAGAGAAGTCTTCCCTTTTGGAAATTAAGATTTTACGATCGAAAAGCAAATATGCTGCTTTAGGCCTACAAGTAATTATATAAATAATTCATCTACAAAGTTTCTAAAATTTGCTATAATATTAGTTATGTTTTTTAGAAAAGTTAACAAAATTCATATGAATAATTAGGCTATCCATTTAGTGTATTGTAGTTTCTCTTCTAGCGCCCATATAAATATTCAGTAAATACTGTAACTTACAATTCAGTTTTTGAGTGGTGAACTTCTACAAAATGCTAAAGACCGTCTGTGTAATTGTATTAGAATGCAGAATCTAAAGTAGGCCTAAAGGTGCTGAAAGTTTGCTTCCTAATCCAGAGTCGAAAATGGACAACTCACGTTCTACGCTGAAGAAGCTCAAAATCTTCGACTAAGTACTATACAAAAACTCGGACTCTTACTCTTATTTAAAACAAGACTATCTCCCGAATCTGAGCAAAGAATCAGGTTACCGCCGCAATAAAACCCATCTGTTCCCTCGTGTGCAACCTACTCACTCACTAACTTAGGCTACGCATAATATTATATCACACACATAAGCGCAGTCCAAAATGCAGCTTCACGGTATACAGGCCATACAAAAATCGACACAAGCATACGTCCATATAGGCCTAGGCCTAAGTTATGGTTTTTGCCCAAGTATATTTTCAGGTGCGTCAGTGGTCCATCGTGAAACCCTGTGCCCCATAGCCTATCAATGCGCATACGGACCTATAGACTACATGATTTCATTGATCGTGTTCGTTGCATTTCAATCGATGCATGACATGGCAGATAAATTAAATCCCCGACGATTTATCCGGACACCTTAACGGTCGAGGCAACACGTTTCGATGACGCATTTATTATACCACGCAGCCGATCGAGTCGGTCGATCGAGTCGATCGTTTGTTTTGACAAGTCGAGTCGATCGTTGTTTCCTCGACTCGACTCTGAAATGTTTTACTTGCTATTTTTTGGCTACGTCACAAAATGACTGACCTTATGATATAATTACGTAATTTGTGTAAACACACAACTACCGTATGAACCTAATATGAAGCTCAGTGCAAATAATGAACCTCTTGGCGCTTTCTTATTAGTGGAAGTTATAGAGAAACTTTTTCAGATTTACGGTGAAAATTGGAGCGATTAAAATGCGTTAAGAATGCCGTTGTTCAGGAAGTTTTATCTCTGTATAGTCAGTAACGATGATCTCAAAACTTTCGAAAGTCTCTATGTTAGAACAGGACTGAATGCGTCGACTTCTCACTCGGATGTGTGGCATCATATTTGGTCCGCTCTACAGTGAGTGTTAATGGGAGCCGCAGCTGACGCCCCACGATTCGTGTAGATCTAAATTATTTGCCCTAGTCGCCCTATCTGTTCAAAACCAGAAATGCCTACAATGTTGCCTTCCGGATTGGAAATGTCGTAAAATTAAATACAATTAGTGTCTTGTGGAATCGTGGAATAATACTTTCAATTTTAGCAGACAATTTGGAGCATTTGTAGGCCTACTTGTAGACCATGTTTACAATTTGGAGCATGTGCTGAACTGTGACAGAACTAGACCTGGGAGTCGACCCCAATAAGTCGACCTCAGTCGACTTGGGCACCCCAAGTTGAGTCGAGTCGTTTCTGCTTAGCGCAACTGACCCCCAAGTCGAATTTGTACAGAAAAGTGACTTCAAGTTGTTTTCTACACAAGTCGACTTAAACCGACTTGGGACATAAACAAATCTAAATTTATCTCGTCACACTAAAGATCGTGAGACCAGTTTTATAGTGGGTCGAACTCAGACCTCCCTCGGACTACTCTTTTGGACAACCCTTCTGACTAGACGCAGCGCTCGTGAATAAGCTGGTGCCCTGCGCTTAGCTTTCGAGTGGCGCTTTAGAAGTTTGGAGATTACGGTTACGATTACGATTAGTGTTTTAGTGTGAACAGATGTTTTAAGACCTATTATAGTGTGTTAGGGTTTTGTCATGGCAATACATCTGTATATATGTATAAACATGATCTAGTTGAGAGGGCGTTCTGCGCCGCTTGTCTTATGTAAACACTGACTGAATATAGCTTGTACTGAGCACGTACTAATAGCGCGGGAAAGGTTAGAAATTGCTGATTACAGTCGATTTGAATAATGCAGTTGTCTTAATGCAGTAGATAGAGCTGTAGGCTTTATTGAGAGTGTACAATGTACATTGAATTAAAGTGTTGAAGATCAAAGTTGATTTTCATCTCATTTGAAAGTGTAAGAAGAAATATTAAAAAACGCAGAACGGTACTGCGATATTAGTTTGTATTATCGACGCCGGTTGCGGCGGTTGGGCTATACAGTTACTTAGGCCTACTTATTTTTTTATCGGTGTCGATATATCTATATCATTAGTTATTATAACTATGTTAAAGCGTCACACGAACGTTTCATAAAACTGGCGAATCGAAATGTTAATAAAAATGTTAGCACGTCTGCCTGGTCAAGAGCTGAACGCGCGCAAATCAATGAACTTTTAGTCGTCAGTGAATTCGACGCAAAGAAATCTGGATCGCGTACTAATCAGTCGATCGTTTGGCGCTACTTTGGTGCACTGCATCAGTCGTTTGTAGATGGAAAAACTGTTGTATTGGACAATGATCGATTTTATTGTCAGTTAGTGGTAGTAAGCAATTTTATTCATCAGGTGTTGAGATCTCATTGCTCATTAGTATAAGAAATTAATGCTTGCCAGGCAAATTGGCATGACACTTTTTTTATTGTTAGCCGCACGTAATCGTTATTACTACGTCAGAAGTCGACTTTAAGTCGGAAGTTTGTTGTTTTTCTGCCAAGTCGGGTCAAGTCGTTTTGACTCCAAGTTGTCGACTTCAAGTCGACCTCAAGTCACTTCAGGGTCAATTGGGGTCATATTGGCTGACCAAAGTGACTCCCAGGCCTAGACAGAACCCTCCAAGAGGTTCCAAGCCTGAACTTCTAACTAACTTCAGTAATCGTGAGCAGTTTCAAGTTTCTTAAACTAACTCGAATTGATTACGAAGATTTATATAGCGCCTCAGTTGCGGATGTACCCTAATTTAGACATTACACGTCCTCTAGTGCATGCCTCTACAACATTTGTTGAGCTGGTAGGCTACTAATTTCTGTACCCTACTGCAGGAGATTCCATAATTGTAGCATAGCTGCCTAGTTGATCAAGTCGACGGATTAGGCGAGGCTTAATTCTTACAAGTCAACCACATGCACACACGATATCATTAGGCCTACAATAGGCCTACCTGAAATGTTACTTACCAGTTCAATTATAGTTTGACAGTTTGAGGAAGAGTGTGCAATTGAAATGCATGAGTAATTTAGGTAGGCTACTGTAATATAAGAATGCAACAGTCGTCAGCAACTCAGCAAGTTTGGCCAAGAGACAACAGTCCAAGTCGACGAAGTCGATCGTCGTCCGAGCCAAGTCGATCGAGTCGTCGAAAGGTCGGCGAGTCGACGAAGTCGATCGAGTCGATCGTCGGCAGAGCCAAGTCGATCGTATACAGTCGACTCGATCGACTGCAGGGTATAGTATTTATGGAGCGCAATTCGACCTGGACGTCGGTGGGACGCGTTTTCCGGGTTACCACCCGTCAGTTCAAAGTTTCTTAACGTTTCAAAAGGCGTTGACGACTACAGTTTATGAAGAACCAAACCTTTGTTATCGATCTGTACCAATAACGACGTTTTCTCGGTATGTAGACACATGAATAAACCCACGTATGCATAGCTAGGCTATGCGAACATCAAAGGTATAATGTTTGTATTATTATTTATGTAAGTTCTATTTTATAGGGCCTATTCGTCAAGTTTGAGCGCACTTTTGCGTATTGTCGTTCACACAATTGCGTTTAAAGTGACGGTTGTGCCTCTCGGACGGTTGTTAAGTTTGTGGTCTAGCTGTCGAGTGTCGAGACGTCGAGCCATTACAAGTTATAACTTTCTTCCTTGACATCGGCAGCAGTTACATTATTTGCAGGAGCGATATAATTGTCAAGCACTGTTACTTGCTGCAGGCAGAATTAACGCGCTGTAGATATGCCGTGTTGGAAATCTCTCCCGCCGAGCTGTATGTAGACCTATGTATGTAGATGTAATGTATGTATGTATGTATGTATGTATGTATGTATGTATGTATGTATGTATGTATGTATATAATAATTATATATATATATATATATAAGATTCGAGATGCAGCCCTTCAAATAGACGACATAAGGATGTTATCTGAAAAACATCTCGCGTATACATAGAGGTTCGACTCGATGCCAAAACAACTATCCAGTATGCATTATTAATTTGAGTGTCTCAGGCTATTACAAAAATGCTACTCAAACCCGCTAAACTGCACAATGATCCCTCATACCCTGAAGAATAAACAGAGGAATTGATTGATCGCATGATTGAATGTTGACTGATTGATTGACTGCAGTGGCGGATTGGGAGAGTGTTTGCAAAGTCATCCATCATCGGTAAAATTAACATAGGCCTAATATATTATATCAATCGCGATGTGCTCACGTGTGTAGCTATTGAACGAATAAAATTATCGATCGATCGAGACTGAACTGTCGCCTACTGGATATGTTCTATAGTCTATGCAGACTGCTGACAACGAGGACAACTTTTGAGGACTTGCGTGTGGCAAATTTATCCATTCAGCTATAGACCTACGTCCCAGATGTGCAGATTGAGCTACAGAAAATCGATCGACGAAGATGGTGTAGGATTTTAACAACTTTGCATTGCTTGATTCAGATTTCACAGTTGACAGACAGTAACTGTTGGTTTCCATACATGTATAATATACGCAGAGAGAGTGCATGGTGAGCCGGTGCCCTGCGCATTGGTTTCAGTACGAGAGAGAGAGAAGAGAGAGTTTGAGATTTTGATTACGAATAAGGTGGCGTATAGAATACAAAATAAAAAAGATGAGAGAGAGACGCTGAAGAGAGAGAGAGAGAGAGAGAGAGAGAGAGAGAGAGATTTGGGGAGATAGAGAGAGTTGCACTAGATCCGCATTGGTTTCTACGTACGTGCCGCTTTAGAATTTTGGAGTTTGCGATTTTGATTACGAATAAGGTGGCGTATAGAATACAAAATAAAAAAGATGCCTGCCAAACGCTGACCCCAAATCCACGCCGGCCACGACCCCCTATATAATATGATTTGGGGAATAGCCGGAGTTGCACTATGTCCATCTCTGCTCACTAGAGTCACTAGATTTGTTATCTAGACTCAGCAGGAGCTAGGGGTCTCAGCTCCATGGCATCACCACCCCTTAATGTTCGCCCGATAGGATTTTGCCAACAAAATGGTATAAGACAATAAGCGTTATAATTTCCACGTGATGTTCTAGTTAAACGAGCCATGTATAGTAAGAGTTTAGAAATTTGATCCGCATCTATAGGCGATATCTTTTTTGCGCATCAGTGAATTCAGAGTCTGAGTGCATAGCCACGAATCCAGAGTGTTGTTTAGCTGGATTCATGGGAGCTCTAGATAGTGGATTTAAATCACGGATGGATTCAGGCAAGCGTGACAGACATCGTGGCGGCTGTTGAGGGCTGTGACGAAGCGACTTGGCTTCAGTATCGGTGGAACATGACGTTGACCCATTCGCTCTAACTTTGGATCGATTTCTTGATCCAAACCAGATCCATGAACATAGTTTCCGGTTGATCCGATTTCCGGAAATGCCTTTCCTGCACATCCGGGTTTCCGCATGTCAATTCCGGTGACCATTCCATGCTCGGCGCCTTTGGTTGGAACGGATGGGAGTGCCTGGATTGCTGGACAATCACAATCCGGAAGGTTCCGTCGTCGGAATTCGCTTTCGGGTAGATTCCTTTCAGGGCGTTCCCGTTCCGGAACTTCCCTTCTTTGAAATTCCAATTCCGTGACATTCCATCGAGGGAATTCACATCCTGGATCATTCGCTCTGCAGAAGTCAAACTGTTGATCATTATTCCCGCAGTGTAATTCACGTTCTGGTGCCTTACAATCGGTCAACTCAATTCTGGGTTCGCTTTTCTGGACATGTGTCCCTGTTTCGTTACACTGCCACTCTGTGTTCCCTGCGAGTTCATTTCCAGCATTAAATTTCGTGTTGTCGCTCTCCAGTGCCTGAACTGCTGAATCAGGCGCACAACCGCACCCTGCTGTCTTTCTTCTAGCTGCGCAACAAATTGCGGTAACATTTTTGCGATTGCCTTCACAGTCCTTGCAATGGTCTAACGCTGTCGAATGCCTGTCGCATGGCAACAAAGTTTCTGTGTCTTCGCAATGGTCCGTAGCTGCTGACTGCCTGGCCCAACAGGAAGTCGGCAAAACCTTCGTATTTACGCAGGTAGCTAATGCTCTGCAATGCTTGCAACATGTGCTCAAACCACCAGTATGTAGCATGGCCTTGTCAACCTTTGGACCGTTGCTTTTGCCATCATTCTTGCAACCAACATGTACGTCTTTTACTCCATTATATTTCGTCTGACCCTGATAAGATTCTCGATAGAGGGAGGGTCCTGTTCGAAGCGCTACCAAGCCTGCGATTTCTTCCTGCCATTTCACCGCCATCTTGTCAAGGAGCCCGAAATTAGTTGGACCCTCTACAAGTAAAGTAAATCAGCATGAGAGCAGTTGAAGACAATTAAACTGTTTAGAATTGAAACGTCTAAGCTTAATTAAGTAATAATAATAATATTTATTCTTTAATGAAGCGCCTGACAAACGCACTGCGCTGTACATGTACAATATATGCTATGGCGATTAAACAATTCACAAGAACACAAATCACAGAAGACATAATCAACAAAGTTGCAGTCATACAAGGCGCAAGCTCATTGTACTTTTGCTGCCACCTAGGGAATTAAGGCATGAGCTAAACCCAGGGGTCTTACGGGAATCGAACCAGGTCCGTGAAAACTTCAGGCAAGAGTGTCGTCCATTATACTATTCCCCTCCCCAATGGATGGACCAGACAAGGAGACAAAGGAGCCGTTACGATACGTGGGACGTATTTAGGTTGAGAGCCCATGACTGACCGTCAATAATTGCCATTGGCTCTGGATTCGTGAGTTCACATTTCTACCTATCTGAGAAGGCGGCGGTTTCGATGGATCAAGGTTTGGTTTTTGAACGCGTAGTTTTTACCTGGAAAGCATGCATGAGGAGTGAGAGATTGAGGTGCTTGAGACTTATAACAGTGGGCGAACGTCAGAAGGGGGAGGGTGAATGAACAAAGAATTTGACTAAATTTGATCAGAGGGACTTGGCGTAATAAAGTCTCGGTGTTTACAAAGCAGTCGTGCGAAGTACATCCCTGCCATCATTTCCATGGGCTGGACCGGCGTTATCCCAAATGGCGCCCAGGCAAATAGACCTACATTTGGCGCCCTCTGACCCCCACTCTATGGTCCACCCCACTTGAAAAGGTGTAATGAAACCAATAATTATTTTAAATTTGTTCCATGAGCGAAAGTTTTGAATTCAACTGAAAATAATCATTGTAATTGAAAAAAATGGCTAAAAAAGTGAAAAGCATAAAACTGTTAAAACACATCCTGGGTCCCCTATAGATTTTGGCACCTCAGGCAACAGTTACTGCCTGCTTTGCCTGCGCCTAAAGCCGATATCACGAAATAGAGTATCCGTCCTAAGACTATCCTGGGGATGTATGAATTTATCCCCCGGATGGAATAAACCGGTTTAGAGTATCCGGGGGATAAACCATTCTATCCCCATCGTCACACGCATCACGATAGCCTCTACGAAAATCCAGTCAAAATCACCAAAAACGAAGTAAATTAATTTCAAGTCGACGTACAAACTAAAGATACGCAACTTGAAATATTTTATGTGTACAATAAATCCAAACAGTACGACTGCATAAACTTAGAAACCGCCAAAAATGCAAACTAAACCAAATACTCCATTTCGCTAAGGGGGATACTCATGTATGGGGGATACTCTATTTCGTTACACCGGCACTGTCCACGGGTATTAGCTTGGACCCGTATGAACTCTATCTGATCCCATATGGGAATATGGAACCTGCAAGGGCTTGAATGCGGACTTGCAGGCAGGTATAGCCTATATCTACCTGGAAGTAGGTCGGGGCAGTCAACGTGTGCTGGCTGGGTTGCTGGATGTTCGTTGTAGTGTTGGTCGTAGAGCGATTTGAGTTGACTTCTGTGCAGCAGACGACAGTCAATCGCTGGTTCTCTGTCTCGGCAGACCAGAACAGGTGGTCGATCGTACAGGTAGCCACCGTCCCGGACCGTCCTACGTAGAATGACGTCAGGTTTCCAGGTGCAGACGACGCCACGTAAATCCGTGCACCGACCACAGTGGCGATGTTGACGCCATTTATCATCTTCACGCTGAAAAGGCACACAGAAAGTAGGCTACGAGAGCTGGTCTAGGTTTTAAAAGTTATAGGGGCGAATATGTAGCTGTTGGACATAGAGCATTCTAAATAGGATAATAGGAGTAAGCCTTTTCAGCACCTGCAGGTTAGTTCGGCAAATATTTAATAGGAGCATTTACTCTGGATCACGTGACAATGTTTACGTAAGTCAAAACAAATTTTAAAATGCCGTCGACTTGTGTGAAAGATTGTACGAAAAGACATAGAAACGATGAAGAAATTAAATTTTATCGGTTTCCTCTTGGACGAAAGCGAGATGCGAAGCTGAGTAAATAGGTTAGAGCAGTAAATCGCAAGGAATGGCGACCTGCATGGCGCCTTCATTCGGCGACGCCAGTCTCATCGTCTGGAGGCCCATGCAGTGAGGTAATCGTCGGCAGGGGCGTCAATCCCCCCTTACGCCTATGAAGCATTCCCCTCATGTCATCACATTGTTTCCCCCCCCCACGACGACGGCCCCAGACGATTGGTCGACTGCCGACAAAAAGAAAATCTCGGTTATCGAAATTTGAAACACAGTTTTACTGTTAGATTCCTTAACTTTTAGTTCACCAATCAAGCAACATTGTGCATTATAAAATATGAAGGCTTGTACGCAGACAGAGCGGCCAGACAGTACTAACATATATAAGTAGGCCTACTGAAATTACAATAGGTGCTTCTTCAGAGCAGCAGAGTGCGTAGCCAAGCGATCGAAAATTTAGCAGTATCTCATTCACAGGCTAATGCTATCAGAGGTGCAAACCAGTCATCAGCCATGTTTGATCTCAGTCGATTTTTCACAATGCGGATGCGACTTATTATTCGCTCAGCTGAGCAGCTGATCACCGTAAGGAAGACCAGGATTTTGTACAAGCTGGCGGGTAGCCTGAAAGTTGCAATATTACACGTAATGGCCTCTGCTGTGCTACTGTAACTAGAGACTGCCAAGACTGTTCATCTTCTCTGATCAGCATGATAGGCGTAGCTATATACATTGAGGCAGGAGGAGGCAGTTGCCTCCTCTTGCTTCTTTTTATAGACTACATGGAACTTCCATTGACTAATGACCCAAATGACCAGGACTTTGCCAATGGTCTGTGAAGTTGCCTTCTCTTGAATTTAAGTCTCGCTATAATAGTCTACGTGCCTGCTGATCAGTTTCAGTTTCTGATTGTACTGACGTACCAGCTGAACCGCAACTGCCAAGTCGATCAGCAGATGTTGATTGCAAGATTCTTGAACAGGGACCAGTAGGCTAATCAGAAACACTTACTGCAAGCATAGGCTACAATCACCTCAAAGTCTGATCACTTGAGAAGTCCGTGGGCAGACGTTTAATGTAAAAAAATGTCTTCCCCCCTGAAAAGGCTATGAAGATTTCTGCTTCATTCCCCCCATGGGATGGACGCCCCTGATCGTCGGGAAAACGTGGGGTGGTTTTTTTCTTTATCGACGATTGCTCTGAAGCGCCTAGCTCACATCGTCAACAGATAGGACCTATGCGTTATTCAAGAGGAACCGCCTATGAGCGCTGTGAGAAGCAGCTAGAGACGTCGTTTCCTTGTGGGCAATTTCATTCGTCTAATGTGGTTTAGATCACAAATAACCAGCCTGCAGGTCGCGTTCAACGGAACCGCCGATGCGCATGTGAACTTCGAGATTTATTTGCTCACAAAGGAACAATAAGCAGCCGTTTTGTTTGGGCTTCTTAATTACTATGTGACTGAGGAAAAATTTAGTGACTGTTCATGTGAGTTTCAAAGTATGGATCCACTGCTAACCCCAAGAAGCTGAAGGTTTGCACATCCCCAGGCCAGTCATGTGGAGCCTGACAGGCACTGCGCTGCTATTCCTGCCAGACCAAAAGGGTTGTCCGACTTTATGCATGGATGTGCATAGCCCGTGCACGGTGTCAGCGACCTGTTCCTATAGTGGGGCGCTGTGGTTAGTTGCTGTTTGACGACACTGCGGCAGAAGAAAGATGATTAGCGTCGCCCTCCTTCTTTACCCAGGCTTGGGACTCCCAGAGTAGCCTACGAGCAGTGGCGGAGTTCGCTGTGGGAATTCAATATCGTAGGCCTAATATGTGGCCCTTAGGTCTATAGGGCGTGGCTGTCTGGGTAGCCGCTGTGGCTTAATTAAATAAAATGCACGATACTGAGCAATATAGTTCTAATTATTCGCCAGATGGTGCCAACGTTTATCGTTAAACGCTCCAGACGTGTAGGCTATACAGTCCGGTTGTACAAACCGAACAACGCACACGTATTTTATTACATAGCCTAGGTATACTAGAAGAAGAGGATGAGTGGAGTTTCAAACTACAGTACCTGCAAAGCTGATGCGGTTTGCCAGTCACCCACGAGAACTCCAGGCGAATATTTCGTCGGCCAGTGATGAGTCAGATCATCAGTTTCATTTGGCGAACAGTGTGATGGACGCTTTTCGTTCGTTTCCGAATGTAATCTTGTCTTTCGTTGCGCCTTCATTTCGACGCGCAGTCTTCTCTTCTTTTAGCGTTTCGATTAAACTAATTAGCCACGCCAATGTAGGCCTATAAACTAAAACAAAAATTGCAGTGTTTGCATCCCCTTAATTAGGCCTAGGCCTATGCAAATTGTTGACCATCGGTTATAAGCATTCGTTTTCAGCTGTAGTATTAACTATAATAGTAATAAAGTATGCGATATAAAATAGATTAATTATTTTGATTAAGTTTGATTCCATGGAAACAAAATAGATCGACTTATCACGAATTTAACCGTTGAAGTTAACAATCGTTTCAGATGCCTGCTCTGACGGAAATGTAGGCTTTGGACTTAGCGATAACAACTGCATTCTGAATATTGATAATATGTGAATCATTTAAAGGAGGTCTTACAGCGACGTGGGATATTAAACACTAACTTTTATGTAAACGGTGTAGATATTTTGACACGACTTTCATGAAGAATAACAAAAACATTCCTTGCTCATAAAATGGAAGTAATTATGACACTCGCTAGAAAATGCGTCACTAGAAAGTATTATCCTCTTACTATGTCTCATCCGAGTTCTGTTTAGATTTGCGAAAAAGGGGTACGCCAGTTTGAGTTTTCTAATAACTGCCAATAAATAATCCATAAATAATTGTAAAATAAATTATAAGTAGATAAGTAGATTTATTCAGAAAATTCTATTCGTGTCCGGATATTATGAAACTACGGTAGTGTGTTGATTCCAGTTGAAGCCTCTTTCCACAATGACCCCACCGTCGCGTTCATCCTAACGATGGTCGTCTTCCGGCGTATTTTAAACGCTTCATGTCTTGCAAAACGTCCTTATTCAATTTCTGGTGTCAGATTCAAGAACTGTTTAGTTAAACATGTTCTCAGTGTGAATGATTTTTATGCACTTTCGAAAATGCTTCGCGCCCTCGGCTGTCCATGTAGGTAGGCGTTGATCAGGTAGTAGAGCGAATAAATACAGAGTTGGTGCAGCACTGTGTTTTGTAAAAAGGAAAAGGCTGAACGGTATTATTGGCAGTTTTACCCTGTGTGGTCGTGAGCCTATCAAATGTAACATGTTTAAATAATGGCGTGATTGGGTTGAATCGGTTTCCATAGTGATGAAAGCTACCCCTGCCTGGTGGGGCTTCACCACCGCCTCGGTCCGGGCCAGGATCGAGCGTCTCTTAGCAAGGGTCCGTTGATCAGGGTACTTGCGTGATGATTCGCCTACCACGGCCGAAATGGTAGATTGTGCTGATACTCACCTCCTGGCTGCAGTCTCTAGAAATAACTTCCACGTTCTCCAACCACTTTTTCCACCAGTTGTCGATTGTCACTACCAATTGAGACCATGCCCCCACAACTTTGTCCTGCCAACCAAGGATGACAAACACTACATCTCACACATCTTATATAGAAAGCCATCCTATGCCCACTAAAGATGATAAATTATCTAATCTGATGTGTCTTGTAAATTAGCATAAATAAATAGGTCATCTTGTCAAAATTCTTTATTCAATTGCCTACTCTCCCTGAGGTAAATGTATTAGGTATGGTCATAGGTAATCTCAGACACATGTATACTTTGATTAGACCAATCTCATTTTGTCGCTCTAATAAGAACATCTTGCTAGTATTCATTTGTATTTTTTTGTACCTGATAGTGGTGTGTCTCAGCTTTTGTTATCAAAGAACGAATATAATAATAATCTGTGTGAATTATGGTGCATTTTAGTTGGTGTTTGTATTGCATATTCCACTTAGCATTCGTTGAGATGAAGTTGGATGGTGACAACGGATTTCATAAATTGGCAGTGGAATCTATACTGTCGATGTGCATGAACGATATCAATGGCAAGCGCATTCTAAAGGTTGAAGGATGTCTGTCGCTGACTGTTGAAACCGGAGAAGTTTTCTGCATTGTCATCAAAGAGGATTTGAATAGCGATGATGACAAGAGAATTCGGAAGACTCGTAGACAGGTGAGCAATCCGATGCACAAAACTTTGATGTATGTATGTATGAGCACTTGTTATAGCGCCCTTTCAACATTTCTACTCAGAGGCGCTCCCGACTACAGCGCGGACACTGAATCGGAGTTTCACGCCGAGCGCATGAGCAATTGCGAGTGAAGGACTTGCCTAGGGTCCCTACGTGACGGCTTGAGGTGGATTCGAACCCGCAACCCTCCGGCTGCAAGGCACCGAACATACCCCTACGCCACCGCGCCACATATTGTTATCGTTTACTGTCCTGTGAATTTTGAGAATATAAGAATTAGTGATTTGAAAATGTGCAATAATCTAAAGAACAATCTTTCAAGTGTAACAGTTTGCTTCATTGATAAATAGGAGCAAGTATTTATTAGTAAAAAACTGACAGTTGAACTGAAGATTAATAGCTATGTAGAATGAAGATTTGCTAATTTTTACCCATGTGTGTATATTTGTCTGTTTTGAATCTGAATTAAAATTATTCCTAGTGATTATTTGATCTTGCTCTTACTGAAGAACAGACCTACATAAAAATCATGTTTTTATTTGAAATTTTAAAGATTTAGATGCGTTTAAACTTGTTTTTAAGAAATGAGTACGAATTGCCGTCTTAAACCAGATCAAAATAAAATAAATTAATATTCTTACTTACTTACTTACTTACTTACTTACATAGTTAATGGACTAATGCTTCACAAACATGTAACCAATAAGCAATTGCCTTACTGTATCTGACAGTAGCACGTAATAAATGCACAATCACCGTATCTTAAACTTACCGTATTTCATGAGTCATTAATCTCATTAATCACTTTAGGACCAGTTGTATTCTTGGTGACTGATCCACAGCTTTATAATTCCCTGCCCAGTTCTGTGCATTCTCTCAGTTCCGTAATGCTATTGAGGTCTAAACTTAATACTTGTCTATTTCAACTTGGTACTCATTGTAATTACTGACTAACTGACTTAATTTTATCGATCTATTGGATTTTAGCTGAAGAAGATTGTGATTTTGCCTGTTTCCACATGGAGCAACCACCAATTCAGTGCCTTACACATTATGATATCAATGCTGTAGAAGTTATTAGATAACGTAATTAATAAAATAAATTAAATAACGTAATAAAAGGAAATGAGTATTGGATTGGAATAATAGCAAATGTGAATTAATGGTCAGAATGCTTCAGAATGCTGTTTTATTGTACTCTGTCTTTTGTGTTGATAATGTAACAGAGACCATCAACAAGATTTGATCCGGAAACATACGAAATGACAGATCCTATGTTCTTGTCTGACATGTCGGGTAACAGCGATACGTTTGAGGCACCAGAGCCGTCTGAATCGAATGGAAGCAAAGAATCACAACTGGATCTCCAAACCGTGATTTTCGGAACAGAAGAGGGCGAGAAGGAAAAGCTCTACGTTTGCTCTTTCTGTCCAAAATCTTTTAAAACGGTCGGGGGAAATGAGCGGCACATGAAGGCGAAACATAATGTGAATTTTCTGCATTGTCCAGGGTGTTTGGAGCGCTTCATGGAGAAGGATCTGCTGCCGCACCTCATGGTTTGTACAGCAGGCACGGAGAAGGCCCAGGTGGTGTTGGATGATTTGGATCAAACACAAGTGGAATTAGCCATCGTTGAGAATACAGATGATGCGAAAGTGTTTGAAATGAGTGCCGGTGAATTGTGGGAAGAGCTCTCCGGTGATAACAGGGATGAGGTGCTTGTCAACTTTGAAACCATTGATACCAAGCCTCAGTTTCTCACACCAAGTGAACCAATTGGCACAGTCATCGATTGTGATCTGGAAAACGTTTCCGATGAATTTTTAAAAGCATTTTATAGATGTCCCGACTGCAAAATGGGTTTTGAGACAAATGATGCCTTCACCGATCATGTGAATTTTGAGCATGGCTACTCTTTTGCCGGGGCACCAAGTGCAAGCCACATAGGCAAGCACAGATGTCGTATATGCCATAAGCTTTTCCCCAACCCCGATCGTCTGTTTCGTCACGGCCAACGCTCACACAAAATGGAGAAGTGCAGCTTAACCGGGGAGCCCATCTACCGGTGTGCCTGCTGTGGGAAAATCTGCAAAACCTACAACCAGCTGCGAAGACACAGAAACATGAACCACAGAGTAAAGCCATTCACTTGTCGCGATTGCAACATCTTTTTTAACAGCCAAGGAGATCAAATATATCATCGCATGAGGTATCATCGCAAACAGACGTGCAATCAGTGCCAGATTGTATTCATGGGTCTCGTTTCTTTCAAGGAACATGTTCGGACTTGCCACCCGGGCGTTCCAGTCTACAAAGTGAACAAGCAGCTCGTCTGCGAGTTCTGCTCCGGGACGTTTGCCGATGAGAAACACCTGGATGACCACATTCAGTCAAAACACCTTGGGCGCATTCACACGTGCGAGGTGTGCGGAAAGGTGCTTGGAACCGCTGAAACGTTAAAGATCCATCTTCGCCTTCACAAGGCTGAGACGTACCGTACGTGTGACGTCTGTGGCAAACAGTTTGGAAGACTTGCCGGACTGATGGAACATATGCGTTCGCGTCATCCAGAGAACGTTCCAGAGAAATATCGCTTTTCAATCAGCTGTCCTCACTGCGGTCTCGCGTTTTCGCGAAGTCAGACATTACGACGACACATTGAGAACAAACACGAGGGCAAAACATTCACCTGCGAAATCTGTGGAAAGGTTTTTCGTTGCAAGCGCTACATCATTCGCCACAAGAAGGCCCACCATCCGGGAAGTATAGCTTCAAAGGACAATAACAAATTGAAGAATCTAAGTGTGGATGATGCGACGGATGTGCAAGATGAAATTAAAACCTCGATTCGATTTCTTACTGAATGCAGTGATGAAAGTTTATAACACCGCAGTCGACGGATAGTGTGACACTACGAAAATATATAGTTAAAGCTGTATTACTAAAGTTGTGTATGTTTACCTTTGTATAGTTTTTCTCTCGAGACTCACGTGTCTGCAAAAGGCTTTGTCAATGTTCTGGTCTCCTGTGCTACCATTGGATCTTTGACCAGTCTTTCCGTAACGTTACATTCGCAGGAAGAGTACATCGTTTAAGTACATGCATGAAAGGCCTGAACTAATAACATTTGCTCAAAATCTTTTAGAGAGCTCAGTACTTGGATGGTGACCATCCATGTAAGGCTAGGTCATCTGGTGCCAACTTAGACATCCATCTTTGTGGAGTCGGTAAACGAGTTCTGTTGTAAGTTTTAAGCTTGTAAAAGATGTGCTGTTAATGAATTGCAGTGGAAAACTTGTTTGTGCCGTGGTCAGAAGATCCTTATACCTCTAGATCACTGCACTCACTACCCGTACCTTTTATCTGACTCTTGACTTGATAGGAATCAAAACTTTGAAATCAGTTTGGTGTAAAAATATTACCGATCTGAACTGGTAGCATATCAACACAGAGTGCCTTAGTTTGTCACTGATTATCAGCTAAAGTTGAAGTCTATGAACAAAATTACTCATACAAGCGAATTTGGCTGAAATTAAAGTTCAGAGTATTGATGTGAGGCAGATTAACGTGGATAGGAAATCATTTTGATCAATTCTCTGAATCCTTTAAATTTAATTTTTGACAGAATAAGTGATATGGTATAATTCATAAGAATAAGCCTTCACAAGAAACCGGGAGTGTACGTTGGTATCTGATTTACAGACGCAATGCTGGAATAATATTTTCTTTATTGAAACAATCCGGTTGACAAACTGCAACCGGTTAATGTGGAATGTGGTGTAGAATTAATCTATTACTCTTAGTTTGCATTATAATTAACGATAGTTTTAACGAATCTAGTAAAGAATATATTCTATGAAGCCGGTGTTTAACTAAGCGGATTAAGCCTGATGGATGAGAGATCACTCGGATCACCCAATGGTATCGGCAAAGTATAGGTCTTACATTTAAAATATTCGTTAAAGACTCCTGACCAAATATACTGAAAATGAAAGATGGAGAAATGGTCCAATCAGTTGACCACCGATTTCAGAAAGAAGATATGTACACTTATTTCGTATAATTTCATGATTAAAATGTTCTCCCGCACTAGAGAAAAGGCGCTACAAAACCTGTGGTCGGTATTCGGTAAAGAATTTAAATACTGTTTTTATTTTCTGCACCTAATTTTTTAAAGTAAGTGAGATTTATCTTTTATTTATTTATTCGTATAAAGCTAGTTTTTGTTGTTATTTGCGTTATAAGGGTGTTCTTAACGCTTGCTTTGATATTCTGGAAAGACACGTATAGCTAAATACAAGAATGCCTGCGCTCCAAGTTTCAGGGCAACAGATAATACGGTTGTCTCTGAAGTTTAGCTTGATGAGAGTTTGGGAAAAGTTTAAGCAACCCCACTCAGAAGGGGGGTTATTGGGCGTTTATTAGGTTATTAGGTAGGGTTGGAGTGCGCTAGTGGTTAGCAAGTAGGACTGTCGAACGTCCGGGGTTCTAATCTCGCAAAGGCAGAAATGTTTTCCAGATTTCCACGCCCCCGAGATACAACACCTACGCTGACCTTACTCTGTGAGTGGGAAGATTAGGATTAAAATTATGCGGCGAAGGAGGAGGCTGGCCATCTGCCCACATGTGTTGAGGCTTAGATAAATGAAGTTGCAGACACCATACCCATGGCTGGGAGACAGAAGCGATTGTCCATGTTTCCTGGTTTGTTTACTCAACTTTAAAACTTTTTAGATTGCAACACTAAATCTATTAAAACTGTTTAGACAGTTTTAACATTATCACGTAATTTCTTATTCAAAAAGAAAAGAATTAAAACTAGGATCGAAAAGATCACTGTCACTTTTAATGTTTATCAGATTCCAATCAATGAAACCTTAAATGGTGCAGTCATATTAGAGGATAGTGAAAAATACTGTCCACCCGGGACTATTATTACTGAAGAGATATGAAGCCGCAACGTGTCAGCCAATCAGATTGGCTGACACGTTGAAAAAGATCTTTTCTGAAACATCGTGGGTGATGCATGTGGCCATCTATTTTTAGATTACACTGACATCCGGGCACTCAGCAGGTCAAAACTTTCAACAGTGTAAACGTAAACAAAGCCAACTGCATCGTTCTCGACGTTGTTTTTAGTCATTTACAAGATACATACATTGCAAGTAGAATTAAGCAGGGCTGTTAATATATCACGATAAAGTATCGCAATACTTGGTATCGCCGATACTTTTTTCAGTATCGCAGCGAGTATCGCGATAGTTTTATCTTGTCGGTATCGCATGTGTATCGCCGATACTTTTTTAGCCTGTCGGCGATACTCGATACCAATACTTTTTTCCACTATAATTTATATATTTTCTGATCCGCTTGAGTAAGTCACGATCAAGAAATAACGAGAAATAATTCTTTATGCTTCAAAAATTGGCTCTTTCTTCGAAAATAGCCTCTTTGTGCCATCTATGATCGTTGATGTGAATGGAAAGAATCTATTTTACGTGATTAAACGTAAACTTACTTATCGAAAAGTATTGGTAAAAGTATTGGTATCGCTATTGCAATACTTTTAAAAAATAGTATTGGTATTGGTATTGCAATACTTTTATTATGAAGTATTGGTATTGCCAATACTTTTTTCCAGTATTGTTAACAGCCCTGGAATTAAGTCGCTTTTGTTTCGTTACGACAATCGGGACTAAACGTAATTTATCCTGCAAAGTCCCGGATGTAAAATCAGAGCCACAAACATAATCTAGGTCAATGACCCCATTGTCATCTGCTTCACATACCTTCAGTAATAATAGTCCCAGGTCCACCCATTTGTTATGACCTGGTGGTAAGCTGTAGATGCCTGTCCTAGGTGAATGTAATTTGGGATGCAAATGCTGTGTTTAAATTCTATAAATGAAATAAAAATGCATAAGCTGGTTAAAACTTGGAAAAGGTGCATACTTTCTTTTAGTAAGCCCAGCTAAGGAAGAATCCCAAAGATCTGTATGTCGGGTACAACTAGCACATCTAGAACATCTCAAGACTTCATTTGAGTCCAAATTCAAATTGAATGATCACAGAGTGTTACACATAATAATGTAAGATATTAAGTCACACATCAGATCAGTTAGTCATGTTTCTTTGCCTTTTAGAAGTCCCTAAAAGACCCCACATAAATGTCCACATACATAAGCTACATAATGAAGTAAGCTCTAAATATTGAACTTTAGAAATTTAGTAAGTTTGTTGAATGCTAACATGCAGTTATATTGATATTGTAAACAGATACACTCAACTGAAGAATCATTAAAAGAAAAAATTTTCGAGATGGAAGCAAACGAAATCTTTCTTCTTACGAGTATTTCAAATCCTCAGAATGGCCATGATTGTATGGTTTTGGACAAATCTGGAAAAAATGAACTGCAGCAGTGTGGCAGTAATGCCTTTTCTGGTGACATTGACCTTGAGTCAAAAAACAGTGATTACATCTGTTCTTGCTGCCATAAATCATTTAAAACCTTTTGGGGCATTCAACGTCACATTCGAACAAACCACCAGCCTGAAGAAAGCCATTGCACTTCTCAGCTGACAGCAAAACAGCCTTCGTTACAATCAACGGTGCTGCTAAAACAGGAGAGTGAGCATAGATTACTCAGACGAGAATTGGTCAGAAAAGAAACAAATGAACTGACTTTCAGCACTTCAAAATTTTCTGATTTTCGTGAGATTGACATTTTTGAAAAATTGACAGCTGAAAGTAGTGATAAAATCATGACAAATTTGGACAAATGTGACTGTTCAAGTTCAAACATACCAGAAATTTCTTGTGAACACAAAGTGACTGACAATGGCTTAAAGTTTCCCTACCAGCCAAAGAATTCCACAGAGTGTTTATGCGATTTGTCTGATGTAGAGTTTGGAACTTGTCAAAGTCTTCATCATCATCATAAAAAGTCGAATCCTTGTCTGAAAAACTGCCAGATTGACCAAGGTCTGTACAGTTGCAGCTGGTTGCTTGTTAGTGCTGCTAACCCATACATTTTAGCCATAATTATCATTATTCTTGCGCTTATATGGCACCGTAAACCAGAAAAGCCTAACAGAATGTGACGAAGTGGGGTACTTGGACTTCTTGTGATGCTCTATTTTCCTGATCCAGATGCTTATGGAACACGAATGTATTACCTGGGGTAAGCTCTTTCCTGACAGTTGCTTCTGGAGCATATATCTGCTGGGAAAGATTCCAGATGTTGAGTCTAGAAAGAGTGGAAATGTGTCAACCTTGTACTGCTAATTGGGAGTTCGAATTCTGGTGGGTTATTAAAATTATGTATTTGTCATTTTGATGTGGAGTAATCAGTACCGGTAATCAGCAGACTATTTCAAGGAATATTTATTATGCATACTAGCATCTTCAAGTGCTCATACATTACTTTTACTGTTGTTTTGTAAGAATGCGTCCCACTTATGGAAGCGCTAAGACACCTGTTGAGATGCTTTTAATGTAGAATTAATACAATTTTCTCACTCTCTGAACAGAAAAATTAGCATCAAATTTATGCATTATGATGTAAAGAAGAGTCACCTTATTTATAACCAATTCTATAGATAGTAGTATTTTTATTATCATTTTGACATGAAACTCCGATGAAAACTTAGGTAAGGTGGAGCTAGAGGAACGCTCAAAATCAAGCCATGTTCAAGTTGTGACCAATTTGTGTAGTGCCTCAAAGTCATAGATCTTTCTAAATGACACGAATTATTTTTTTACATGAGGTACACATGATCCATCAGGATTACAAATGTTTAAAGCATTACTATTATTTAGTATTAAAACATTTGGAATACTATTGATATAAACAGAATTATGTTGCAGTTTGTCAAAATTAAAACATGCCAAAGTTATATTCAAAGGATGATGTACCATATGTTAATAAGTGTCTTGCTGATGCGTTTTACTGCAAATTTTCTCTTTTAGATAAACGACTTTTTTGCCTAAGAAAGAGAATCTGCCTCAGCAGAAACTCCAACAATGATTCAAAGCCTGTCGTCATAAATGGCCGGGTTCTGTTGTGCTCCTGGTGCCAGAAAACGTACTTGAACTATACTGAACTTAGAAATCATCAGCAGATTCAGCACAGTATAAAGGGATTTCCTTGTTTTCTGTGTGGCTTGACGTTTGCCTCTCGTGGCAGAGTTGCAGTGCACAAAATGAAGCGTCACCGCAAATGCGTCTGCAGTCGGTGTCAGACTAGCGTGAGTGGAGTGATAGCATTTGCCAAACACATTGAATTGTGCAACTCAGGAATTTTGACATTGGAGGATGGGAACTGTGAAATTGATGTAACTGGTGATCTTCAGAGTGAGGTTGTTGATGAAAACGTTACTGAAAATTCTCATGTTTGTGACAGATGTGGAATAGTTTTGAATACAGAGGTTAACTTGAGAATACATAGAAAATTGCACAATTTGAAATCTCAGATTCATAAAACGGTAAAGGTTTATTCTTTGGATGGATCGAAGTCGATTAACAGTGGGTTAGATCTTTTAAAAATGTTTGTGGATCAAAAGGAAGAATTGCAGTCTAAAACTAAAGAGAATTGTCTTTGTCCAGAATCACACGATGTCACAAAACCTCGTCTGACTTCAAGAACTTTGTTCATTTGCGAGCATTGCAATATGACATTTTTGAGCGACCTTGAACTTAAGAAGCACAGCCACAACTGTTCCAGGAAACTGTTTAACTGTGACCAGTGCAAGTTTTCTTTTGCAACGGTCAGAGAACAGATTGTTCATAGACGAAAGTATCACCGCAAACATAAGTGCAACCAGTGCAACGTTATTTTCAAAGGTCAAATTGCCTTTGCCAAGCACATCAGGTCTTTACACTCTGGAATTCCAGTCTACAAGGCAAATGAAAAAAGCAGGTATTATTGTGATACGTGCAACAGATATTTTGTCACAAGCAACAGCCTGTTGCTTCATTACAAAAGGCTGCACACTATGACGAAATATAAAACATGTTTAACAGACTGGAGTAGCGAAGGTAAACGAAATAATTCCAGTTTGGAGTCTGCGTACACGTGTTTCTGGTGCAGCAAAGAATACCCAAGCTATGTCGAACTTAGAAAACATCGTGCACTTGAGCACCGTCTGAAGCCGTTCAGCTGCAGCGATTGTCGTATGACTTTTGATAGTCAGAATGCCCAGATCACCCACCGGCTCAAGTTTCATCGCAAACGCCGGTGCAATCTATGTCAGGCCAGCGTCTGTGGAACCGTCGCTTTCAACGAACATGTTCGGTCTTGTCACCCAGGAATGTCTGTCGCCAAGGTGAACAGTAGGCAGCTTGTCTGCGAATACTGCTCGGCGATCTTTGATCACGAGAAGCGACTCAACGATCACATTCAGACGAGGCATCTCGGTTTTGTTCACACGTGTAAGGTCTGCAGTAAGACCCTGAAGACGGAAGAAACGCTGAGGATTCATCTACGGCTGCACAACATCGAGACTTACAAAACCTGTGAATTCTGTGGAAAGCAGTATCCCCGTTTGCCTGGACTCATGGCACACATGCGTTCGAAACACCCGGACAACGTTCCTGAAAAGTACCGCATTTCGTTCAGCTGCCTTCACTGTGGTACAAATTTTACGAGGAGTACAACGCTTCGCAGACATATCGAAACAATGCATGAAGGCAAGAAGTTTGCCTGTGACATCTGCGGAAAGACTTTCCGTAACGGTCGTTATGTCTTGCAGCACAAGAAGACACATCATTTTCGTGGCGTTGGTTCAAACGAAAATGCAATTGAATAGTAGTTGTTTGAATCAAGCATTCTGCTCACAATAAATACTGAATAGGAGCGTTTCTGTTCTCAATGACTCATGGGCGTATTTGTTTTTTACAGGTTAAAACTCCTGATATAAATAATTGTTGAAATTTTGTAAATTATTTTTTTCTAAATGTGACCATGTTTCCAATGCCCTTGCATTGACTTTTATTGCACTGGAGGATTAAAGTCCATGAAGAATTCTTCTAAATGAGCTGTAAAATGTGAGCTCTGTTACCCCTAAAGAACATTAATGAGCTTTAACTTCCTTCAAAGACGGTCAAAACATTTCGTATATAGAAAGTCTTAATTTTTAGGGCACAAGGAGACCTTTGGAAAATGACACATTGTGTTGATTTATTTGGTTAACTGTTTGAACAACGGATTTTGTTAGGATATTGTATTACATTAAGATAGTTTCTTAATGGTTTCCCAGTATTGCTTATGAAAGTTGAAAATCTTGTAACAGTTGATCTTGCTTTGAGATTAAAAAATCTGTAAAATGATGCTGCTGGCTTTTGAAAGCAGGTTTATTAAATTATAAACCTGCAGAGCCAAATAGTGTATTGGTGAGGTGCTCCATCAAAACCAGGCACATGTCGATTTTTTCAGAAAATGAGATTATTTCACTTTATTTTACAACATGAAATCACGTTTCTAACAATGCAAAAATTATTCAGATATCTTCAGTAGAACCTGAGATATGCTAATTTGAAGTGTTACATCATGAGAATACTGAAATCGAGAAAATCGTAATTTATTGTATACACTAGAAAGTCCTTGACAACGTATAGTAATTATGAAGCTAGCCTTATGAAATTTGGCATGCATAATCTACATGACAGGATCAATGCATTCTGCAAATTTCATTGCATTTGCTCACATATATCAGATGATATGATATTTTCAGTCTGAACTAGAAAAGCCGCAGAAATAATAAATCTGAAAAATTCTAATTTCAAACCACAAAGGTTTATTGTGCAATGTATTTAAGTTTAAACAATCATAAGAGTTTCATGAAGCAATGAAACTCATGTTTGCAATAATAAACTAAATACAAAATCAATACAATACGCATTTTATTATTCATATCTGACATTTTTACGAACTTTGCATCAAATTCCAAATACTCCACACTTTCGAGGGCAGAGAAAGTACATTGAGCCAGGCTGCATGGGGTCGCTGGGATAGTGCACTTGTTGTGCGTAGTCAAAGTTGTAGTGGATGCTTCCCCGCCGACTAACGGTGTATTCTGTGACAACTGCAAACCAACAGCTTCAAGTTTACAATTTGCCGCCATACTTTGATACAGTGACCTTTCGTTCACAACCGTTATCAAATGTTTCTCCTGCTTCAAGAGTTTTGCACTATTAACACACTCCGGAAGGTTGGCTGTCCTGTATAATTATGGCCGTGTTGTTCTGGTGACACTCCCAACAGATGTCGCTCCGTGGTTTTGTTATGACGACATTTGGAACTATCTGACGCCACAGTTTGCGGAATGTACTGTTTCCAACAGCTCTTCGTTCTGTGTAAGAAAAACAAATAACAAGGGTCATCAAGAGACTAAAGAGTTCATTGTATTAATTACAATTAATAGGGGCCTATTTGGCTTTCTTCAGTATGATTAGCTGCAACATAAAGTTAGCAGCATGTCAATGAAAACACACTGACAACAAGGAACGCTTACACCCAAAGTCAACCCATTTTTTATGGAGTCCAAGCAGGTCTGCCAAGAAACCTTACGCTTCTTGTAAGTGGTATTATAATTATGATTGTTGTACTGTTTAAGAAAAATTTAATTAACAAGTATGTTATAACAAGTCATCATATTTGGTTCAGCCGCTCTTCGTTCTGTGTAAGAGAAACAAATATTTTGCCGTGGTCATCTAGAGACTCGGAGTTCATTGTATTAATTATGACTAATGGGGGCCTATGATAGTTTTAGTTGTATGCAACCACTAGCGAGTACCTTGGCAGTTTACAGATGTACATGAAATATAAACCTGGTTGAAATAATTAAATGAATTTTTTAGTTATAATTATTTACATATTTTTGCTAGTTTTCCAATAAACTCAAATTATTTACAAACCATCGCTGATCATAGCTGCTTTGTATTTGCGCCAGACTGAAGATCGGGTCTCGCTTGATGGAAGAATTTTAACATCCCATTTGTAGAATGAGGCAACACGTCCAGGCAGAACAATGGCATTGACCTCAGCAAAGTTCACCAAGAAACGAACGACACTTTCTATGTCTTGGAACGATAAATTTCTTTTGCTGTTGATATGGCCACCGCATTGTTTAGGTCGAGGCTGCAGGCCGTTTTCTCGATACCACTTGATAAGTGTTGTCAGCAGGTCTCGGCTTATCCTGTGTGTAAAAATGAAACAATAGCCAAGCCATTACTTTTAAATAATATTATTTTTCTATAATAATGATGCTGAAAATATAAACAACGTTAAGTGAGTTCTTTAATAATTTCATAAAATATTGTGTATAATGAACATACTCAAGTCATTAAGACATTATAATGTTCTAGTTAATTAAATTTCTCTTACCAGCACATTAAGTCAATTTTTTAATAATTTCATAAAATATTTTGTTTAATGAACATACTCAAATCATTGAGATATTATAACATTCTTGTCAATGAAGCATTTCTTAAACAGTACAACAATCAGATAATACTTACAAATGCAAGAAGCGGAAGGTTTCTCGGCAGACTTGCTTGGATTCCACAAAATAAGTTGACTTTGGGTGTAAGCATTCCTTGTTGTCAGTGTGTTTTGATCGACATGTCTTTTCTGACAAATTTATGTTGCAGCTAATCATACCCAACAAAACCAAATCTTTTTCACCTGAAATGAAACAGCATTGCAAACTGATAACAATTAAACTAACTGTTGCAAAACATGGCACACACGAGACAACATTGCTTGCCATACCAACAAGCACGTATACAGCAAAGAAAGTATTATGTATTACGAAACATTTGAAGCTCTATAGGGCCTACTGTATGGTACAGAAGGTGGCCAGCTTATAGTATCGGGGGCTGAAGGATAGAGTATGTAAGGTTACTGACGACGTGAGTTTCGGTTAGGGTCAGGTTAGTCGTGGGTAGGGTCGGTTAGGGTCAGGGTTATTATCGTCAGTAGAAAACTTGATACCGTCCAGCGTCCGCCAAGCATGCCCAGAAATACTGTATAATCCTGCAGCCCACGATACTATGAGTTTGCCCAGAAGGTATTAGGCATGGCAAATCGTTATGGATGTATGCCAAACAATGTTCTCCCGTGCGAGTAAAGATATTACAGTTAGGATTAGGGTTAGCATTGAGTGACTGATGGGAACTCATTTGTTCATGCGCTCCAAATGCTACCAAAATGTTACCTGGTGATACTATGACTAATAGGCTTTCAAACGCACCTATTCCCGTTTGGCGCTGACGTTCCTACGATTTTATATAAATTTTTGAAAATTCGTCGAAACTTAATGATTTAACGCTCGAACTCGCCATAATTTACACTTTTCTAGTGACGTCAGACGCACTGACGAAGCGCCACGAAATTTTGTAGCGCAATTAAAACTATTTTTCGAAATGTTTTAACGGAGCTCTAAGTTATTTGGTTTCGCAACAAGCCTAATGTTTTCACTTAGCTACGAACATTAAGTATGTAACATGCGTAACCTTTATAATAGGCCATTCATACGATTGAATTTCGATCACGTGACTCCGTTACTAAGGTCCTAGGTCAACATTTCAGAATTTTGTTTATGGACTGATACAAGCCTATAGGGGTCTTGGAATTTCTGCTATCATTCTTTGGTTTTTGAAAAATAAGGTCATAACGTTAATTAATCTATGTTTTTCATGCAATAGAAGCTGGATTGGTGAAAATTATTGTTTCCATAAGTACAAGCTGGACCCATGAGAATAGTTCTTTGCTTAAATAAAAGTTCCATTGATGAAAAATATTTTTTGGCTAAATAGAAATTGGATCATTTTTTCACGAAATGGAAGCTGGATATATTAAAAATATTTTTAGATGAAATGGAAGATGGATTGATAATAGTTATCATGGACACAGGTAGGCTGCTTACTTACCAACATGAAGTACGGCATTGAAGACATTCAAATTCTTGATTGTGTTTATTTGTGATAGTATTATCAAAGATGTTAGAGCCTTTGGTATTATGGTGATCAATAAAAGAACTGATTGATTGATTGAAATAATTTACCAAACTAAACTACAGGATAACCCATATTAATTAATTAATAGCCATTACCTGAGGTCGAGTTTGAAGGCAGATACGAAGAAAATCGTAACTTTGTAAGTTTTAAAGCGTTTACTTTACAGGCCTAGAACCGCTCCCACATAGATCACGTATTTTACTGGAGTTCGCGCTATCCTGCGTAAGGTAAGTAACCGCGTTTCTGGATAGATGTCGCTAATTATTGATCCGTGCGTTCGCTTTAACGATTTGTGATCTGAAATACGCGTAAACATGGCGATAACGACCGAGTTTTACGAATTTTCAAAAATTTATATAAAATCGTAGGAACGTCTGCGCCAAACGGGAATAGGTGCGTTTGAAAGCCTATTAGTCATAGTATCACCAGGTAACATTTTGGTAGCATTTGGAGCGCATGAACAAATGAGTTCCTTTACCGCATTGAGTGACTGATGGGCGGCTCGTCGAATTTAGATTCGCACCCTTTAAAATGTTTTAGATAAAATAATAATTATTTTTCAACTTTTGATACATGTTGTACATACCGCTTGATAATTCTTGCATTGACATACGTCGTCCAATAACCTCGTCGTGGTGGAACTGACGATAAATTTGACTTCTCGAGCTGCGAACCTACTCTCTTCCGAATTTGACATGTTATTTACCTTTTAAAACTATTTTTCGAAATGTTTTAACCAAAATAAGAATGGTTTTCGCAGAAACTGTAACCGTCGATCACTTACTTACGAACAGGAAGTATGAACCGCGCATGCGTAACCTAGATAATAGGCCAATCAGACGTTTGAATTTCGATCACGTGACTCCGTTACTAAGGTCCTAGGTCAGACATTTAAATTTTGTTTATGAAAATTGGCCTATAGGGGTCTTGGAATTCCTGCTATCATTCTTTGGTTTTTGAAAAATAAGGTCATAACGTTAATTAATCTAAAAATAGACATTCAAACCTTTCCATAGACGTATAACAAGTTACATGTATCGCTAGATGGCAATAATAGAAGGCGATAAAGTTGAAGTAAAAATGATTGCTTTTATTTCTTTCTTTCAGGAACGTCTACAATAATGTGATTTTTGCAGATTAAAACGCAGTATTTTTCCATCCAAATAATTTTTTGGGATAAAATAATGATTATACTACACGAATTTGATTCAAACTCAAAACACACAATGTCGACCCTGCCGGTCATTTTTCGCCGTTTTCTCGAAATTGTATTTTGCGACATGCGCCTGGTTTTGATAGAGCACATCTTTTGACATGCATAGATACGAAAAACGAATATGGAAAAGTTGATAATTTTGCTATGACTTTCAGCGTCTCCTTTGTCATGGTTACGTCATATGTTATTGTGTACATTCTTCAGCTTTGATGAATCGCTTTCATCTAATTATTTTGCACCTTGTTTCAACTCTAACGTAGGCCTAATAGGCCTATTGATTGGCATCATGCACCCTTTGCTCTTAATATATCATAGCCTGCAGCAAAAATTCCTAGGGTCATTTAGTGCGTCCGCAGAAATCTATAGAGTCTATGTAATAAGTGCGTCAACTGAACGGAAATTATAGACCAATGTACAGATTAGTGTTTAAATCGGGGCAGCAGCACGAACACCCCGCAAGAGCTGTAATATGCCAAACTAATCTTTGTCGGCGGCAACGGCCTATGTTGAGAGAGATAATACGTTTATTTAACGACGCCGTCATAACGACGATGATTGGCGTACGGCCTATATGTTGTCATAAGCTGCCGTTAAACTGTGGATACACACACAACACCCCGCAGCTCAAACCTTGGGCCAGCGGCAGTCTGCAATTTAGGTCAAATTGAAGGATGGGCAGGCGGCCAAACCGTCCGACTCACTGCAGGGATGCATGATAGTTAGGTGACGGGCGTAGGCCTACAAGTGTGTGATACCTCTCCCACAGCCCTACTTCTTTCTACCTGTAGTACTTGCCTGATAGGCTGATAGCTGAACTGTGACTCCGTTGAAGGAAGGCCAATATACACAAAATATTATCGAGGTTTACCCTTTTTCTGTGCGTACGTACGTACATTCATTAGTATGCCTGGACCCCAGTAGGCCTACGCAAGCAGATGCAGTTGGTCTACCTCTCCCCGCCATGCGTAGGCCTACGTACTAAATGGATGGCCCCTACGAATTCACTAACACAGCGTTCTCTTGATATCTCTGTGCAAAAGGTCTCTTGCTGAAAACTGATAACGCGACTTTCCTGGAAATCACATAATATTATCTTGATTCATCCTCCCCTTTGCCTATCTCGCAGCCGCAATTAGGCCTACATCCACCGTAGCCGACTGACTGCATGGCTACATGTCAGACCCTTTGATCATTGTGTTTTTTAACTAAGCTGCATATGGTTCTCTGAGTTGGCTTTTTGGGCGATAGGCCTATAGAGAGACCGAGATTAGGCCTACGTAGGCTACCGGTTAGCAGCATTGGTTAGAGCGCAAGTCTAGACTAGAGAGTGACGCGGGGAGACAATCTCGTCCCCATCCCGCTCCGCAACAAGTATGTCGTCCCCACCCCATCCCCGCCCCATCTCCGCATGGTTTGTCCCCATCCCCGCCCCATCCCCGCAGGTTTTCTCCCCATCCCCGCAGGACGACATCACATTCCCCGCAAAAGTTTACACAAATTCAAATTTAAAAAATAACTGTTTAGCTTACAAAACTATTTGTATTGCTGACTACATTAGTCTGTTATTGTCTTATGGACATTTTGCATTAATCAAGTCCTGACTATTTCTGACTGTAGTAGGCTTCAGGAACTAATAAAATCTCCTTATCAGTTTTCAAGTTCTTAACATCACCTGGGTTTATTGCCGGCTCATTCCCCATTACCGCGAGAGTAAACCCCATTACCGCAATTGTTGTCCCCATTACCGCGGTATTACCGCAATTGTTGTCCCCATTACCGCGGGATTTACCGCGGTTTCCCCGCGGGGAAATTCCCCATGTCACTCTCTAGTCTAGACGCCTGTGTGAGTGAGAATGCCGGTTCGCCTACCGCTGCTGGTTTATTTCCGAGATTTGTAAATCTCAGGCTATAGCACGGTCCGTAGGCCTACTCGGCGACCTTAAACAGCGTAGGCCTATACGTGTCACCCATTCAAACGCACAGCGGTGAAGGATCTCATTCGATCAATTCGTTTAAAATGAGCACGCGGTCGCCTTACAAAAACGTAGGCCTACATTTTCATTCAGCTTGGCCATTCAATTGATTTGTTTACAACTACAATAATTACGGGTCAAGGTCTTAGGTCACGTGAGTAAGTCTGTTTACTATTATTAGGCGCCCTATATACAGACTGCGCCGATCGATCATTAGTAGGACCAAGGTATACGGCGATGCGTACGTCGGACTCGCTTGAGTGATGTATGGAAAGCATTAGTTTGCATATGGAAATTTTCGCTTATCACTTAATCCTTCAAGTGCGAAGACTCGTGGCGATGGAATGGAACGCAGATAGCCTACAGCTGGAGATTTTTAAATTTACGAAAACATCTGCTTATTCAGTGCATTGCATATAAGTCATATTGCACAAGCTCAGTTGTGAACACGTAACGTACGAAAGCGTTGATTTTCTTGCGCAATCAAATTTTACCTTGACAAGAACCAATCACATTGAAAAGGGTAAGATTACTCTTTATCGGGACTTGAGATGTTGCTTATATAACACTCGATCTTTATATGCATTTGACTGTCTGTTTTTGATCTGAGTTAATTGCTTATATAACACTCTTTATATGCATTTACTGTCTGTTTTTGATCTGAGTTAATTGTGAATCTCGATTCAGATGTCTGTGAAAACTTGCGTTTAGCATGATGTATTTTATTATGTAGCCTAGCTGTTACCGTTAACGATTAAATTTACTCCAACTTTATCCTAGGTACGGTAGGATACTGCAGCTGAAACGATGGTTAGGTATTGGAATTCTTAGCACAGAATTTAAAGTGCAAGCTAATTGTAATCCATGAAAAGTTTTTTCGGTAGGCCTACGTTCTGTCAGATTATTTATATTAGCCTACGTTACAGATATTGAATTCTGTATGTGCGGTCGTTGAATCGCGCATTTCTCAAGTAATCGTAATCGTAAGCTGCAAACTTCTAAAGCGTCACTCGAAAGCTAAACGTAGGGCACCAACTTATTCACGAACGCTGCGTCGAGTCGGAAGTTTAGAAGGTGGTCCGAGTCCGGTCGCACGACTAACAGAGTAGGCTACCAGTCTGGGTGCGATTAATTTCTTTTTATTCCGGTTTTATTATGTACACATTACTGAGATTTTATAGTAAAATAAAATCTTTTTGGCGTTGGAACGAATTTTTCCAGTCCAAATTTCTGATGCCCTTGTAATCTGTAAAGTAACCGGTTGATCGGCGAAAGAAATTCGAAACTAGTAAGGTTATCCGCGTCGTACGAGTGCAGCTGTGTAGAAACGCATTATATAACGTATCATATAAAGTTGACAACAGAATGGGAGTTGGGCTCAGAAAATTCTAGTTAAGAAAATTGTCAATAGATTAATTGCTAAATTTCGAGCAATTGGAAATTCTCGAGAAACGGCCACTCGCGGTAACTATTCTTATAAACGATATGGTTTTCCCAGATTGCGAGAGAGTAGAACGCTGTGCTCTACCGGAAATGCGGATGAATTAATGCAGAATCTATAGAAACAAAAGAGTAGTGCTTCTGCGGCGGAAGATTCTGCCGCGCAACGCATGCAGAAATTACGTAATTTTAACGAAATTTTTACTTCTGGGGCGGAAGATTCAGCCTTCCTATGCATATAGAAATTCGCAGTCTATAATAATGCTGGCTGGAGGGCGTTATAGCCAAACTCAAAGAATATTCTAATAGTGACACTAACCGTAACCCGAACCATAAACGACCCTCGTGGCGCGTACCCTGACCCTAACTGACCCTCGCATTGCAAAGCGCTATCAAAGGTTTGTCATAAGAATAATTCAGACATTTTAAGCATGTTTTGGGCGAACATTTAGTATAGGGGTGCGTAAGTTTACGGACGTCGGACAGTATCTTTTGGCATGCTGTGCGCAAGGTATGATGTTTTCTAAAGACAACACTAACCATAACCCTGACCCTAACCGACCCTCATGACGCGTAACCTTACCCTAACCGACTCTCATGATGCCTAAAATTACGGGAGAAAATATAAGCGCCCCGATACTGAATGCTTACCATGTTTTGAACAATGCGCATGTGGTTTTGAATCCACATGCACGGTGGAAGCTTCGTGCATGCGCAAAGGTTTTCCACCGTGGAAGTAAAATTTGCCTGCTTAGTGTGGCGGAGTCTTCCTCCGCAGAAGATTTATTCAAAACAAAATGCGACTTGCTCCAAACTATCTTCAATGTAATTTGACTCTCACGAATTATTTTTCTGGCACTGCACTTGTTATAGGAACCAGTTACTGCTTATTTATTACAACAGTCCTTCCAGTAGTGCACTGTACAGCACTCTCACAATCTGGTGTAACCACTTTATAAATATGAGCGACTGTTTTGCAAGAAATTGGCCATGTAATTATAGAAGTAGATAAGTATTGATTGATTGATTGATTGATTGATTGATTGATTGAAGTATTGTATTGTATTCAAACATTTATAAAGCACCTCTAGTAGGATGAACTGTTCCAGAGGCGCTCCCAATGCACAAGGCCACGAGAGAGGAAATAGGTTTTGAAAAAAGCAAAGGAGGAGGAGAAGAGGTTACCAGCTAGAATTTGAGAGTGAGTAGATGGAGACAGAGCATTACAAAGAGAGTGATCAATTGAAGTAAAGGACAGGGACGGAGCCATAATTGTATAATACCATAGATAAGCATAATTATATGATGGTTTATTTATAAATTTACAATTACATGCAAAACCCTTCATCTCACAGTAGATGAGTTATTGATGCGTCACAAAATTCTGTTTTACAAGCATGATCCAGTGACTTTAATTAATTAATTGCAATTAAATACAATTAATTAATTACATGATGAACTTAAATGACTCTTATACGATCATGTATAAGTTAAAAGGATTGTTTTGGAAAATGAATTATGAATTTTATGTTCAAAAGTATAATGGCTGTTTGCAGTCTTATGGACTTGTCATTGTATTGCATAAAATAGTTTGGGGTACTAATCCGTGAATACAGTATGAACTTGCTTGTAGCCAGGAGAGTTTAACAAGTTCAAAGGAACTCTTTTCATTCAGTGGTATGACCCAGACGTTGCCCCATTTCTCTGCCATATTTTTAAACCCTTTGTTTCAACTGCTCAAACCCCATTTTAAAATTTTGACCAGTGACAATGTTGAATGTTCTCAGCCTGTTCAGTGTAGGCAATGTTGAATTGTTGATTGAACATGGTTTGTTTTTCGTTGATAGAAACACAACGTCTGGACAGTTTAGAGACATCGATAGAGACACCGGGTCTAGACGTGCATGTGGTAGAAGCTGAGACGTCCAAAATGGAAATGCTTAAAGGCAAGATCACTTCAAAAGTGCCGTCACTTCAGGCAGGCGAAGTCAGCAACACAACATCGTCATCGCTAGAAGCCACAAAAGAAATGGCAAAGGAGCTTGTGCGTGATGTAGTCTACTACTTCTCGAAGACCAGCACAAACGGACCTTGCAACAACCATGCTAAGACCCTTCGTCGCACCGTCGACGAGTTGTCGAGGCGGCACGAAATTCTGTTTACGAGCATGGTCCGGCGACTGTCCGTCACGGAAGATACGAACGAAACCTGTCAGAGCTTTATGCGGGTTATGGACGAGATGTTTATCGATGGACATTACAATTGGGGTCGGGTCATCACGATCTATACGTTTGCCGGTTGGCTGGCTCGAAGCTGTGTACAGAACAGGATGACGGGCTCTGTTGAACCGATTGTGGACGCTGCCGGATCCTATGTGGCTGATAAGTTAGCGCCATGGATACAACAACAGGGAGGATGGGTGGGTATTGTATTGTTGTTTTGTGTTTGGCCATTTCTAAAGCACTTCTCACAGCATGAGCCTTTCAAAAACGCTCCCAGTGCAAGAGACCACGAGAGATAAGGCAGGATTTGAGGTGAGAGAAAGATGAAAAAACGCTACCAGATATCGAGATCGTCTCTGGTAACGTTTCTGGTGGAGTGGCCTGGTAGGAAGTCCATTCCACATAGAGGGACCTTATCCGACCTATGCAGGGCAGAGTTTCTGCAATCTATTCCTTCTTCTGATTTGCAGTTAAATGAATTAAGTCAGGGTGACTTATTTACCTACCTAAAAAGTACAATCGAAGCATTCGAATAGAACTTGATTGTCGTTTTTAGCAGTAGCTAAACCAGATTTTTCCCACTTTTCTGTCTAAAGTTCAGAGGTAGGTGTGTCATGTGGTAGCTGTGATTGTTGCTAGGATCAACTAGCAAGGTTTATTAGTTACAGAGGATGCTAGTCCAAGTATGTTTCCCACAGTAAGATTTCTGTTTGAGGCCTGTATTGACTGCCACAATCAAATTACTCTTTATCCTTTACATTATGCTGATATGTCTGTTTATTTTTTTATTGCACTTATATTTCACACAAGTCTGAATCTGAGGCACAAGCAAATATGAATGTGAGGCTTGTATGTATATATCTGAATATATTTACCGCACCTTTTGGTACTTTTAAAGTGATAATAATGATTAATAATGATTTGGTACCTTTTGACTTTTAAAGGCACTGATGGGTGATAAATTAGATGCTATGGTTAATTTTGATCCACATCGAGAAAGCAGCAATTTGATGTATATTCCAACTATGACCATCATTAACTATCGCACTGCAAGCACTATCATGCCCCTTGTCGGCGTCAGTTCAAGTGAACGAAGTCATGTTTTTTAGGAATAAAGTTCACAAGCATTTTCAGCCATCAATCGTTGATTTGTTTTTTGTTCTGTTGCAGGATGCACTTGATCGGTACTTTCCAGAAGAGGAGAATCCCGAATCGACGATGTGGAAAGGCCTACTCTACACGTTTCTCGGACTTGGTGCATTAGCAACTCTAACGGCTTTGAAGCAGCAGTGACTTACTGCATTGTGTATGCAGCTATCATGATTGACTCTGAAAGACTGCTGTCTGTTGCCAAGAACCCCGGCTTTCGTGTAAATATAACAGAGATTCTTCATGGGGCATTTAAAAACTAGCATAAACCTGATTTATCCCGTACGTGTGACATCACTGCAGAAGCCCCTTGTAGTCTTGCCAGCAGGTGATGGTCCATTGATTGATGCACATTGTCGTAGGAGCGACTGACTTGCTGGTTGCATTGATTCGAAGAGTTACAACTGCTTTATGCTTTTCTTAAAGACGCAAATGTAAAGATTAGCGAACAGGTTTAAACTCTCGACAGTGTTTACCCTGGCGTAATGTTGCTATTGATTTCGTTGCAGCATTTTGACCCAAACCAGGTATGTCAGTTGTATGTCTCTGTGTGTGCGTGTGTGTTGTACGTCTATTTGTGTGTTTTGTAAAGCTTCTGAATTCCAGACGAATTAGTGATATAAAATTTTAAACTGTGAATCCTTGTTTAGTAGTGCGGTTAGCGGTTAAGTTTGACGAGGTGCTTTACCATTGTTCATTTATATTAGCTTTAAGTTTTATTTTATTTTGGAGAGTGCTCAGGAGGCCCGATTACTCGCGCAAAGGGTCGTGTCCAGGTCGTGAATGCAATACTCGATACCCGCTAAGCATTAATTTCAAGTGTGAAGAGCCAGAGCCAAAGGCATGGGATCCACCAGACAGCTGTTGTCTGCCTGTTCAACAGCTGTGCTTGGGCTCAAATCAACTGACTCGTCAATATCTGGCTAGGCTAGCTTGGGAAGGTGGGCAATGCAATTACCATACTTTATCGTAATAATTCAGTGCTACTGTATCGACGTAAGTCTGGTCCTTTCATCATGTCAGCGGGATTAGTTTATAGTTGAGACAAATTCACCTGCCTGGTACGTCCCTGTCTCAACTGAATTTGACCACACAGAACTGTGTCTGAAAATTAGATAGGTCATTTTGCCTTTGCTAGTAAATGCATTTATTTGTGTTCTCACCTGAAATGTGCGCATCCAAGGTGCAACGTTGAAGCATTAGTTTTGCCAAGTGATGGAATAATGTATAGTGAGGAACCAGTTCAGAATTAATTCAATTACCAGGTCTGCATTTTACTCAAACTTTTACCTCTTTCAGCAATCAATTAATAGCAAGCAACCAGCTAACTATGGTCAATGCAGTGCATACCATGCAACCATGTCATAGTTTATATGAAAGTATTTAGCAGATGTTGGAGTGACAGGTGTTGGGGTACCCATTCACTGTGTTCTGGGTACCCGGGCTGTATTTTACTGAAATTTTACAGCCCTACTTTTATATGGTTACACTAACTTTTAAACGAGATTACATTAGCTTTTTTAAATTTTGGTTATGTCAGCTTTTAACGTTGCATCAGCTTTTAAGTCGGATTACATTGGCTTCCAAAAGTGATTAGCATTTGTCTTGTGCAATACATTAGCTGGTATTTACCTATGCTATGCTTCTCTTTTTCTTGTTCAGGACGAGAAATGTGAATTAGAATTTATAGCAATGTTTCAAGTTTGAGACAGGCTGCAAAATGGCGAGGAGGGCAGGCTGGAGAGTAAACAACTAAAATAGCTAAATAGCTGGAGAAGGTTACTATGGGCACCAAAACACTGGATAAAAGGTTGGGAAAACTTGGAATGTGAAGTGTGATCAACCAGACTCTGGTACTTGACATGTAATACCTGGAAACTGCCTAGAGTGTATGTTCACAAGACAGTTCGTTTTCCGTGGTTGCTAGGTATTGAAGATAATCTCTGCCTGTTTTGCAGATAATTACTGAAGCTTCCAGCCATTTCTGTGTTTGAGCTGCCCTTCATTTTATCGGCAATGCTTTATCCAGCTTGGCAGAGGTCCTGTGTAAATTTTGGGTATGCTACATGCAAGGCATTGGTATCTGGACACTTTAATGACGAGCTGCATTGGTTTGCCAGTCGCTTTTCATTACACTCTTGTCGTTAAAGTGTTAAACTCATTTGTGTGGGTGGTTGTATTATTTTGCTGAGCTTATAAATTAGTACAGTTTGTTGACTTTGAAGGCCATCATGTTGAATTATTCCAAAGCATTATGGAAGCCATGGGTTCTCCCGTTTGTTTTTCTTATGTTGTTAGACAGTATCTCGGGTTTGCTGTTTTGACCTTCATTCCAAAGGCCCCATTTGCTTTTGACAGGATTCTTTCTGGCTTTTAAGAACGATCCCTAAAAATCTCTGCGTTAACGAAAGTAATTCGACTGTAGATTTTGCTTTTCTGTGAAAATTGTCTCAAGCATTTTATAAAATCTGCTTTGTTAATTCCTTTTGTTTTATATGAATGGATGTAGCTCATTTAAAATTGTTGGTAGTCAGTCGACTTGAAATTTCACAGTTGGAACATTATACCAACTTTTAGTTAGTTTGGCTTTGCAATGCACACTGTGAAGTTGCTTACTTTGAAGTTAAACAAAGTGAAGCTTCTGATTGTTTAGTTGAACTAAGTTGAGGCAGCCTACTGTAAAGAAAAACTAAGACAAAGGCTGCTTACCGTTTGAATTAAACTACGTTATGTACAGTTTAACCATTGTTTGATTTTTTCTCTTATGTAACACAGACAGTAGTCCTGTATACAAAGTACCCGTGTTTTGTCTGTACATTTGGAAATGACTGCAATGAGTGCAAATTTAACAGGAGGCCAGAGCTGCTCAACTGTAGAGGAGGTGTAAAAGAGAATGGATATAGTTTGTTGAGACTAAATTGTAGAGTGCGATTTGTAGGAAGTGACTTGCCCCAAGATTCAGACAATCATTAGATCAAATCAAATTATTGCAATCCAAAACATAGCAGCAATATTTATCATATAACAACATAAAAAGAATAAGAAGAAACCAGGGTAGCAAAAGGGAAACCCAGAAGGGATGTTAGTCCCGCTAAAGTAGGGTATCCGACTATCCGTGCCTTTATATTCTGTAACCTGAATTCAGTATTGGCCTGTAAAAGAAAGATACATTGTTGAAGATACATTTTTGCTGTACACTGCGCTACTACTTGCGGGCCTTTCCATTGCTGTGACCAACAGAAGTTGATACCTGTAAATCGGTTTAAGCGTTAGAGATCCTGGCATAGTCAGTGTTTGTGGCACAGTATCTATTCAGCATCGCACTGGGTATGTAATCCAATAATTGCAGGTTCAACCCATGTAAATAAGTAAGTAAAGTGAGCAGGCTTGGGGCATAAACCATGGACAAGTTGTTCATGCACATCTGTCAGCATAATAGGGTACCAGCATAACCTGGGAAGAAAACGGTATATGTGAACCGGCATCCTCATGCAGAGACAGAGTGGCACGTGGAATGTACACTCTACAGTGTAGCTAAGTGGGCCAGTGGTTGTGGATTGAGGGCCAACTATGCCGCTGCTTTAGATAAATTAAGGCAAGAGAGACAGTTTTTACGTGTTAAAGTGTAAACTTGTTCTGTACACAGATTTAACTGTAAGCAAGGCGCATCAGTAAGACAGAACAACTGCTCCAATATTATGAAACTGACAAAATCACAGTACACCAGCATGCACGGTAAATCCACTCATTGCAACCTATTCAATGATGATGTTATGATGATGATGATGATGATGACAGAAACAATACAAACATTTACAAAGTCAAATCTGTAGTTAGTAGGTCTGCATTTTTCAAGGGGTTAAAAGTTTCACAACTCGGTAAAATGTTTCCAATGTTGCTCTAGGAAATTTTCAGTCTAAGCAATCGAGAGTTCAGAATTCCAGAATTGCTTAACTAGTTTAATTAATTGCATGACAATAGCCTATCTGTACGAAAATGGCTGAGTAGAGGAATGCGGTCAATTGCTGGCGAATAATTGGTCGCCAGACAGTTGCATGCCAACAAATCAATCAGACTGGAGGAAGAGTGCGAAATGGAGGAAATGCAGGAAGAGAGCTAAATGGAGGGTAGGGAGGAAGATAGCGTAATGCAGGAAAGAGAGGAAGAGAGCGAAATGGAGGAAAGAGAGGGAGAGCGAAATGGAGGAAAGGGAGGAAGAGAGCAGAAATGGAGGGTAGGGAGGAAGAGGTAAATGGAGGGTAGGGAGAAAGAGAGCGTAATGCAGGAAAGAGAGGAAGAGAGCGAAATGGAGGAAAGAGAGGGAGAGCGAAATGGAGGAAAGGGAGGAAGAGAGCAAAATGGAGGGTAGGGAGGAAGAGAGGTAAATGGAGGGTAGGGAGAGAAAGAGAGCGAAGTGAATGGTAGAGAGGATGAGAGCAAAACGCTCTCAAAACGAGAGGGAGGATGAGGGCGAAATGGAGGGCAGAGAGGAAGAGAGCAGAATGGAGGAAAGGGAGGAAGAGAGCAGAAATGGAGGAAACGCAGGAAGAGCTAAATGGAGGGTAGGGAGGAAGAGAGCGTAATGCAGGAAAGAGAGGAAGAGAGCGAAATGGAGGAAAGAGAGGGAGAGCGAAATGGAGAAAGGGAGGAAGAGAGCGAAATCGAGGGTAGGGAGGAAGAGAGCGAAATCGAGGGTAGGGAGGAAGAGAGTGCAATGGAGGGAGAGAGGAAGAGAGCGGAATGGAGGAAAGGGAGGAGGCGAGCGAAATGGAGGAAAGGGAGGAAGAGAGCGAAATGGAGGAAAGGGAGGAAGAGAGCGAAATGGAGGAAACGGAGGAAGAGAGTGAAATGGAGGAAAGGGAGGAAGAAAGAGTGCGAAATGGAGGAAAAGAGGATGAGAGCGAAATGGAGGGTAAAGAGGAAGAGAGCGAAATCGAGGGTTGGGAGGAAGAGAGTGAAATGGAGGGTAGAGAGAGGAAGAGAGCGGAATGGAGGAAAGGGTTGAAGAGAGCGAAATGGAGGAAAGGGAGGAAGAGAGCGTAATGGAGGAAAGGGAGGAAGAGAGCGAAATGGAGGAAAGGGAGGAAGAGAGAGAAATGGAGGAAAGGGAGGAAGAGAGCGAAATGGAGGAAAGGGAGGAAAGAGAGCAGAAATGGAGGAAAGGGAGGAAGAGAGCAAAATGGAGGAAAGGGAGGAAGAGAGCGAAATGGAGGGTAGAAAGGAAGAGAGGTAAATGGAGGAAAGGGAGGAAGAGAGCAGAAATGGAGGAAAGGGAGGAAGAGAGCGAAATGGAGGAGAGGGAGGAAGAGAGCAGAAATGGAGGAAAGGGAGGAAGAGAGCGAAATGGAGGAAAGGGAGGAAGAAAGCGAAATGGAGGGTACGGACGAAGAGAGCGAAATGTTGGAAAGGAAGGAAAAGAGTGAAATGGAGGAAAGGGACGATGAGAGTGAAATGGAGGGAAAGAGGAAAGAGAGCGAAATGGAGGGCAGGAAGGAAGAGAGCGAAGTGGTGGGTAGGAAAAAGAGAGCGAAATGGAGAGTAGTGAGGAAGAGAGCGAAATGGAGGGTAGGGAGGAAGAGAGCGAAATGGAGGAAAGGGAGGAAGAGAGCGAAGTGGAGGAAAGGGAGGAAGAGAGCGAAATGGAGGAAAGGGAGGAAGAGTGCGAAATGGAGGAAAGGAGGAAGAGATCGAAATGGAGGAAAGGCAGGAAGAGAGCGAAATGGAGGAAAGGGAGGAAGAGAGGTAAATGGAGGAATGGGAGGGCGAAATGGAGGAAAGGGAGGAAGAGAGCGAAATGGAGGAAAGGGAGGAAGAGAGCAGAAATGTTGGAAAGGAAGCGAAATGGAGGAAAGGGAGGAAGAGAGCGAAATGGAGGAAAGGGAGGAAGAGAGCAGAAATGGAGGAAGAGAGAGAGAATGCGAAATGGAGGAAAGGGAGGAAGAGACCGAAATGGAGGAAAGGGAGGAAAGAGAGCGAAATGGAGGAAAGGGAGGAAGAGAGCGAAATGGAGGAAAGGGAGGAAGAGACCGAAATGGAGGAAAGGGAGGAAGGAGAGTCAATCCATGTGCATCAAATGTGTGAAATACCGTGTAAGTGGCCTATCGCAGATTTGGTTGTAATTTTGCTATTACTTTTATTGTTTGATAATTCTGTTTGTACATCATATTGAAATTGTCAGAAGCCTATCGCCATGTATTTGCATTGGATCATCATCATCATCATCACCACCACCACCAATCCACCATCATTATCATCAGTTTCTGACGCTAGCCATATGGCGGCGATGGGTACGAATAAATGATCTCTTTTCCTCGGTCATTTGTCAAGTCCATTGTTTCCCTTAGTGTCAAAATGATGTTATAATTATCCTCATTTATATTGTTTATCCAGCGTTGTCTGGCTCTGCCTTAGTGTCTTTATCCTTCGAATCTTGCATGTAGTGCACTGCAGTGTGTGATATTCTGTCAACTGGCATTCTCTTTATAGGCCTATGTTGAAACCATCGGAGTCTTCTTTGAACGACTTTGTCTAGCAGAGTTGTTTCAATCCATAATACTGTCTAATACCAGCGTTTCTTATTTTCTGAAGTCTTGAAATCCCTGCAAACTTCCGCAATAAACTAATTTCTGCTGTAATAATTATTCTTTTCTTGCTTTCGCATTGGCAAACACTCTCACCCGTACGGTAGACTAGAGGCAAATCGGTTGTATCTTTGTCTGGTTTTTTGGTCTTGGTAAATAGTAATAGGATTGCAAGGGGTATTCACGTTTCAGGCACGAATGGGAAGTTTTTCGCTTCGCAAGATATGTAGTCTACAGTGTCTACACTACAAAAGTCATAGTCTCCGTCTAGCAATACATGTATGTGACACGTGCACACACTGCACAGTACCAGTAGTTCTCAATATGTACGCAACCGTTACTGCTAGCAAAGTTTTCACATTCATTAAATCCTGAAAGTATTTGCAAGTATATATTTGGCCGATCACACATAGCGACAAAGCACTGACACTAGCAAAAGTCCAAGAATTTGTCACAGTTAGTCTGTTAGTTTACATTTTTTTTATAACTAACAGTCTGACGGTGCATAAAATACTGACAACTACTGTATATGTAGGCCTATACTTTGTACAAATTAAAAAATGTCAATGCTTTAGTTTTTTGTAGTTCATTGTAGAGTCTGTCTGTTTTTAGTCTACGTTGGTTGCAGGGACTTTTCAGCTTAGTGAATTTTAAAAACAAAATAATATAATTTAATTATGAAATTATATAATTTCCGAAAACACTTATGTAAAATGTTATAAACTTTTGATGGTCTCAAAATGCACCATTACAAACCCCCAAATAAAAAGTTCCTGCACTGTTTACCGCCCCTCCCCTTGAAGAGGTTGGAATCTGCGTAATTTTTGGGAAGCTCTGGTTATGCCACTGCCTATAAGTATCTTGACTGTCAAGTGTACATGTATGTGCTCTTTATCATTATTAATTTAGAACTATTTCCCGCATTAGACAGTTCTATCATAGGCCTATCGCTTGTTGAACAGCTGCTGCTTGAAAGTAAACCTGGTACTTTAATAAGTATATGATTTCTATTTCTCCATGTGAATCAAAATATGGCATTGCAACAAATGAACAGCAAATAAGGAAAGTTAAAGTTGATTGATAATAAGGATCAATAGACAAAAGCAGTAAAACTAAAAACTTTCGGAAGTGTGATTGAACAGGTTTAACTGTTGTGCTCGTTTACATAGGCTTATAATTACCGAGGGAGAGGGAGCATAATTATTGTGTGCGAGCATAATCAGGCTGGTGACATTTCGAATCTAGAGGCTACAAGAATTGGTAGGGTCTACTTGGAATAAAACAGCTGGATTCTTCAACACAGTAAGTAAGTAAGTAAGTAAGTAAGTAAGTAAGTAAGTAAGTAATTTTGTTCTTTATTAAACGCTGGCAAATGCACGGCACTGTACATACAAAGTTATACAAAGTTATCAAGTAGTAGCGGAAAAGTTAGTAAATAATAATTAAACTTAAAACTGTGGCCTAGGCTAGCTGTACAACATCAGCACGGAAACCTCGCCTGGTGAGGGAATGTAGACATAATTTTTTTATTTAATCATTGCATAGGCCCTAAACATCGGTTGGAGGGAGTTAATGCTGCTGTGGCTGCCATAAATTATTAATTGCTTTCACAACGTTCCCTTAAACGAACGCTAGGCCTACTTCGAGTTAGTAGGATGAAGACAGTTCAAACAAAGCCACTGTCTCGTCGAGAATTAGATATTTCTTTGCATATAGGCCTAATACAGCTGATGAATCATTTTAAAAGTTCGTGATATGTAGCAACAGTTACTGACCTCGTGAGCAACTGACCTAACGAGCAACTTTTAACGAGCAATTGTCCGGCGAGTAATTGTTCGTTAGCAATTGTCCTTTAAGTCGTAACTGGGTCTGGCGGTGTAAGCTAGTTTGCAAAATTGGCATTCTCGTGACATATTAGGTGTACGCCTGTACGGTTAACAAAATGTTGATGTGGTATACGACCCCACATCAACAACATCGAAAATAAAAGGCTCGTTTATGTATGTATGTATGTATGTATGTATGTATGTATGTATGTATGTATGTATGTATGTATGTATGTATGTATGTATGTATGTATGTATGTATGTATGTATGTACTTATGTATGTGACCATTTGTAAAGCGCCTTTTAAGAAGCTCCAGGGCTTTTTTAGCGTGCAGTTCTACACAAAATGTGCAGGTCTAAATCAATTTGTGCAACTGTAAAAGCATTTTTGTGCAGTGAAAAAATTGCTAAAATAAGGTCATCGTCATCCAATTGAGAAAAATTTACCATGGGTTTTGAAAAAGAGAGAAGAGGTTGCGCAGTGTCCATTAATTATGTCAACAAATTTTAGGCAGTTTTTGACCCCCTCCATCCCCCCTTGTCAACAACTGTCAAACATTGACGGACCCCCTAAAAAATTATGTCAACATTCCCAGAACCCCCCTCTACAAAAAGAAACACAATGACTCGATACATGGAGAATCATTTAAAAAATTTACACTAAAAATGCAATCTTGAATTTCAAAATATATGAGTTTAGTTTATAACCAACTTTTTAGTAGTATTAAACATTAAGCACTTTATGCATTTTTCGCATTACTTAATGTTTTCGCTACCATTTTGAAGGGTCTGTGTTGATTCATTGGAAAAAAAATTTGTTGATGTCAAATTGTACCGAACCCCCTCCCCCTTGTCAACAACTGTCAAACTTTTCCAAACCCCTCCCCTATTTTGTTGACATAATTAATGGACGACCCCAGTTCTAAAATTCGTTAAAAAGCCCTGAGAAGCTTACAAGCTCTGTAATAAAAAGTTTAACTAACAAAATCAGCAACTACGCAGCTATCTTCCGCAATGATTGTCATGAGTAACTGGTTTTATTACTCAAGTCAAGTGAACTGGATTGCATTGCACAATGCATCATCGCTTGCATTAGCAACTTTCTTCGTGGTTTTCTTGTAGAACTGAAGTAGGCTAGTGCACATTACGTAGTTTGAAAGCGAAATTGTCATTGACGCTCTGCATTATTACAGTTCACTTAACTTCTGTCATTGTGAAAATGTTTGCGAAAAAGTTTGTTAAAAGCTGGAAAAAGTTTACCTAAATATTTTTAGTTTAGTTAACTTATTTACAAAATCAGCTGCCAATTTTTAGTTAAACTTTTTATTTTAGTTTAAAAATAGTTAGCCTATAGTTTAACTAAAGAATTAGTTAGTGCCCATCACTGCCTAAATCACATGTGCTCAAACCAGGCATGATCACCAAGCCCTCGCGGGGCAATGTCATGCCTTCGTGGATATGGTCACTCGTTCCTACATGTGGTTAGTGATAATTTCGTATTCTGGAGGCGGTGAGCTTGACGAATTCGGAGCAGAAGATGAAGACGCAGACGAAGTTGATTTTCTAACCGACGAATTTTGCCTGCTGACGGCCTTCGTTTCTGATTGGACTATGTACACGTTGTACGGATCGCCATCTCCGACGCCATCTTTCTTCTCGCCGATGTCATCGCCATCTATCGGATGCTTCTTGATGTCGTCATCGTCTCCAAAGACTGGATCAACGAAGGCATCTCCCTTGACCGTGGTCACCGAGAGAAGTCCGTCGACTGGTTCCTGTAGGCCTGTATCTGAATCCTCCTGGAAGTCGGCCTCGTGGATCGATTTCTCGTCGTCGAAGGAGTGCTTCATGTTGCACGGCGTCTGACGATACCTGACGAACTGGTAGAACCAGACTATGACGATGGTGGCGATGCCGAGAACGACCTGGAACGTCGTGTAGAGCAGAACGAACTGTGAGTAGCAGCTGGCCTGGTAGGACGACTCGTAGGTTATGGCGATGACGGTCAGGGCGAGGGCGGTGTTCTGGATGCCCGTTTCGAGGCCGATGGCTGTGCGTTGCTCGTGCTTTTGGCAGAGTATGAGGGCGAGGAGGAAGCCCATCACACAACCAATGATGGGCATTGTGATCGCACCGAACCATGCAGTCCAGGGAAGGTTGAAGAGTTCCGGGTAGAGCTGGCCCTGGATGACTCCGGCGACTAGGATCAGAAGGAGCGCAGCCACGCTGCCAATCTGGTGCAAATCCAATCAAGTGATCAATCAATCAATCAGTCGATCGATCAATCAATCAATCAAGCAAGCAATCAAATCAATCAGTCAATCAATCAATCAACCTGTCAGCAGACTGGAAATCAAGCGGTCAGTCAGTTCTCATCATCTAGCATATCAACAGAGGGCCAATGTTTAACAAGACTGTCACAGAACAACGTTCCATAATATTGAATGCTCTAATTGACGTAATGCACGGTGTACTAAACGCATATTCCATGACTCTACGAAACACGAACAGGCTTTTCTTTCTAACAGCGCACTTTAATGACATTAATCCAGCCTTCCAAAACTCGTATGCTGGCTTGGATCTGACATTGGCCAAAAGTGGCTTTATGTAGGCCCTATGTTACATGAGAATATAATTATGGACCTACTACAAAACCGAAACTATTACAGTGTGTGTGTGTGTGTGTGTGTGTGTGTGTGTGCGCGCGCGCTTATGTGTATGTGTGCGTATGTGTGCGTATGTGTATGAGTGTGTGTGAATGTGTGTGTGCGTGTGTGTGCGTGAGTCATTCAATCATTCAGTAATGAAAGTCAGTTAGTCAGTCAAGTCGATTGATCAATCAATAAATCAATCCAAGCTTTAATGATTTCTAGTTGACTTCGGCGAATACTTAAAGACAGCAATTAAGCATGAAGAAGAGATGTGTAATGTTATATATGCTCTTCGTACCTTGGTGAGCCATGGAACAGCCTTGGGAAAGAACTTTCCGAAGAAGAACCCGAGAAGGACGGCCGCCCAGACGTAGAGAACCGTGACGACCATGTTGCCGTAGGGTAGGGTGCTGACGTCATCGACCCAGACACGACTGTAGATGAACATGTTCAACGGCAGGAAAAGAATGGCCAACGTCGTCGATACGGTCGTCATGCAGATGCTACAGTGACCATCACACAAAGATGCGCATTACGAAATATGAAGATGTTGACTGTATAATATTTATTGTCTGTATTGTGAAGTGTGCGCAGGAGTGGCAAGACATAAAAACAGGGGCACGTCATAATGTTAAAGGCCTGATGGGGAGTGGACCACATCTATTCGGATGGGAATTTCAGGGTAGGACAAGTGCTTCCATTTCCACACACTCACATACACACACACATCATCAACATCAGCATCATCATAATCATCATCATCATCATCATCATCATCATCAGCATCATCATCATCATCATCATCATCATCATCATCATCATCATAAATAAAAATAAGCTTATTATTCTTTTATTTACTTAAATACAGTTGGCATATTGATTATGATTTAGAAAGATGGTGCTTGATGTTCAATTGTTCATGGGTGCTAATTTTAATTCATAACGCAGATATTTACGCGTCAGATGCACAATTTTTGCAATGTCTACAAAAGTGTCAAAACCTAACGACCTCTCAACATGCTCAGAGCTCTACAATTTTGTCAACACTGAGTCTTCTAGTCAAGTGTAACAGAGGCAGCCTTGTGGAGCAGCATATTTTGAAAAAATATTTTTTCCCATGTAAGTTTGGACCACACTAATGATGCACTCTATCAATCAATCAATCAGCCGTTTATTGAATCAACAACAGCACAATTAATTAACAATCAGTCATTTAAAAAAAAAAATTAATCTGCTGATGCTGTCAACAGGACAGCCCTAAAGGATAAAATAATCCGCTATTGCAGGGCTGCCCCTTTTCCACATTACATTTACTGATGGCAAGACGATTTTTATGATCATATACCTATAGAAAACTCAACTTAAATAACAATGTTAGGGCTAAATCATAGCCAAACAACTAAATAAAAAAAAACAAACAAAAACATCATCATCATCATCATCATCATCATCATCAGTTCCTGACGCCAGCCATTTGTCAAGTCCACTGTTAGTGATGTTATGTCCTTGTTTATGTTGTCTATCCATCGCAGTCTTGGTCTTTGTTTCTGTTTCCTTGGAATCTTGCATGTAGTAAATGTAAATGTTCGCAGTTTTTCTATAGCGACCGTATATGGCCTCGACCCAGCTCATTTTTCAATGAATTGATCGGGTGAGATCCTTCACCACCGCTCGCCCGTTTGAATGGACGCCACGCCATTTAAGGTCTTCGTGCAAGGACCGTGCTAGCCCGAGATTTAAATCTCTGAAAATAATCCATCATCGGGAAGCGAACCGCGATCCGCATGCTCTCTTTCTCATACACTGTTACCGAAAATCGTGGAGAGACCATGGAAAATGACATCTTTGGGTGGACTCAATTAGAGGAAAGGTGGCATGCCATTTCTGTCGTGGAGATTACCATCAAGCGTGTGATGCGCTTGTTAAACCTGACCAGGAGTGGAATATAACACGAGTTAGATCTAATGCGTGCATCAGAT
>JACEVL010000008.1:2260144-2267644 GCA_020284085.1 Aporrectodea caliginosa
TAATATATATATATATTAATATTTTGTACAGAGAAGGGAGGTGAAGAGGGAGGTCTATGTGACATAGCTCTGGATGCTACGTCTTTCTTTGGGGTCAGGGCTTTACTGCACGCCTTAATTGTCCGAATTATCTTTAGGTCTACACGTATGTCTGTAAGGCCAAATAATGGGCCTCACGGTCTGTTATCCTATTGTTTTCTTGTTTGTAGATCATCAAAAAAGTCTTTGGACTTTGATTTGCACGAGTCCTCTCGCAATCAATTACTCTGAAGGACCGCACGATATGAGATAATAGAGCAGTTATAAATTATGAAAGCTGCTGGGAATAGATTAAGCCAAATGTCATTAAGATTAAACAGTGAGTTTGTGACTGGTAGTACCCGCATCAGATGTCAACTTAAGACTCCTCTTCTTCAACCTACTTATACGCCTCTGCAGGACGGTAAATCTGTTTCGACATGTGGGAAGGGAAAACTACTTCTTCATAAGTGTGTATGCTTCCCTTAAGAAGTCCACATAACAGGGTTGCGTAGAAATCGTAATTATTTAATTAATGCATGCAGCAAACTTCCACTACAGTGGCGTAACGAAGGGGGAGGCAGAGTGGGCAGCCGGCGGCTGCCAGCCGCCCCCGGGCGAAGCACCAAGGGTAGCAAAATTAGCTTTCAGCCTACACAGTAGGCTACTATGACAAGAACGATTAAAAGTCAAAAAGAAAATTAAAAGGGGCGCAGTCACCAACCCTTGTAATGTAATGTAATGTAATGTAATTGTAATGTAATGTAATTAGTAATTTATATATTGTCCTTGGGCGCTGAAACCCTTCGTTACGCCACTGCAGCCGTAGCCTCTCGGACGGAGCGAAGTTACGCGGTGAGGGCTTTCAGAATGTTATCAACTTATCAGCTGTTGTTGTTGTTATTACTATTATTATTATTTGCCTTGAGGTACTTCATTCTCCCAGGGACTAAGAGACTACTATTATTACGAGATAAATGTCTGGAGGGTCAGGCCTCGTCGTCAGGGTTTGAAGAGAAGGTACCCTTAAATGCGACCAGGTTATGTTGTTGTTGCTGTTGTTGTTGTTATAATTATTATAATTATTATTATTATTATTATTATTATTATTATTATTATTATTATTATTATTATTATTATTATTATAAGTATGAATCAGGGGTAAAGTGTAAAATGCGTGGTGAAAATTTCCGCTTAAAGTGTAATATTTTGTATGGTGTAATAATAAGATTACACCTTTCATTTGACGTATCTTAAAAAATAGTAGTAGTGTTGCGTTGTACTTAGGACTCGGTAGGTGGCTTCTCTGTCGGCCAATATAGAGCCCTGGACAATATTTTAACGTTCGGGTATCATAGATAATTTGTGACTGTGATCAAAGATTTCCGCTAATAACCACTTATAGTGTAATTTACGCTTTTCTATTAACTAATTATTATTATTATTATTATACTATGTTAGAAAACACCCTGAAAAGTGTAATGCCGTTTTTGTTATATTATTCAAAATAAATATATTTGACAAAACCATTTATGTTGTTTTTGTGATATAAATCAAGCAATTGCTTTGGTTCTCTGCAATCACTTCATTACATTATTGACCATGTTATAGCAATAATAAGAAAATTACACTTTTCAGGGTTTTTTACTGCAATGACACTTTACCCCCTTGATAGCATTCTTATTATTATTATTATTATTATTATTATTTATTTATTTATTTATTTATTTTAGTTTTACCCAAGGTGAATTTAGGCCTAATCCATCATGAGTCAAAAGATTATGCTAGGAGCTGTTTTGGCTCTTATTAGGAGTTGCAATTAAAATAATAATAATAATTATTATAATTATTATTTTTTACCCAAACGATGAAATCCAGAGGTTGTTGATAACTACTTTAAACAAGGGAGAATGCATTATCATCATCATCTTCTTCATCCTTACGAAAACGTATAGCGCAATGACTACAGAATGGAATCTGATTCGCTTTTCTAGGAAGCGTGGTTTAAGCGAAGCACAAAACATAAAAAGCCTATAGGATAAACACACACGCGCTGTAATCAGAGGTGCGACTTTCAAAAGACTTAATTTAAAAAACAATTAAAACTGTACTTGCTATTGAGCTCTTAGCATTTGCGCTGACAGTCGACAGTGTGTATGTGTGTAAAGCATCCTAGAAGTAGTTTGCTACTGATGATGCTATACAAAATTTCGTAATTACAATTTTGCGAAACGCCAATTTCAGACTCTTTCCGTTCTGACAAATGCAGTGCACTATATGCATAAACGACAATTAATTAATTAATTAATTAATTAATTCATTAATTCATTCATTCATTCATTCATTCATTCATTCATTCATTCATTCATTACTTTATTCTGAGAATTTATATAGCGCCTCTTTCGGAAACCTACTGTATTGTGCGTTATGCTATAACTGTACCTGAGACAGACGTCAGCCTTCGTCCAGAACGTGATGATGTTGGAGATGGATCCTCCAGGACAGCATCCGACGAGCACCATCCCGATGGCAAGGTTAGGCGCCAGTTGCAGCAGCAAGGCGTAGCCGAAGCAGGCGGCCGGCATCAGAATACACTGGCAGACGATGCCGATGATCGGCCCCACGGGTTTCTTGACGACGACGAGGAGATCGCTGACCCTGATTCCGGATCCCATGCTGAACATGATGACGACGGTGATGACGGCCAACATGACGTTGTAAGTGATGTAGAGGGCTTCCGGTTTCTCATCGTACACCGTGTTATTCGTCCCATTTTCCATCGGAATCTGGCATACGTCACCCTCTGACATTGTTGCTGTTGTTGGTGGTGGCGGAACTAATGAGGGCTAGCGATGTTAACGATGATGGCTGCGCTGTTAGTCGCAGGTACTCACAGACCAGTTTATTCACCAAGAAAGCACCTTATTCTGCGGAGACCAGGCAATCTACCAAAGATCTGCAGCTTAATCACCAAAAATCACTAGAGTTCAGGAGAGTCCTGCAGCTTTTTCACTCTATAGTTCTTCCTTTAATTGTTCTTTGCCCTTTTGAACGGAATCTACTCAGGTTCTCCTACCTCGGGAAAATGGATTTCTTCCTACTGGATATATGGACCTATATACTCACTAAATATCCTTTAACCCTATTTCTCGATCTTCTCTGCAGTTTTGGCGATTTTCCTCCACCAATTCTCCCGTTCCTTCTCGTGCGGAGAAAGGCCGCTTTCCCCTAAAGATGGAGTGCTACCGGTTCCCCAGCAGCTCTTCCTCCAGCGATGATGCTTCTTTCGGGTGAACTGGACGGATCCAAACACGACCTCCGCAACGAGAACTGAACACGGAGTGACAAGAAAATCCAGATCAACTTATATTTATCGGTATGCTGCGATTGGAGTCAGCGATCGACGAGGTTCAAGGTCTAAAGTCATTTGTCATATATTGGTTCGTAGACGTGCACAAGGCCTTTGACATCTTTAATCAGAAAGCCTTTGACCTTCTTCAAACCACATTCTTAGCGTAAGGCCAAAGCGGAGTAGGCCTTCACAAATGTGATTGGCCTCTAAAGGGAACTTTGAAGTGCGCTTGGACATGTATTTGTACGTCTGCGTTTTTGTGTGTGGATGTGTCAATGTGTCAATACTCGAAACTGATTGATGCGTTGAGGGTTATAATGTGATTGCTTTTGAGGTCATACTAATTAGTCAGCAAACTGCTAAATAAGTAGTCTATTTTCGATTATATGCGGATAGTCGATGGGAATCAATTTAAATAGCGGTCTATGTGTAGTACGACCTGTCAAGTAAATTAAAATTATTTATGCAAGACATGATAGGGAGCGATTTATAGTTATATATATATATATATATATATTCGTTTATTGAGAAAAACAATCTGACAAAAACGCAGAAATGCTAACATGACTTACATGAGTGATAATGGAAAATTAAAGTTCATTAGAAGATTTTGGAATAAACTAGTAAATATTTTTATATAATGATCTGGAAATAAATTGAGAGTTGTCCTTGGGTGGGAGAGTATGGTTGTGTGCTCTAGGTCTTAATTGGTGAGAGGAGAGGGGTCGGAGTGGAGGTAGGAGTTGGTGAAGTACATGTACATGCTTAGGGTTGTGCAATATGGAGAAAAGGAGTTTCGCATCAGCTATATTGGCAAGTTCAGAGACTGTTGGAAAGGATTGCTCTAGGGTTTAACAGCAATGGGGAGGGGAACACTAAAGGGCATGAGAGGCATGTCTGTAGAATATGTCACCGGTGGAAGGCAGTAACTATGAACCAGCGCAGAGGCGACTACCCCTCCCCACCTGGAATTGGAGAACAAACCCCCTCTGGCCGACTTATATAAGAGACTCAGAAGTCACTGAGAACTGCAAAGTAATATACATTAGCACGATCCATGACAAAAAGATACTACAAGATAACAACTGAAATAAAAAGTTATACTATAAATGTCCATTGATACTGTTTATGTCTAAAACGTTAACACCCCCCCCCGCCGCCCACTTCTCAGACTTCTGGCAACCGTGGGAGATCGTTCCCCTAAACCCCCATTGGCAGACACCACTGAACCATCCTCTACTCATCCCATCCACGCTGGTGAAGCCAAGAGTTCAGATGAGTCTTTAATAATAGCTGAAGCATGCCAAACTTTGACCTCTTTGAGAAATCGCTACAAATGCATTCTGCACTCATTCGTTTGATCCCGTTCGTATTGCTTGACCTATTGCGCATGCCCAGTGCGCCCCTCAGCAGTGGGAGATGCGGTGGCAACTGGAAGAGCTTAGGTTACCGCCGTTTCAAAATCATCTCTAACCCCTCTGGCGTAGCGTAATTTTTACGACCGAGTATACATGTTACTTGTAGCGCTCACTCTCGTTCACTCTCTCGTCCAATCATGCACTCACGCTTCTAGACTTACACATGCGCCCGTTTTCAGTTCAAAATCGTTGGGTCGTGCGAGTATGATTAAGCTTCGAGTCGGCGTGGTGTCAATGTTGAACCCGGCGAAGACGGTTCCAGCTCCGCCCACTTTTACAGAACGTCATCATCAGCATCATCAGTTCCTGACGCCAGCCACTTGGCGGCGATGGGTACGAATAAATTACCTCCATTGTCCTCGGTCTCTTGTCAAGTCCATTGCTCCCCTTAATGTCAGTCCAAGTGATGTTATGTCTTTGTTTATATTATTGTCTATCCAGCGTTGTCTTGGTCTGCCTTTGTGTCTTTTTCCTTCAAATCTTGTCTAACTCATCGAGCGTGTAGTGCGCTGTGTGGTATATTACGCAGTGAAGCGAATTTCAGTATCCTGTTACATCGATAGCAAAGTGTGGTAAAAAATCTATTTGGGTGGGAAAATGGAAGCCAAAGCAGATGCTAAGGCAGTCTGCATTTGTATGCAGCCAGAATGAGGACAAAACTTGATTTTTGATGAACAACGGGCAGCACTCAGAGTCGAAAATCTATACATAACTTTGGGGACAGATTTTATCGGGGACCGGATTTTTGAATTTTGGGGACAGATACTTCGGGGGAAGGGTGGAAGACAGTCCCCTATGTCCGGATGATTTACATCACTGCGCACACTACATGGATGGAATAGATCTATTTTAAAGACATCTCTATAACCGGATCACGTGAGCCAGTCACATCATATAATTAGGAACTGTTTTTGCCCTGTCTTTTATTAACTTCACACTCGTCTAGCCATTCCGTCCGTTCGTCAGTTGGTCGAGCCCCGAGCGCGGCGTCTACTGACTCTACTCGATCCGCCTTCTGAAGACTGACGTTCCCCTAATGAGCCTTCCCTACGCTCGAGACACTGACGTCTTAATTTCAGCGAACGAGGACGACTCGTGCGCGAAACCGCGCCCAGCTCTCGGTGCGAAACGCCTGCGCTGTATTCACCACGCCCCGCCCCGTGCGAAACGAAGCCAGCTAAAGTTTTTTTAAAAGCATATGCAGAAAATTACTTTGTCGACAAACTGCATTTTTCAATGCAGTGCACACGTAGCAGGGAAGGGGTAAGAGTTGACGTATGGACTGGGGTTAAGGTATATGCTAAAAGATTCTCGAGGCAGATGTTACAGTTGGTACTTGGTATATGCCTAATATAATACAATGTAGTGTCAGAATACTTACGACGCAAGAAAGAAACTGCTAACAAAGTTCGTATAGAGTACAGTCAATGCATCATAATTTCTTAGACCTGTATACCATATAAAATGCCGACCGTATGGTGGCGCTGCAATCTACAAAGTGTCCAAACAACAAGGTAGTGAGCCTGTATTATTCAACGGTTGTATCAGCAGATCCAAACCTTGGTGACATCTTCCGTTATAAGGCACAGTTTATTATCATACGCACGTGAATTATATGGAGAAGCTTGGTGACACAGGCAAAAGTAGACGCACGACTTGTCCAGGGTCATTACCGGATTAACATATTAGCCAACTAAGGCACTAAGCCATGGCTTAGGGCCCCACAACGTTTTGAGGGCCCCAAATATCAGGAAAAATTAAATCAAATAGCACTAATTTCCTAATTGACCAAATGAAAAGGTAAATGCATATATGATTATTTAGCCAATATTCATTAGATAAAATTGTTTATGTACGGTTCGGAAGTTGTGTACTGAGACACGTACTTGTGCTTGGCTTTGGGGTTAGGACCCCAGAAGTCTTAATCCGTCCCTGGTCATTACACGGACTCACCTCAGCAGACTCGAACCCTCAATCGTTAGGTTTACAAGCCAAGCGCTGAACGCCCGGTGCGGTTTATTCCTAAGCCAACCATTTGACATCACGACGTCACATATATTGCCGTTTTTTTCGTTCGCGTCTTAATTTCGAAGCGTTTGACAGTGTCTCCGTCAATGTCCCCGTCGCTGTGCCTGTGTCTGTGTCTGTATCTCTGCCCACGTCTTCGTCTACATCACACTTCGTCGGCGCCTAATTATAGGGTAGCTGTACAAAGAGTGAAACGATCGGCAAGCCACCGATTGTAAAGAGTTCGTCGGGCGACCCTTTGAAAAGCCAACAGATTCCCGTCAGTCCGATGAGAGCAGTCCCGACAAAACCATTCGTCTCTGCTGAAAAGCCGCCACAACTACGACAGCCCAACGCACGTACTATACACAGCTTTCAGTCTTTTGACAACAGCGGGGTCTCTCCCATTTTATCCTCCAGCCCCCGAACGCGGCCTAATAACAGGTTATCCCGTTGAAAGTATACGAGATACGTCTGCGGGCTAAATACGAAACGTCGACGGGGCGAATGTTTTTATTTACGCGCGAACTGCTTTCGACGTGCTGTCTGGTTTCGGGTTATGGGGTTGGGGGAGGGTTACCCCGTTGTTGTTGATTGTTGGGGGAGGGCGGACTGTGTTGGCATCGTATTCAATTCTGCGTCGAGGAATGTGGCTTCAGCATGAGATACAATTTTTGACAGCTTCCTTTGTGCTCTTGCCAGGGC
>JACEVL010000008.1:2272644-2425144 GCA_020284085.1 Aporrectodea caliginosa
CTAAATTACTATTGAGGTCATCATCATCATCATCATCATCATATTACATCATCATCATACTAGTATTATAATTATTATTTTATCGCCCGAGGTAGATGTTAGCCCTCAGGCTCTTAGGAATTATTCGAAGAGTAAGAATGATTCTGGATCTAACGTTCCTCGTCACATCATCAGCATCAGGTCATCATCATCATCATCATCATCATCATCATCATCATCATCATCATCATCATCATCATCATCATCATCATCATCATCATCATCATCATCATCATCATCATCATCATCATCATCCACATCACCACCATCATCATCATCATCACATCACATCACCACCATCATCATCATCAGCAGCAGCAACAGCAGCAGCAGCAGTAGTGGTAGTATTGGCACACTGTACTGTAACAAAACTAGTAGGCCTATAATACAGTAGATGTCGACTGCAGAACATGAGAAGGTCGTTACATTAAAGATCTGTGAAGATTACTCTCTGGCTGTTAGGAGGCATTTTCATTCCTCGCTGGGTCTGTCCGCGTAGGAACGAGACCAGATGCGTTTGGCATCAGTTGGAATATCGTGTTTCGAGTTTCAGGAAATTACTGCTGCCATAGGAACAATCTGGTTGGCATTCCGTTCATCTGCTCAGCCTCCTCAGTATCTCGGCAAAACGATGCAGCCATGCACTGGACTTTGACTGATGGGCGCTGTTGTGTTGTGTGTGCCTTGCTAATTTATTTACTGCTCTTTTTAATGAGATGGATATTTTGGGCGATGCATGCGCGGCCGCCATTCAGTCTGCGGGCAGAGAAATACGTTTGTTTGCTTCACTCGAAATGGTCATAATATATACGGTGGGTGCAGTTTGTAGGTCGAGGGAAAGGAACAAACTGGACCTACAATTACTTGTTTTGGCTACCTCCGTTCAAAATATTGCATGCTCACTGTTAGGACCTATCCCACTTCTGCCAACCAAAAATTGCACCGTGGCCCTTGGACTTACTGCCAGTATACATTGTGTATGTATGTATGTATGTATGTACATGTATGTATGTATGTATGTATGTATGTATGTATGTATGTATGTATGTATGTATGTATGTATAATATAGGGCTTAGCCCCCCCATAACTGCGGCTCAACCCCTAACTGCGGCTCAACCCCCAAAAAGTGGGAAATCACTACAAATCACAGAGAGGAGGGGACAACAGGGAAGGGCTTGGAGCTTTAGCCCCCCAAACCTGAAATCCTGGGCTACTCCATTGTGTATGTATGTATGTATGTATGTATATATATATATGTATCTATGTATGCGTGTATGTATGTATGTATGTATGTCTGAATTCGAGATTTCGATTAAGTTTATAAATGTATGTCTCTAGACAGTTACTATAGCGCATTTTAAGTACCTCTGCAAAAGTTCAAAATGCAGAGGTGTCAGGAGTGGTAGTTCTCTTGATGGCAGATGTTCGCCTGCAGTCTTTTGATCTGTTCCTCTGCTTTAGACCGACTCAGACATCTTTTTTGTGTTTTTGTTTCTATGAGAGCATTTGTATAGCGCCTGAGTTCTCCTTAGGCTTACTTCAAGAGAAATCTGATCGTCGATTTAATCCTTACTGGCTTTGACAAACCAAGCGCTAACCTTAAGGAACCAATCCTCCGCAAATGTCTTGATGTGCAACATTTCTATTTGGAAAGAGATACATTTTGGTCGAACGAACGGACGCAGTAGGTTTTCGTTAACAGCCTTTGAGCGGTCGAGAGAGGAGGAGAAGGAGGGGAGAAGGAGGGAGAAGAATGAGGGGAGGGAAGGGGAGTAGGAAGAGGGGAGTAGGAGGGGAGGAGGAGTGAGACGAGCTGTCAATCATTGGACTGCCTCGGATGCGTTTGTTTTGAGGTTAGCGTGGTCTCCAGATTTCAACACTCTCTCTCGTTTATGCCTGATGCCCAGTCGACCGAGGCTAACCCCGACAGCCTTCGGACCATCGTCTTCGTCGGGTCGTTAGACACCACCGATCGGTGAAAGGCATCTCATCGGTCTGCTTGTTGTTTGCCGTTGTAATATACGAAAGCAGCCGAGAGAGTATTAGAGACACACTTGAGGCAGTAGCGAACGCTGCTGCTGCTGCTACTGCTGCTGCTGCTGCTGCTGCTGCTGCTGCTGCTGCTGCTGCTGGATAACTGGGCTTGCGATCGACGTGCGAGCAAAGTGGCGAGTGGCGCAGTTGGATTGATACGATGAGGTCGGATGAAGGCCCTTCGTAAAGTTTCCTCAGCTCAAGTGGATTCTTTCAGCGCTTCTCGTCGTTATCGGTAAGATCAGAGGATTATTGCGTCTTTATATTTGCTTCCTAGTAGTGCATATATAGCGTAGGCTGGATAGCGTCCGACATAGCGTCGTATATAGCGTACCTATATTAGTAGTGTTTATTTACTGTTTAACGACATATTATTGCTGTCAGACGTCGATCTAGTCTTAACTTACGACCATGCCAGTTATCATTTATTGAACGTCTCAACAAAGATGAGCCGCGTCACCCTCCTCTTTCAACCAGGCTTGGGACTGGCACTACTGGCAGTAACAGAGTTTCGATTGAACGAAAATGTTGATTCGGCCTATAGGCCTATAATGAACGAAAATCTCCAATGGCCCAATGGGCCTACATAGGGTCCATGCCAGCATGTCCGTGTACATTACATGGGGCCCATATGGGCTCTATCCGGGTGCAATATGAGATTATGGATATGAGACTCATGTGGACATGCTGGCGGAGGCTGCATGGTCAAAGGCGATTTAAGGGTTTCTAGGCTGATCCTAACATCACACAAATATAGAATCCAATGTTTAACGCCATGGTTTTATGACTGTCAGCACCTTTGACGTCGACCTTACCCCATCTAATCGAGCAGATATATATATATATATATATATAGTTGTAACCATTGTAACGTTGTTTGACAGGGTGTAGAGAGGTTTCTTTGAAGGGGTGACGAACGAGGGTGGGGGAGCAGGTTGCACGCTGTTTTTGTTTCACTGCTGGGTGAACTTCACCACTATAGTCGTCCTGCATGAGGTGCTCTTGAGAATTTTTGCTTTTTGCTACCGTAAGGCGTAAGCCCAGGTACTGTATTTAATATCCATCCATTGTATTTGTAGGCCCTATATCTATATGCCTATTAGATATATTATCATGTGTTATATAATGCAGTGTACACAGGGACGTAACTAGCGTTGGGTTTGGGGGCTTTAAGCCCCAAACGAAGCTGAAGCCCTCCGAAAATGAATGAAGCCCCCGGCTCCACTATAGGCTCGGGCTATGTTTAAGGCTTAAAGCCCCCAAACGAAAATTTCTAGTTACGTCACTGAGTGTACAGTTTCTTTTATAATTACGCATATATATATATATATATATATATATATATATTTATATATATATATATATTTATAGGGCATACAGACATATATAATTATGAAGTAAATGTAGGCAGATATGAGGTATAAGAGGTGATCTGTAGTTGATTGTATAGAGACCAGCTGTGAAAAGTGCTGGAGATTTCGAAATAAACCAGGTTGTTGACAGTCTTTACTGAACAATTATCATTAATAATAATTAGGAATTTCATTATCGCCAGTGTCTAATGCACAAGGCATCAACCGATGGCACACCAAAACCAAGATGTAATCAGGTCAATATCCAAAAGATCATTCTTCGGCCACGAGGATGATTAACAGCCTATGGTGATTAAGTAACTTGATAAGGATAAGTTTTAAAAAGAGAACGAAATGACACAAGTGACTGACATATATGATATTATCTCAGTCACTTGTGGCGTTATACATATATGCATACATACATAGATACAATACATGTATGCATTCATTTATAGGTATCATGCATTCATTATGATTTCATGTATTCATATCATCATATGATGTAGTCATATGTATGTATGTACATGTATGTATGTACTGCCAGTATGTATTGTATTATGTATGTATGTATGTATGTATGTATGTATGTATGTATGTATGTATGTATGTAATATGTATGTATGTATGTATGTATGTATGTATGTATGTATGTATGTATGTATGTGTGTATGTGTGTATGTATGTATGTATGTATGTATGTATGTATGTATGTATGTATGTATGTATGTATGTATGTGTGTATGTGTGTATGTATGTATGTATGTATGTATGTATGTATGTATGTATGTATGTATGTATGTATGTATGTATGTATGCATGTATGTATGTATGTATGTATGTATGTATGTATGTATGTATTGTATGAACATGTAGTATGTATGTATGTATGTATGTATGTATGTATGTATGTATGTATGTATGTATTCATTCATTATTCATTCATTCATTTCAGAAATTTATATAACGCCCCTTCAAGATTTATGTATGTATGTATGTATGTATGTATGTATGTATGTATGTATGTATGTATGTATGTATGTATGTATGTATGTATGTATGTATGTATGTATGTATGTATGTATGTATGTATGTATGTATGTATGTATGTATGTATGTATGTATGTATGCATGTATGCATGTATGCATGTATGTACCTATGTACAAGTATGTATGTATGTATGTATGTATGTATGTATGTATGTATGTATGTATGTATGTACATGTAATACATACATACATACATACATACTGTATGTATGTATGTATGTATGCATGTATGTATGTATGTATGTATAATGTATGTATGTATGTATATTATGTCTGTATGTGTAGAGTCTCTAAGGGTACATTACAACTGTGCTGCACTCATCACTGTCTAACTGACATGACATAGGGTCAAAAAGAGCAATGACAATAATATAACCATAACCATCAATTTATTGCTCCAAACATTGACAAAGTAACATTTCGCTGTACAAAGAACAAAGATCAGTTGGTCACAAAAGGAAACCCAGAAGAGACCAGGGTGACAGGGTCCCGCTGGTTAGGGCCACCGATAATACGCAGTCTGTTGCTAGATGGTTAACAGAGGTTATCTAGTAGGCTACAGTGCATTCATATAATAAGTATCTATAGTACATGTACAATTAGTAACGTACTAGTACAAGGCATTAAACCTTAACTAAGAAAAAGACAAACAAACAGAATGAGTTGTTAGAACCCAACTAATCGTTCTGATGAGTTATCCAAAGGCATAACTGATGTTTAAATAGCTTTAAATTTGAGATACTGCGAAGGTCTTGGGGTATTCTGTTCCATTCCTCTGGGCCAACACATCTGATCGAGAATTTACAAGTGTTTGTACGTGCAAATTCACTTCTGTATGAGGCTAAGATTCTTGTATTATGCGAGTGAATGTCCGAGGCTATAGCTATAGAAGTTGGAATGGGAGCTATAGGCAATGTGCTGTAAGTATATCGATGCATGAATTGCAGTTGTTTGATTTGTGCAATTTTTAGAATACCGAGCTGCATGAATAATAATATCATCATCATTATCAAAATTAATCGTTGTCATAAATAAATAAATCCCAATCCTAATGTTTTGGTCACTGATCCTCACAAATATGGATTATACTTAATGCATTGTATATTCTATTGTATAAATACATAAGACGCATGCGTGTGTATAATATTAATTATATGTGTAAGGCGATGGTTTTGAACTGAATATCAGCCAATGCGTCTTAGAACAATTAATTGCGTCGCGATAAACAATGATAAAGTCTGACAATGTCATTGTTGGAAACAGTGAAGCAATTTTAGTTTGTCCTTTGGATGTTGCTAACTGCGTAAACACGCTCGAGACGCTTAAACATTCGCGAGATAAGGCCTTAATGCACGGATCGATCAGTTGAACCGAGTTATTGATTTGATGTGACCATTGGTTGTCGTCGATAATCTTCAAACTTCAATGTCAGGTACTTATAGTGCAGTTGCACTGTACGCTCAAGTATCTGCGTAGGCCTAATCTTACATTCTATTTCGATGGAGAAATTCTCTTCTGATTGTAATTCTAAATGATACTTTTAATAATGGAATTGATTGTAATTATAAATTTTCTCTCAATGGAGAAATGTTTCTTCTGCTGTATTTTCCCTTATGGACAAAATTCTCTTCTGGTTTTATCTTAAATTCTCCTTTGAAGGAGAAATAAATTCTTTTCTGATTGCAATCCAAGATCTCTCTATATATATGGTCAAAAGGGTAATTAAGCAACTCATTATCTCCCCATTTCAGTCTGCTAACCATGTTTGATTCAACACTCCCTGCTGTTTAAAATGACATCGTGTGCTCTATGGATAGCCTAAGGGCAGCGTTAAAACCAGAGTCGGCGCTGCGGCCCCAGAACCCCTCGATGGGTGGGGGAGGGGGGCTCAAGTTTGCAAAGGGCCTCCAAATTTAGCTGGTCATAAATTAATGCCTATCTGTGACTGCTTGGTTAAAGAGACTTGACGTTCGGTCGTTCTCATTTATTTTGTTCTCGTTTGCAGTGTATTTTTCGTAGTTATGGGAGCCTGAAGTACGTAAGGCTTTAGGTGTGTGTGTGTGTGTGTGTGTGTGTGTGTGTGTGTGTGTGTGTGTGTGTGTGTGCTCAAATACCATAGTGCCGACACTGGTTACAACACTTCTTGACTTGATTGTCTACTGCTTTCGATACAATGGGGGCCATTCTCCTCTGCATCGTCTCCAGGTCGGGTTTGAGGTTTCTGATCCTGCACTAATGATCTTAATCCTTGCTCTCAAGCAGTATAATGTTTAAATGGTAATTATTAGTTTAAATTGTCTAATGCTTTGTTGTGATGTGAAAGTGCAGTCCTCGAATAACGGCCAATGAATTTCTCCTTGACCCACTGAACATTGAATTTCTGCTACTGGGCACTCCACAGCAACTGAAGAAATTTGAATGGCCTAAACCATTGAAACTGGGTGATTGAATAGTTTAGTTAACTGAGGCCACTAATAATTAATTACACGTGTAATTACACTGTGTCTCTCACTGACTATGTAAACGGTGGTTTTAAGTCATCACATTATTATGTATATTCGTCACATGCGCAAACTTAGGATTTATGCCCTATTTTCTTCTGACAAACGCATTGATCTCAAGTCGCCTTGATTACTGCAACTTTCTTCTGGCTGGTATCACAAATTCAAGCAGGCTGAAACTGCAAAGTGTAAGGAGTTTCATGTTCGGAATGTTCCATACCATTCTTCTTTGTGCATAGATAAAAAAAATCAAAACTATTGTTATGGATGACTGGAGAGAAGTGGACAAATCTTTGGGGCTGTTCAGCATTTGAATTTAACACTTAATCCTTAGAGCAGAATTTATAACTTGCTACGTTATGACAGCAAGCACAAATGAATAAACGATAATATACCATACCAATCCATCACCTATGATTTCAGGGCTTGTAATAGCGTTTTGATTTGCAACCTGTCTCAATCAGAACAACACAATATAGCCTACGGCTTGTTTTCTTCCGATTTCCTTCTTATAAACATTCTCAAATTCTAACCCACTTGACAAAATGGCCGACAGATGTGTTATTTCGTAATTAAGTTACCGTTAAAAAACTTAAAGCTCAGCATCTCGTTCTAGTTGAACATAGCAGTGGCTGCGAAGACTTAAGTGTTAATGTTGTGAGCGAAACGTTCAGCTAAGTGATTGTTAACGTCTTGAATCTTGCCATAAATTGGTGAAATGGAGTGATTTATGGTCGCTCTGAGAGCAGAAGGCAGTTCGCGGGCAAGGGAGTAATGGAGGGAGATTAAAACAGTGGTAGCGGAATCGGATGGAACGAAGGAAGGACGGAAGGAAGGCGGTAGAGTTAGAATGTGATTGATAAGAGGGTGTTCTGGTCCGTGCGAGATAACGCTATGATCGATGGTTGGGCGGAATCGAGCATTATTATTTAATTAGTCAAGCTGTGGCTTATCGCGCATTCTGTTCGACGGGTGCTTCTGTGTGTTAAGGTCTCTCAAGCCTTCACCAGATATTTCTGGCTCAGCCCATAATGAATGGGGTGCGCGATAGTGCAGTGGTTAGCGGGCTAGGCTGTCGTTCGAGAGGTCGCGGGTTCATATCCCCGCCAGGATGAAATTTGTTTCAAGGTTTCAGCTCCCACTGAATCGCCTGGCCAACTCAGCTATGATGAGCAGACTGTCCTTTTTACACTGGTGGGATGATGAGACGGCGAGGGAGAGGACTGACCTATATATGCCTCATATGCCAAGGCAAGGAAAATGAACTCGCAAGATTATAATTATTAGCTTAATTTGACTGTCTGTACGCTCAAATATGCCACATTTAAGACTTGGTTTGCATTGCAAACATTTTCTGGGGACGGGCTCACCGAGCCCCTTCACAGACCCCTACCCCATTTTGCTCAGGCACCTTCGGCAAGCTGACCCGCCACGTGCTGGATTCCATTGCCACTGGCCCACCATCATAAAGTTTGACACCTCTGCTATAGGTGATAGCGAGAAAATGCTGTGGTTTGAATCCGCGTGCATTCTTAGCACCTTTGTGGTGTACTCAAAATGCTCTATATAACAAGTAACTGGTTAAAAGTAGCTTCTGTAGCCTCGATAAAGGTAAAAAAATGTAGAGGTAACACACTTACTTAAATGCCTCCTCAGACGCTTGGTATACGCCTACTCAGTCACTTACTCACTCGCTTGCTGACACTGCTCACTCACCCACTGATTCCCTCACTCACCCACTAACTTACTCTCGCTTGCTCATCTACCTAACCACTCATCTCTCACACACCGAAGCTCAATCAGTCTTTCAGTGGGATCATTAATATAGCGCCGTTTCAAGTTCAAGGTATACCTACTCGGATAGCAATGTATATTTTCTTTACATAAACACAAGTGGGAGTGAATATGATACTCAGAAGACATTTAAGTTTTTTTGGCATATTCAAGCAGTGTGATTTTCGTTAACGATAACGATAACGAAAATGTTCGTTAACGAAAATAAAATGATTTCGTTAACGATAACTATAACTATAACTAAAAAATATCATTAACTATAACTATAACTATAACGAAAAATAACACTAACGAAAATTCATCTTTATTTTCGTTAATACAAAAAATAAAAATAGGAAGTGCAATATGGACGATACGACATAAATGAGAACGAAAAATGCGATATTTTTATTGTGAAATTTGTCAGTTACTTTGGAAACTCGTGTATTGATGAAGCTGAATGTACCCATGCTTCAAAGGTTTTCATAGCTCTGAGTAAATTGTGAAACAGCGTATTAATACGCACAATTTTGCTTATAGACTTAATTATTGTAACTAAGTAGTAACTAAAATTAACTAAAATAAAAATCCATTAACTATAACTATAACTATAACTAAAAATAATACTAACTATAACTATAACTATAACTAAAATAAAAAATCATTAACTATAACTATAACTATAACTAAAATAAAACCTGTAAGGAAAATCACACTGTATTCAAGTGCTCTGTTTTAGTCGAGTGGCTGTTATACAGCTACTCATGGAGAAGGTATTAAGTAGCTGCTGCTGCTGCGAATGCTATATAGCACTCAGTTGACAGATGTTTTCTCCTTCTGCATCTGATATATAAATGCTACTTTGTCATGTTTTACAGCAGCGTCCGAAGTTCTAAAACAACGAGACGAAACAGGGAATGTTGTTAGAATCGCTTCGACGAGGGGCGCGGTTCAACGCCTGGCGTCTCAGGCTGGACGATTGTAACTCCTAAGGTCGACAGTAAAATGGAGTTACGAACTATGCTCGGAATACCTCGGTTGTGGATTACCCTTGCCCTCTTTGTGAGTCTCAGTGATTCCTCCGGTGAGTGATGGCCAATTTCTTTCAGGGAAAAGGGGCCTTATTTAGGCCAGGTCTTTTTAGGTCTCCATTTGACCCATTTCTCCAGTATTATCCAGTCTTCTACAGTATACAACCACATTTGTTTTACCTGAGTTTATTTCTTGTTGATGTATCTTTCTTTTCATAATCATCTGTTAACGTGTTCTGGATTTATGGATCAATAAATGACTTTGATTGATCAATCAATCAATCAATCAATCAATTCTGTTTATTCACAACACCAAGCTGACAGGTCGCAACTTCTAACAAGTAACAGGTAGGAAAAATTGTCTAAGCTCTGACAGTTAGTTATTAAATGGGTTGAGATAGCAAATATTATCTCTGCTAACTTGTTCTGGATTTATTATCACTCCATTTCCTCATGACGACAACAGATCCAAAGCTGTTGATTGATGATTGAACTTAGGATTGTCCAACGAGTGATTGGAATCTTCAATCAGTCATTCTATTCATCTCTGCCTACTTTTGTAAAGCCCTTAGGAAGACTTATCTTAGCCTGAAAATGACGTAGCAGCCATTTAAACGGGCAGTGTCATGGTGGTTAATGAACCTAGCTGATGAAATGATTGAAAGATTGAACAGATCAAACCTATAATAGGGTCAATATAGAAAACGTGCATTAACGTTGTACATTTAACCTTACCTTACTTTACGTTAACCTACATTTTGTAGCCTTATACCTTACCTAACCTTTCTGTCTTATCTTCCATTCGCAATACAAGCATAGGCATATGTGTGTGTGTCATCGAGTGTTTGTGTGCGTTTTATGCAGACACGTGTTTGTGTATCCATAAAGACTATATAAACATATAGATATGCACATAATGTTATGTATATATACATACACATTACATTTACGCTTGTAAATATATAGTACACGTATACATAAAGTATATAGTATAAAAATGTATATGTATATAGTAGGCTACATATATTACATATACATGTTCACATAATATACATCATATATATTCATATAAATATATGCATTTATATATATATCTATGTGTACGCAATCATATATATATATATATATATATATGCATACATAATCATATATATATCCTGAGTGGGATGTAGTAGCATTTGTGGCAATCGAGTATTTTGAGCGTGGAAACCCGAATCCCACATCTATCATTTTATTCCTTCAAGCATCCAAAGTTTGTCGTTCTAACGAGGGATGCGGAATATAGGGTTGCTGCAGCAGGAGCTGGCTGCGGCGGCGGAGGGAGGCGAGAGAGAGCAGCATCAGTGTAGCCCTTCTACGGCCACTCCCTCCGCCGAGAAGTGGTGCTGGAGTAGGGTTACCACCCCTTGGAGCATCCAGTTCAACATCTGATGGTTTTGTCCGGAGTGGATGGGTTCAAGCACGTGGCACCTGGCTGGAGAATGTGTATCCAAGGAATGCCAAGACCTCGGAGATTATAATCTCCAAGTAACAGCTGACAGCAATGATTTTGATGCTTCCATAGCACATCGCTAGTAGTATAATATGTGCTAGTAGCATTCGCATATAGCAGCAATTACACGTTGCCAATTAGACCAAGGCGTTGGTGTTGCACTGGTATACTGTGCTGGCACTTTGCCTTGCTGTTTGGAGATTGAATCCCGATGCCACAAGGGAAATTCTATACTGATTAGAAAATATCGCTCTGTTCTTACGTGTACCCTATAAATCTTACCTTATAATATCCTACCAGACCCTATTCTACCATATATACTACCGTAGTGTTGCTGCTATGAAGTATACTACCATGGCGTTATAACTAATGTACTGTTATAACTATTGGCTACTATTATAAGGTTATTACAGTATTGAGTTACTACTGTAAAGTAGGCCTACTACTATGGAGTTACTACTAAAGAGTTAGTTCTTCAGAGTATACCATGTATATCATACATGAGTTTCTATATTATATATGTATATATAATAATAATAATAATAATAATAATAATAATAATAATAATAATAATAATAATAATAATAATAATAATAATAATAATAATAATAATAATAATAATAATAATAATAATAATAATAATAATAATAATAATAATAATAATAATAATAATAATAATAATAATAATAATAATAATAATAATAAGTAATCAGTAAGTTGTGTTGAACCATCTAAAGCGCCGCGGCACTTAAATGCTAAGCGTATCGCGCAGGGCACCAGCTTATTCACGAGCGCTGCATCGTGTCACAGAGGAGTTGTCCAGAGACACCAAGTGGACACTAAACGCATGACGTTAAGCCAGCCCCGATTTCAACATCATCCCTCTCTCAATGCTATGCTGTTTGTTCAATTAATTCAGATGTTCCATCCTGCGTTCCGTATTTCTTAACGGAACCGGACTCCGTGGTCGTTACATTCGGAGCGAATGTAACGCTCTTCTGCGACGCCCGACCAAACGATGTAACGCTCACCTGGACGCACAACGGAGTGGAGCTTGGAGCGAGGCACTCCGTTCTACACAGGGCTAGAAAGACGCTTCACGTGCGACTGAAATCAGCGTCCATTGAAGGCGTTTACCAATGCTATGCTAGCAACTCATGCGGAAGGATCGTCAGCAGACCGGCCAATGTCTCTCGAGCAGGTACTAGAGAGGGGGGTTATACGGGGCGATAAGGGGGTTTAGAATGTCTCAATTGCAGTGCATTGTGTTGTGTGCGCACATCAAGTGACGTTATGGAATCAGTTTCTGTAGATTATATTTATGTGATTTCTTCATAGAATCTTTAGTATTGTATTGTATTGTATTGTATTGTATTTGAACACTTGTTATAGCGCCTCAACCAGACATTCAGAGGCGCGACTACTGCGCGAACGCTGAATCGGAGTTTCACGCCGAAGCGCATGAGCAAATTGCGAAGGACTTGCCCAGGGTCCCATCGCGGCGACTTTGAGTGGATCCGAACCCTCAACCTCCAGCTGCAAGGCACCGAACATACCCCTACACCACCGCGCTCCAGTTATGTGTTGTATTGTGTGTTGTATTGTACTCCACGTTTATAATGCGACCTAGCCACCCGCAGTAAAGATTCTGATAATCCGACCCGACCGGGAAGCGAACCCGGGGCGTCGGCGCGGCGAGCGGGCACCAACCCACTCGGCCACTCAGGATCCACAAAATGTTCGGAGTGCATCTATTGGTTGGTTTGAGTTCCAACACTTCAACGATATCTTAGTTTTAGCATCGTTGACGTCGATATAAAGCATTTTGAGATAGCGTTGACTAGCCTTTAGTAGTCTGCTGTATTGTATTTTTTGTGTCTATAAAGAAAAGCTGCAGATATGGTGCAGAATTATTTTTTGTAGATATGATGCAGAATTAGTTTCTGTAGATATGATACAGAATTAGTTTCTGTAGATATGATGCGAGATCCCATTCGACATTCCGACAACGAAGGCCAGACTTTGACTACATGTATCAATGGTGCAAATAGGGTGAAATTGGGTGGGGTAGTTTGTCAGAGGTAGTACCTAAGCTTATGGTATAGATATAGACGTTTGTAATAGTTAACTTATAGGTGCCTGAAGTATTATCTAACTGTTATCATATTAATAGAGCTGTATTTCATTGTAGTGTAGTGCTATATAAATATTTTATATCTGCAGTGGCTATTTATATAGCACCTATTGAGAAGCTCACTGTAGTCTTGTATTGTAGAAAAGACCACAGTAATGGCTGGGTATGGGCCACAGCGATATAGCTTATAATATATGACAAGACAGTCGATATCTATGAGCGTATAATGGCGATTGTAGTTCCCGCTGCGAAGACATTAGTTGTGGGCGTGTAGAAAAAGACAGGTGATAGCCATGAATAATTATTAGAACTTGGACTACTACTCAAAGAATGGAAAAGGGAGTGAAGGAGGGTATACGAGGAAGAGAGAAACGATAGATAAAAACTGGCCAGTTGTGAGAAAGGACTGAAACAGAAAACAAGACGGAACAGGTGAAACACTCGGGGGATGAGCCCAGCAGCCCCCACACCGCCGTAGAACCATACAAAACATTCCATCTACATTCCTAAGGGCAATGTTCGAAAACAGCAGATACCAGTACAAATTGGGTTCTCAGAGACATCAAATGTCTAGTAATAAAGGGTCAGATATTAGTACAGCCTTTTGAAGTAGTTGAACCAAACTGTCTGTCTGTCAGACACGCAGACTACTTCAAAAGGCTGTACTAATATCTGACCCTTTATTACTGGCAGTAGACGAAAGTGAATATGCCATGACACAAGATAGACTAGATAGTTTGGGTCTGTAAGCCACGCTAGTGTTTTGCTCTTACCAGATATTACGTTACAAACTGTCTAAAGCTGCTGCTATCCAGTAGAAAAGTTTCAAGCGGTTACCAACATCTTGTCGCTGCCAAGGCCGTTGATGTCGACCTTACATGCAGGCCTTGCCTTTTAGTCTAACCTGAATGGGTCATAGTGATTGAGTAAAAATTATTATAATTATATTGTCCGAAAAACGATACGAAATCGTCTGATCTTGACAATCAAACATTATGAGAAGTACTCAGCGTTTAGCACCTTAACTACGAGCGCGTACTAAAAGCTATTGGGAAACTAACACAGCTCCTCGTTAAAGTGTTAACGAGATCTTATGGCTGCCAAGCCTGCCATGATGGTTGATACCGATCTTACATAACAACTTTTGTAATTCATACTTACTGAGAAATTCGCCTGTGGTAAAGTTCATGTGGCAACACCCAGTTCGCTTTAAAAAGTGTATGAGATTCTCACAAATTATTTTTGAAGTTAGAGACAAAACGTGACCCATAAACGCGACCTAGAGCCCACCATCACCACTCCGGCTTTCCACTCAGAACTAAAGTCTCTGCTTTTCAAGATCTCTTACTCCGACTCGCCTGATCCTCCACCTTCCAATTCTCGACCTAAACTACACCAACCTTAACATCTACTCTGCCCCTCTGACCCTCTGGAAACCGAACTCGGACTCCTTCGGACTACCCTTTTGGGCAACCCTCTGACTAAAATGTTTGTTTGTTTGAATGTATTAAACTTGTCATGTACACTGTTGTGCAGCGCTCGTGAATAAGCTCGTGCCCTGCGCTTGGCTTTCGAGTGGTACTTTATAAGTTTGGAGATTACGATTACGATTACTATTACGATTACTAGTGACGTTCCTTGTATGATAAGAGATGAGCCTGTCCAGAATTATTCTCGTTCATTAGTTGTGTTTGTGGGACTTTGTGAAGTAGACTTCAGTGATGATTGTTGTTGTGTTTGATGGATGGATCGGTTTGCTTACAGTTCTTCTGCCTCATTGGGAGCAGTTGGACGATCGTGAGATCGTTACAGTCCGAGGCAACGTTGCCATGATTCCTTGCGCCAGAGCCGACAGCATTCCACCGGCGTCCGTCCAGTTTGAGTTTAATGGGAGAACTTTGAAGCTGGCAAGTACGTGTGCTCGCCCGTCTCTATGGCTGGTTCTCGGTGTCTGTCTATCTGTCTGTCTGTCGGTTGCTGTCTGTGTCTCGTTCTGTCTGTATTTGTATCTCTGCATTTGTTTGTGTCTGTATGTGTATCTCTGTATGTTGCTGTTACTTTATATAGGCCTGGTTGTTGCTGTTTTTGTTTTGTTCTGTTGCTCTCTGTCTCTGCCTCTGCTTCTGTGTCTGTGTCTGTGTCTCTATACACCTCTGTCTTTCTCTGTCTCTGTCTCTTACTTTTTCTGTCTGTAGCCCTCAGCATCTGTTTCCGACTCAACGCGCCTCTAATCAATCTCTGTCTGTCTGTCTCTCTCTCTCTCTGTCACTCCCGTCGCTCTATATCAATCTCTGCCGCTGGCTCTCTCTCTATTTCTGTATCTGTCTATTGCTCGGTCTCATCGGCGGGGTCTGCTCTTTATTAGTACCAGTGACCAATTAGCGACCGACCGACTCCATCCTTCCCTCCATGCTTCCCTCCATCCTTCCCTCCATCCTTCCCTCCATCCTTCCCTCCATCCTTCCCTCCATCCTTCCCTCCATCCTTCCCTCCATCCTTCCCTCCATCCTTCCCTCCATCCTTCCCTCTATCCTCCCTCCCTCCTTCCATCCTTCCATCCATCCCTCCCTCCATCCTTCCTCTGGGTCGATCCTGCTGATCCGATCCAAACCATATTGAAGCCATTGATGTCTGGCTGGAAAGAAACACCAGCCAGACACAGCGATACAGATAAACACAGAGACACGGACAGAGAGCAGGACAAAGAGACAGCCGAGAGGCAGGACTCAGGACACGTAGAGGAGAAAGAATGGATTAACAGATGGAGAACGAAATTGGTAAGTAAGGCAATTAGAAAAACGAAGTTTGCTCTGGTAATAACATTAAATCGTCTTCTCCTTCTGATCTACATTACTTTTTCCCCCGTATGTTATCTTCATTATCGTCATACTGTTATCAATCAAGATGATGAAAACTTGTTATGTTGTCAGGTCTATGAGTCCCTATAATAAAATTCGTTGTTTTCATTGGAAAGATGCTATAGTTATACAAGTTTGTGACTATACAGTTAAAAAGTAACTTACAATTACAATCAGGATTATACCTTCATAATTCATATAGTCTATGTCATAATATCTTCGATATTAGTGTGTCAGTTGTCATTATCTTCTTATCAATGTTACCGTCTTCGAGTTATCAGCTATACCGTTATCGTATCTATAATCAGTTATCATTATAGTCGTCAACATATCATCATATTAATTTTGCTATCAAATCTAACCAATATAATCATTAAAGTTAGAGTAATCCTCTACCAATGCAATTATAGAAATATCTAGAGAGACAGACATGCAAGAGAGAGAGAGAGAGAGAGAGAGAGAGAGAGAGAGACAGAGACAGAGACAGAGACAGAGAGACAGACACGCAAATAAATAAACAAATCTCATTAATGATGTAGGCCAAGCTGGCTGAATTATTAATATTCGTCTGTTAATTTAATTCAAACTGACAAGTACGCAGTAAGATTAAGCGATATAGTAGTAACAGATGATAGCAAGTTTGACAGGAGTCGAATTTAACTGTAGGCTATACGGCAGCCTGCAAGGCGCCCATCTGACCTACTGCTGAGTTTACAGTCGCCCCTAGGCAGGGGCGTAGCCATGAAAAAATTTCGGAGGGTTTTAAGTTTTCGGGGGTTTCCACTGGAAATTGTAGTATTTTTAATTTTTTTTTATCTAACTATCTATGAAATTTTATAACAGTAATGCATTTATTTAGGGGGGTTTGAACCCGTAAAACCACCCACTGAATACGGTCATGCCCCTAGCAAATTGAAGGCTGAGTCAACGGTATGGGGCTAGCGGGTATCGAACCCGCGTCCTTCTGATTTCGTGTCAACAACAGAACAGAGTGTGTGGTTATTTAAAGAGAAATTGATTTTCACATCATAGATCCCCGTTAGGGCGGACATGCTTTGTAGGCTGCTATTAGCGCCGTGTATTGCAGGCTGTCTGTTCTGTTAGTAGTTAAGATTTATGTCTTCTGTCATTTGTGTTCTTGTGAATTGTTTCAATTGCATAATTGTACACTGTAACCGGTTGCGGTTTGTCAACCGGATTGTTGAATAAACGAAAATATTATTATTATATTATTATTATCATCCTGTTTTGTCAATTTGCAGGCAGACACGCCATCTTGCCAAGCGGAAACCTGCAGATCAGAGATGCTAGATCGTCAGATGATGGCATCTATCGATGCATTTTCGTCAACCCGATAACGAACGAAAAACTGCCTTCACAGAACACTATCCGTCTTAAGGTCAATGGTAAGGCTTCTTCGTCCACCTCGAAAATAAAAACAAAATGAAGATTTTTAATTTAGGTTACCTTTTAGTGGATATACTTCGTAGCATAATCGTAACTCTAAATTTCTAGAGCGGGACTGGAAAGCAAAGCGCAGGGCACCAGCTTATTCACGAGCTCCTCGTCGAGTCAGAGGGTTTGCCCAAAGGGTAGTCAGAAGGAGGTCCGAGTCCGGTTGCCAGATGTTAGAGGGGGCAGAGTAGCTTTAACAGCGAGTGTCGTTAAGGTTAAGTAGCTGTTAAGGAGGGTGTTGTGACCAGTATGGGAATTGTAAAAAAATAACTGGGGGGTAGACGTTGATTTATGTGCAGTTTGGGTGTGAAATGTAGACTTTACTATGGGATCCTAAAGAGACTAGGGGGGTTGAACCCCCCAACAATTCTCATCCTGGTTGTGACTAAGAAGCCGTTGTATAAGAAAGATTTTCCTGTTTAGTGGATGGATTGCTGTTGTAGAGATCTGACCCTTATTTTGTGCTTCAGTCAAAAGATCCTTTAGCCACAGTATAGGACCTCTGAGCCTGTATAAGGTTATATCGTCTGGTCTCTACTTTAATCTAATGACTTCTAAAGCGCCATTATCATAAAGCACAAGGCATCGATATATTGTCGATTCAAGTGAAGTCGTAGTTGAGAACGGACTCTGTATAAGGTCCGGTAATGTAATGTAAGGTAAGGTAAGGTAAACTTACGTTACCTGACCATTTTTATAGTGCTGACCTTACATTACCTGATGTGACATTGATAGAAACGTCTGATAAATTAATTATCTTACCTGACTACCTCACCTGGTCTTTCCCTACCTTAACATACCTTACCCTACCCTACCTTGTCTTACTACACCATATCTGACCTGGCATTACCATACCCTATATTACCTTACCTTACATTATCCGACCTATTTACAGTGCGGGGGGCCCGATAGCGCATTGGATGACACACTGGCATAGAGAGCGAGAGGTACCGAGATCGAGACCCGTAGACGGACATGCTTTGTAGGCTGCTATTAATTTAGCGCCGTGTATTGCAGGCTGTCTGTTCTGTTAGTAGTTAAGTTGTTCAATTGCAAAACATGTAATGTAAATGTACAGCGCAGTGCGTTTGTCAGACGCTTCATTAAAGAACTTATATTATTATTATTATTATTATTATTATTATTATTATTATTATTATTATTATTATTATTATTATTATTATTATTATTATTATTATTATTATTATTATTATTATTATTATTATTATTATTATTATTATTATTATTATTATTATTATTATTATTATTATTATTATTATTATTATTATTATTATTATTATTATTATTATTATTATTATTATTATTATTATTATTATTATTATTATTATTATTATTATTATTATTATTATTTACCTGACTTAACCTGACTTAACCCTCCATTACTTGATGAGACCACTTACTTTACCCTACCATACACATACCGTTAACTCTACTTTTCTTTGCGCGTCATTCTAATTGTTTTCATGGTAGATTAGAGAGCTGTAATTGGTTGAAACCAGTTAAAGATGGTTGGTATGTGTAAGGTCTTTTGGAGAATGGCAATTTCTTTCGGATTGCAGTAATTAGTTACAACAGTCGTCGTGTTAGTTGTTGGTGCTATAGCTCATCAACTGACTAAAACGTAATTGATGCTGAGGCCACGGCTGCTGATGCTGATGCTGCTGATGCTGATGCTGCAGCTGTCTCCTGTCAGTAAAAACGATGTAAACATAATACGCGGGCACACGCATAGTTTACGCATCTGTCTGTCTCTACACCTCTGTATGTATTCATGTATGTATGTATGTATGTACGTCTGTCTGTATGTCTGTCTGTATGTATGTATGTATGTCTGTCTATTTGTACGTCTGTATTTCTGTCTGTCTGAACGTCTGCATGTACGTCTGTCTGTATGTACGTCTATCTGTCTGTACGTCTGCCTATATGTCTATGTCTGTCTGTCTGTCACTAAGTCTATCTGTATGTCTGTACGTCTGTCTATATGTCTCTGTCTGTACGTCTGTCTGTCTGTGTATCTGTGTGCGTAGTTTTCGTACCGTATTTGCCTATGTGTGCATGTTTAGTTCCTTCTCTATGTCTGTCTTTGTCTCTGTATGCCTGCTTTACGCATCTTTCTGCCTGTCTGTCTGTGTATGCATGTCTAAGTGGGGTTCCTTCTGTAAGTCTCTGTCCTTTTCTCTGTTTGTGTACGTCTAATTGTATCGTTGCTCATAAATGTTTAACTGTTTATGTCTTAACGATCGGCCACTTTGTTTCCGTCTTATTGCTATCGCGTGTGTTTAGTTTGAAGTCCGACTTCCCTCATAACGTTTGCGACTGCAACTTATTCGCACAGTCGATCACAAAAGCGTTGAGAGGGAAGCACGAGGCAGAAAGGGAAAAGATGAGACTGATGAGGAGTATCAGGAAGAAGAGAAAGACGATGAGGAAATTTGAAAGAAGAAAAATAGGAAGACGATTAGGAAGATTAATAGGGAGACTAGGAGAAAGAACGTGAGAGAAAAGAGGTTAGGAGTAAGTGGAAGAGGAAAAGAATGAATGAGAAAAGAATGAATGAAAGGGGAAAAGAGAGAGGGAAAGGAGGAAATAGATGGGTGAAAATGGTGGATAGGAGGTAGAAGAGGAAGAAAAGTAGAGGAAGAAAGTAGGGGAAGAGGAAAAGGAAACAAGAGGAAAAGTAGAGGCTTAAAACAGCCTTATCACAGAGCTATCGAAAATATGTACACGAATGTAAACATGATGGATCTATGACATTCTATGTCATCCTGTCTTGAAAGAATGAACGAAAATTGATTGATTGATTGATTGATTGATTGATTGATTGATTGATTGGAAGAGAAAGAGACGAAGAAACAGGAGGGAGAGGGTAGAAGGGAAGAGGAAAGAGGGAGGAAAAGAAGAGGAAGCGACCAAAAAAAGAGGTGAGGAGAGGAGAGGAGAAAAAGGCAGAGAAGCACGAAGAGTTAGAGGAGCATGACGAAGAAGAGGAACAGATGAAAGAGGAGTTAGAGAAGGAGGATGACGAAAAGGACAATAGAAAAGGACAATAGAAAAGAACAATAGAAAAGGACAATAGAAAAGGACAATAGAAAAGGACAATAGAAAAGGACAATAGAAAAGGACAATAGAAAATGGAAGTTGAAGATAAAAAGAGGAAAGGGACAAAGTGAGGAGGAAGAGGAGGAGATGGAGATTGATGAAGCGGAGGCAGGGATTCAGAGGATGCATGAGTGGGCGGAGTGTATCATCGTCTGCCTGAGCGCTGGACTGCTGAGAAGAGAGCATCGCTGAGAAAGACTTCTTGCTAAGTAGACGCCTTCTTCTCATCGGCCGCAACCAGCGCCAGTCTATCGTCGCGACCTCTGCCGCTTAATGGGATGCTTTCGCCAGTTGCCGAATCAGCCAAACGCCACAACTCTTCCTCCTTCGCCTTCTTTAATATGATCTATACGCGAATATATAATATATATATATATAAATATATAGGCCTATATATATATATATATATATATATATATATATATATATATATATATATATATTTGCTAACTAAACGAGTAACGACAATTCTAGTACATTGACAGTATGGCTATATATAGTACATGTTTCTATATAACCTAGTCACAGCAATCATTTTAATTCAACTCCTCGCACATTTAAACCGCGTAGTCATATACCCTTGTTTTCCGCTCTTCCTTCCCGCCCTTATCAAGGCAGTAGCGGGTCAGTGGGTCACAGGTCGGTGATTGTCCCAATGTGAAAATTTATATATCGTAGTAAGTTGGTTATAGGCCACAAGCGATATCTTAAATGACCAAGCAACGGAGGCTTCGCTGTCTAATAGGCTATATATATATAATAATATATACATATATATATATATATATTTGAATGTACTTTAATTATGGATATTACATAGGGCCTACATATAGGAATTATGTAATAATATTACACAATTCCTATATGCATGTAATATCCATAATTGTTTGCATATTGTAACTATGTAATATTCTATGTATGAATATTATTCATATACAGAATATTACATAATTACAATATGAAAAAATGTATCTTTCAAGTTACTATAGGAGGCTAAGATGCGTAAAGCTAAACGTGCGGAACTATGGAAGAATCCTTTGAGCACGTATGCCTATGTATTTACACTGTACAGTTGCATTATGTTGATGTATGCCTATGCTCATCTGCATGCGATCATCTGCGCTCGTATATCACGTGGTCTACGCAGCCGATTTCGTCCAGCCATAGATCAACAAAGTTAGAAGAAGTCAATTCCCTTTCTGGCCGTCAGTTACTTGGCGGGAGAGGAGAATTAATCGCTAGGAGCTGCTGCGCGGCGCTGTCGGGAGCGACATCTAGCCTTTGCTGTATCTCCGTTGAACGATCAAACATATACGAGAATCTCGTTCGTTTTGGCTGCGTAAAATTCCGAGGCTGACTTAAAGTATGGGATGATAAGGTCATAGCTTATTATCTGACTTTGAGCTTGAGTAGTATATGTAGTTAAATAGTTGCTTAAGTGCTTAGATAACCAGCCTAACTTTTACCTTGCCTTCATTCACCGTAACAACAACAACAACAACAACAACAAACAACAACAACAACAACAACAACAACAACAACAACAACAACAACAACAACAACAACAACAACAACAACAACAACAACAACAACAACAGCAACAGCAACAGCAGCAGCAACAGCAACAGCAACAGCAACAACAGCAACAGCAACAGCAACAATAGTAATATTCTTTATTAATTCAAACTGACAAATACGGAGTAAGATTATATGACTTAGTAGTAACAGATGACAACAAGTTTAACAGGAGTCGAATTTAACTGTATGGCAGCCTGCAAGATGCCTATCTGCCCTACTGCTCATTTGACCAGCGTCACCTAGCGAAATGAAGGCTGAATTAACCTTATGGGGCTAGCGGGTATCGAACCCGCGTCTCTCTGATCTTCGTGCCAGCGTGTTGTCATTCAGCCATTACTGTAAGTTTAGGTAAGGAAAGAAATGAAGAAGGTAGTATGAAGTAAGGTAGGGTAAGTTAAAGTGTTGTAAGGCAAGTAGCTTGAGCTTGTCTTATGCTACCTAACCGGTCGCCTATGACAACGTATAAAGCTACTGATCTGGTATTTCCCAAACGTCATTGTTCTGCTATTTTTAGAGTCTGTCGCCAGCGCAGCACCTCGATTCACGTGGACACCTCTGACGAACGTGGAGGTCATATCCGGTCAGACGCTGACCTTGGAGTGCGTGGCCGAAGGATGGCCAGTACCAGTTGTCCAGTGGCTCAAGTACGGAGGACATCTGCCGGTGGGACGATACTCGCAGCTGCTAGGTCCAGTTCTTATTATTTATATTTATATTTTTTAATGCACGGTCACGACGAAATGTGAACCTGAGGCGTGGATAAGCATGTTAAGTTACATGTTAAGTTACCTTATAAGCATAATCCCTGCCAGAATGCCACATGGAACCCATATGTAGGACCCGTAGTCCCATATGGGATCCGCATAGTGCCTTGCACATGTTGGTTCCAGCTAATACCCATGGATATGCTAGCAGAGATAGTACTGCATTTAAGCAAAGGCGTTGTATGCATTGGATTATTACATTGCTTGGTGCTTTGATCATGCGTTGCCTTAATACGTTATTCTGTGTTTTTGCTGTAGGTAATCTGATAATAGAAAATGTCCAGGAGGGAGACGAAGGAACGTATATCTGCAGAGCGGAGAATGTTGCTGGTCAACCGCAGGCCAACGTTGTCTTCGTCGAGATCCTTGGTAGGCCTATATATATATAGCTGGGAATTCTTCTTTTTCGTTGCATCTTTCGCAAAGTAAGTAAGTAGGCCTGTATATTCTCAGAAGGTGAACCATACACCAGAGCGTGGACATCATCAGCATAGAGATGTCCCTTATAGCCTGATGTTTAGCCAAGACAGAAGGTATGTCTGCAGTAAAGAGAATATAGACTATAAGAGAGGACCTAAGACCGACCTCTGTGGGACACCTAAGTCAACCCTAACCCATGCAAGGTGTTCTAGGTTAGTGTCGGCTATAGGCTGCGTAGCCGTTAAAACTTTGGACTATCACTTGGTAGGTAACGCTGGCTAATCAGCCTGTTTATAACGGATTGAAGTCTTCCCCTTTCTCGTTGGCCAGCGTATCTCCACCATGCACAGAGGCAGCGTGTAACAGACGGGACACCGCGGTCGCACGCACCCAGAGCCGGGGGCCAGAGAGACCATGGGCAGTAAGCACGCGCAGGGCATACATGGATTGCCTAGCTCGGCAACATTTTCTAGCAATGTGCGTTATAGTGCGTGTCAAAACTGAGGGTATCAGACAACATTAGGCCTACTCCCAGAGCCTCCATGCTGTTAACTCTGGTTAGACCCGGCCGCTATGGCTGTTGGGTCGGTTCCCCGCCCCCGCGCCCAGAGTCGAAATCTGTATACAACTTTGGGGGACAGATATTTTCAGGGCCGGATATTTGCATTTTCGGGAGGACTGATAGGCCTTAGTCAAAACTTTGGGGGCAGTCCCTCTCCCCCCCGTGATTTACGCCACGGCCAGCGCTTCCAGTCCTACTAACGATCGTTTCATATATGTCTTTTTATGGTTTAATTTTAGGCTGCACGTAATTGCCCAATTTGACACATGTTCCAATTCAGTTGGTAGAGTGACACTGTTTGAGGAACGGATCAAGTGTTTTTATGTTTATTTGCTATTGGACAATACTTTATGTGCAGCTGATGTGAACAATGGATTTTGACGATTGACTGGCTTGGGCAGGCTGGTGTTAATTGTCTGGCGTGGACTGGCAAGCTGGCTAGCAAAATTTATGCATGACTGGCTGGTGCTATTGTGCTAACATGGGCTGGCTTGGGCTGACTGTCTTCTGTATTTTTCTGACTTTGTTGGTTATTGATTGTTTGACTGTCATTGATCATTTTAAAATGACGGACCAGTTGATTGACAGACCAGCCGCATTTTAGTCTGTGATTGACAGGTATCTTGTTTCGTGTATGTCTAGAACCCCCGAGAATCATTCTGGCGCCATCCAGTCAGAATGCGTCATTGGACAGTGTCGTCACAATACATTGCCACGTCACTGGCAAACCAGTGCCAGCTATCATGTGGTTTCACGATGGAATTCTCCTCAACCAAAGAAAGGATGTCATCATCACAAGTAAGCATTATAGTGCTAATCACGTGTTTAATGACAGCTTGAGGCTGCCACGTCTTTAACATCGATCGATAACTTACTTTAACCCATCATCAACTCCGTCACATTCGTATTCTGTCAGTGCCAGTCCCAAGCTGACATAAAGGAGGAGGGTTTACGACGTTATGATTCTTTTTATCACACATGCAGTGTCGTTAAACTGAAACTACTACAACTTTAGACCATCAAGTAGCAGCTGCCTATAAGGTAATATGACTGAATGTGATTGACAGAAATCATATATATGTCTTAAAATGGAAGTGTTTAGAGGTTCTTTTCTGAGAGCTGTGAATTTAACTTTATCAGCATCCATTGTTTACAACGTGTTCTAAGACCATAGTGACTGGTTTTTACCTGATCTCTCGCCCTCTCTCTCTCTCGCTCCGTGTATTTGAATTTAATAGACATTCTGCGAGTGGCGCTTTATAGTGCCCTATAACCTAGCTTCTGTCTCGATTTGTTGTGACTGAGCGTCTGTGAATTTGCGCTCGTATAGTTAACTATTTAAGAATTAGTGATTAATTAATAGTTCATTGTAATTAAATGTTTCCCCAATAAGTAATGACAAATACAAAATTAACATTACTCATTGTTTATCTTTTAACAGAAAATTATTAATATTTATTGTTAGTTTGTAGTTACTTAGTAGTTGTTAGTTCTTCGTAGTAGACCTAGTCTTGGTCATGTTTTTCTGTTCAACTGTCTTCCTTCAACCAATTACGTAAACAAACGCAGTGTTTGTTGACAATATATCCTGCTGAGCGTAAAAAATCTCTTACAAATAACTGGAGGGCTATAATAGGCCTAATCGGCGTTTAAAGGTCACCTCATCGAATATAACAATCGGTCTTCGATTAACCGTTATAAATAAATTTAATCGCCAAAATTAATTAACGATTAATCGATTAATTAAACGCTGACTTCCGCAGCCCTTATCTCAAGAAGCTATTAGGATTGTAGCTCAGGGTTGTAAACCATTGCTGCCGAAACTGTTGACACCGATCTTACCTTAAGTCGTTCACTGTAAACTTGCTCTCTTACAGTAAACGTGACACACCTACTTGTATGTGGTTGCTGCTGCAGATGAGAGCATCTTCCTTGCGAGCATCCAAAGTAACTCAGCGGGAATCTATCAGTGCATGGCAGTGAATGCTCTCGGCACTGCACACTCGTCCGCACGGCTCAGTCTCCATGGTAACAGTAAACCTCCATCTGCAGTCAGGAAACAGAATTCAGATGATGACCACTTACCAGGTATATCTAATTGTATGTACGTGTGTCCATGTGTATTTATGTATGTATGTATGTATGTACCGTTATGTAGGTATGTACCAGTATGTATAAATGCATGTATGTGTCCCTTCTGGGCCTACCGTTTGTCAATGTCTGTTTGTAAAATAACCAATGTTTACCTTATGTATGTAACACTGTTAGAATAAAAAAATTGATTGATTATGAATTATGAATTCGTTATTTATATAAAGCCTTTTAAGAAGCCCTGAAAGGTTTCAGATTTGAAATTTGAGCAATATTGGTTAAAAATGCAACATTGTCGATTTCAAAATAATTATGTCTTTGGATTGATGTGCTGAAGTTTTTACCTCAGCAAAATTTCTTCTACCGTAGAACCACGCTTCTTCAGGAGTGTTCTTCGTCATATCATTATAATAAGTATTCCTTACACCATTGAAAACTGCCTAATTTACTTGCTTCCACAATAACAACGTATCCATGGTAACAGTAACCATGTCAACTGCCCCGCAGCTGCTGACGAACGCGTTAATCTCTCACCAGAGAGACCTTCGAGAGGTCAGACGAGGTCACGACACGACTATCATCCTCCGCTGAGGAAAGTCGCCGGAACCAACCGAAACAGTCGACAGAAACTGAACCACATGGATGTGCAGGAGGAGGAGGAGCAGGAGGCGGAGGAGGAGGATCGATCACCATGGCAACCGCCAGTTTCTGATGACCTTCGGGGGCAAGGCCAGGGTCGCGATGGAAGACGTAAAGCGGCCAAGGAGACAGTCGATGGTGGGTAATTCAAACCTTGATTTAATGAAAACTGAATGGTTGCATACAAACATCTGCAGGTCTGTTTGACTTTATGTAGCTCATCTCTAATGTTAGTTGTAAATGTATTATCGTGTCTAGGCATTGTTGATGCACATTTTAGGAGACTCCAGAAACCATCAACCAAGTCAGTTTGAACACATATTGGACTAGGATTGCACTGAGGTCCACTCAGCCTTTCATTCGCCAGATGGCGTTGGTAAATTGAGCAGTAGGACAGATAGGCGCCTTGCATGGCTGCCATAAAGTTAAATTTGACTCCTGACTTTAATCAACGGTTGTCAGTAATATAATAAACACGAAAATATGTTTTTTGCTGAGAGGAAGGCCAGGTAAGGTTAGACAAGATCATGTAAGGTCATTAAGGCCAGGCAAAGATTGGTAAGGTCATGTAAGCCTTGTAAGGGACATTATAATCATAGTACATGGCTCAACAAATTTGTGTCCTCCAAGCCTCTATAAATTACCAGATACATTACAATATATATATATATATATATATATATATATATATATATATATATTAAAGTACTTACATACATACATTATACTTATATGCATAGGGCTTGAAGATGTGATATTTATATAGCGCCTATCTTGTGCTGGTTGTAATTAGTGAAGCTTGTTCCACCTTCAAAGCCAAACGTGACAAAGACCAGCGATACGAGTGTGATGTTGCACTGGACCGTGCCACCGAACGACGGTCTTCGAATAACGTTCTTCAAGATTCAGTACAAGGAGATCACGGACATTCAGAGGAAGACCGGATGGAGAACAGTCGATAAGGACATCGCACCAATGCTGTTCTCCTTTAAAGTAGACACTGGACTGAAAACAGGTCAGTTCGGACACCCGATCGATTTGTAACTGCATGAAAATTATACCTCAAGATTTATAGCCCTGTTTACAGTAATTTGGTGTCCTGTAGCAAATCGTAAATATTGTTAATTTGTAATATTGTAATTTGAGCCAAGTAATTGCTCATTTGTTAAGTACCTTTATTGACTACAATAATTATGAAACTTTCAGAGGATTAAAACGAGCTCCATAACCGGGTACTAGTTATAAAATGTAAGCAGAGTTTACTAATTTTTACCAGAGATAGGCCTAAGTATATTCTACTCCCTCAGGAGAAAAAAATTGCAATGACTATTGTTATTAAAATCTGGAATGTGAAGAGGATGGTGTCAGATGTACTAATCAATAAGCTCGTTCTCTTGGTTTAAAAATTTGTGTTGTTGAAGAAATTGGACTTTTGTTTTCTTCAGGAAATACTTACCAGTTCCGTATGGTTGCCGTCTACTCAAACTTTGACAACAAGCACGGTCCAAACTCCGTAAGGGTCACTCTCGGGGCTTCGTTTAGACATCGTGTCCCACAGAATAGTCCGATAATCGTCAGGGTTTGGTCAACGTCTTCGACTACGCTTTACATTGAATGGCAGGTTGGCTTTGTTCTTGCCTACATCTACATAAATAATGTGCGGTGGTGTACGGGTATGTTCGGTGCCTTGCAGCCGGAGGGTTGCGGGTTTCCAGCTTAAGCCGCCGCGTAGGGACCCTGGGCAAGTCCTTCACTCGCAATTGCTCATGCGCTTGGCGTGAAACTCCGATTCAGTGTCCGCCCTGTAGTCGGGGAGAGCCTCTGAGTAAAAATCTTGAAGGGGCGCTATAACAAGTGCTCATACATACATACATACATACGTACATACATACATGCATTTAGAATCAGTGTGTGTGAGTTTGGGGAGAAAGGGGTAGATCATGCATTTGGTTGAGAATACTGTGTCTCCGATTTTGACTCTTCTCGCAGGTCTGTTTGCCTCTTTTGGAGGAAGAAAGACTTGTTGCTGTTTCAGATAACTTTACAGGTTCTGCATATTGTATTGTATAATTGTATTTACGGATTTCTAGAGCGCCTCTCACAGTACGACCGAATCAGAGGCGCTCCCAGTGCGAAAAGCCCCGAGAGAAAAAGAAAAGTCTTAAGAGTACGGGCAGAGACAGAAGTAACTCCAGTTTAGATATAGAGCGAGTCGTAGAGGGAAGATCTTTCATAGCATAAAGCAGGTCTTTCCCAACTTATGTCGCTATTCCATGCCTCGCGCTGTACAGATACATTATTCAAAGACGACTACAGTAGGCTACTGCTCTAGCGATTTATGGAGCGCCTGGCGAAACTCTCAAGAGTAAGTAATAGCATGGCTTACAAGAAGAACCGATAGGCAGTTTTCGCAAGGCGAATTATCTACCGAACTTGAACGACGAAAGTGCCGTAATGTTGCACGAATCCACCCGATCAAGTTTACCCAAAGAATCACTCGAAGAAGCTCCAATCTAGTTTCGTCACGCCTCTCGGAGAAGCTCGATATAGTTTTCCAATGTGCCTCACGGAGTAGCTACAATACAGTTTTCCAATGTGCCTCACGGAGAAGCTCCGATCTAGTTTTCCAATGCATTTAGCCTCTGTGTGAGAAGCTCCGAAAAGGGTAGTGCATGCATCTTTGAGAATGCGTATCTCTGATTTTGACTCTTCCCAAGGTCTGTTTGCCTCTTTTTGGAGGAAGAACGATTTTTATTTGTGTTTCAGATAGCTTTTCATTAAAGATACACGTTCTGCATACGGTACATTTGGTCATTAAACAAGCAGGGCTTTCCCAACTTCAGAGCGGTTAATACTTAATAATATGTTGCCATTCCATGACTCGCGCTGTAAATGCATTATTCAGAGACGACTGCCGTCAGAGGTCCTAGCGATTTATGGGGCGCCTCGCGGAACTCGAGAGGTAGGCACACGTAAGTAATAGCGTGGCCTACAAGAAGAGCCACTACTACCACTAGGCAGTTTTCGCGAGGTGCATTCTCTACAGAAATTGACCGGCGAAAGTGCCGCAATGTTGCACGAATCCACCCGATCTAGTTTTCCAACAGAATCACTCGTAGAACCTCCATCTAGTTTTCCAATGCGGCACTCGGAGAAGCTCCGATATAGTTTTCCGATGCGCCTCTCAGAGAAGCTACGATATAGTTTTCCGATGCGACACTCGGAGAAGCTCCGATCTAGTTTTCCAATGTGCCTCTCGGAGAAGCTCCGATACAGTTTTCCAATGCGCCAGTATGAGAAGCTCCGATATAGTTTTTCAATGCGTCCCTCGGAGAAACTCCCATCAATTTTTTCCCACGGAGAAGCTATTATCTAGTTTTCCACTGCGCCCATCGGAGATTGCTGCATGCATCCACCGTATATTTTGATTATATAGTCTATTGATTGCATTGCATTGTATTGTTTTATTATTTGTACCGTATTGTTTATTATATTTTATTGTACTGTTGTGCATTGAATGAAATATTATAATTGCTGTTGAGTGGAACGATATGCTGTTGCGCTGTCTTTTAGTACATGTTGTCGGAGCGTGTTGCTATCGACGGCTTCTACATTTACTACAAGCGCTATGACACTGAGACGGATTACATTCGGCAGACGATCCTCGGTGCTGACGTCAGGGTGACGCTGCTGACCGGTCTGGATGCTGACACGCACTACAGCATACGAATGCAGAGCTTCAATGCCTTCGGCCTGAGCGAATTCAGCAACACGGCCACCAAATTCACCCTCGGTAGGAAACATAATCTTTGATTTCGTTAACGCCCAAGAGAGCTGGTTTCGGCCTAGCTTTTTCATTGTAATTGTAATTGTAATTGAACATTTGTATAGCGCCAATATTCAGAGGCACTCCCGACCCAGAGCTCTAACAAATAAGACAGTCTTCAGGCGTTTCCGAAACAGAGGAAGACAAGGCTGAGGAGCTCAAGACGCAATTCATGCGGAAGATGGTTCCAACTGTGACAGGCGATTATTCGGAATTTAAATCGGTGAAGCAGACATTGTCAGGACCGTCAGGTTTAGTTTAAAGGTCAGACAGGTTGGACAGATGGGAGGTAATCGTAATCGTAATCTCCAAACTTCTAAAGTGCCACTCGAAAGCCAAGCGCAGAGCACCAGCTTACCAGGTAGATGATGTTTGAACTTGGAGTGAAGTGAAAGATATGGAGAAGAGAAGAATTAGGATAGGATTTGTTACGCGATTACTCTGTTACACTCCTTCCCAATTGTACATGGAGACAGACATACTTGCTCCAGCCTCTAGGCTTAAAGTTTTCCTTACTGTATTGTATTGGGAGGTGTATTGTATTGTTTGATCTATCTTAGCGCCTCTCGCAGTGCACACCAATCAGAGGCGTACCCAGTGGAAGAATCAGAAAAGAAAGAATTTGTTCATTCTATTCTCGGCTATTTCAGATCTGTATACATTGCTTCTCAGTTGTACATCCCGACTACAGCGCGGACACTGAATCGTTTCACGCCAGCGCATGAGCAATTAGTGAAGGACTTGCCCAGGGTCCCTACGCTGGCTTAGGGTGGATTCGAACCCGCAACCCTTTGGGCTGCAAGCACCGAACACCCCTACACCACCGCGCCCCAAATTATTATGCACATATCTTCAAAGCTACCCTATTATGATTCTACCCCTGCACACCCCATAGCCACCAGCATCAACGATTTCCTATAGCTGTCTGTCTCGATCCTTGGCTTGACCTCCAGGATTCTGACCTGGCACCGGAACAGACATACAACCTGGTTATTGCGGAATTGATTTGATATAGCACCGGTGAGTAAGCTGGTCTCCTTGATGTGTCTTTTGTGTGGTGCTGAGAAGTTTAAGGGATTTACATTACATTACAATCATTTTGTCTAGCCCATAGTTCTTCTTCCGACTGGTTCAGACCGTCTCTTATTGAAGTTGTATTTTCCACATTTCACTTCTGTCCCTACTGCCTCTTACCAGAAATCGAACCCTGCTTTAAGATTGGTTTGTTTCGTGTTCTTTACTAAACAGCTGGTTCTACGAAATTAAAAACCAGTTCGCCTGCATACGACATGCTGGAGAATGGTTGGCCCTACAATGACCATGGAGGCGTAGAAGATGTTGTTGACAGCATTGATGATTTTCGTGTGCGGGGAAGGGTCTCACCCGCTGCGAGCATACGCGATTTGTCGACAACGAATGTTTACTATGTGGAGAACAGGCAAAGAATGCTCAACAATGAAACACTGTACATTATCCTTGGCACCGTCATTGGAACAATGCTCATTGTCTTCGTGATGTCTTTGACAGCCTGCATGTGGAAGCAGTGCCAGCAACGGCGAATTCTAGGTAGGATATTTTATTTCTAATTAAAGAGAAATAATTTTACTCTAATGGTTACACATCATCTTCTTTATTATTTGTCTATTATTTATTATTTGTCTATTATTATTATTTTATTATTTGAAAATATTCTCTTTAATCTGTCAGTTGTATCAGCTGGACTGTCTTTGCAGATGTTGGGGTTCAAATCCCCTCCAGGACCAATAGCATAGTAATAACTGGTTCCACTGATTCAATGTATAGGGGCCTCCCACCAAATTATGGCCCTATCAGCCACAGAGAATTATTTTGGTTAGCACATATTATTTGCGTTAAAAAAACTTTTAACAGGTGCTAGCAGGGATATTGGAGAAAGGGAAATGAAACCTACCCTAACCTACCTGTCTTTTGATCTCGCTCAGGGTCCCTCTCAGACGTCGACAGCATAACCGTGTCCAGTCTAGCCTATAGGTTTTAATCATTTTAGAGTGCAGTTTTGCTTCTATGTGAAAATAGATTCATAGTTGCCTTTTGTGTTGCGATAACAGTGATAGAAGTGTCCAGATTATTAAGGACGACTATACGTAGGCCTACTGCTCTAGCGATTTATGGATTTATGGAAACTCGCAACTCGCAAGAGGTGGGCACACGTACATGTAAGTAATAGCATGGCCTACAAGAAGAACCGATAGGCAGTTTTCGCGAGGTGCATTCTGTACCGAAATTGACCGGCGAAAGTACCGCAATGTTGCACCAATCCACCCGATCTAGTTTTCCAACAGAATCACTCGGAGCCCCAAATTCCTTGTTGCACCACTAGGCAGAATAGAAAAATCTCATCTACATTCCTTAAGTGATAATTATATACCGATCTAAAAACAGTTTTAATCAACCAGTTTCTCACGCAACAGAATTCTCACGTCGTCAGTTGTCTGTTTGTTCCAGCTCTGCTGGAAAACGGTGGAAGCTACGGAGGAGGATCTGGAGTAGGAGACGTCGAGAAGTGCTGCAGTCAGCATCCCTTTCTCTATGTAGCATCGTCGATGAAGCCAGACAAACAGTCCAACTTGTGTCAACCGTGCAACAAAATCATTTCCCGACACACGTCGTCAAGTTACGTTGAACGCGCCATAGACGACATTCGATCGAGCCTCGGTGCTATTACGCAGACGGAAGACATGGTTGAGAGGAATGAGGAAGGAGAGGAGGAATTCAGCTCCGTTGAGGATCAGTGCTTCAGTAATCAGGTAGAGCAATAATAATGATAATATTAATATTCGTGTTTATTGACAAGCTCACTGACAAACCGCAGTAAGTAGGTAACATTGAAACATGATGATATACGAATTTAATGATCTTATTGAACACACGTCTTGGCAGCCTGTTAGGCGCCCACTCATTTTAAAGCGGCCCCTAGGAAGTGGAAGGCTGGGTCTGTAGCCCCCAATACTCCTTCAATACCCAGACCCCTTTGGATTGGGTTACGGGTATCGAACCGTCTCTTTCAAGATCTGCTTTCTTCGAGCAATAGTCTTACCATATAAGTGATATAACTATTGCCCTCCCCCATTGTTACAGATTCCATTATGTTACACTGTTATGATGTTTATGTAGGCCCTAATGTTTTTTTGGCTGCCGAACCTTGTCTTCATGAGGTTGCTTTGGCCAACCTCTCTAACTTGACACAGCACTCTTGAATAAGCGGGTTCCCTGCAGTTGGCGTTGAGGAAGCGCTCAAGCAATTTTCAAGTTTACTATTCGATTAAGTTGGGAATAATAATATACCCACCTTAACTTGGCAGTTTGTACCGGTAGTTGACAATAAAGTATGAGATAAACATCACGGTCTGTACAATGGTGGTCCCATTCGCCCGCTCTGCAACAAGAGCCGTTCCTTCTCTGTGGTTGGTCCAACAACCTGGAAAGGGCTAACATTAGATTTATGACACCTTCCAAACTGTTTCTTGGTTTCACCAACTGTTGAAGACTGCATTCTTCCGTATGGTCTCTGGGTCGGGAGCGCCTCTGAGTAGGGATCTTGAAGGGGCGCTAAATAAATTTTGATTGATTGATTGATTGATTAATTGAAGGGGGATCTAAAATGGCAAGACACCAATTCGCACAAATAATTAAAATGGACTGATATCCATTAAGCAGGCAGCAGTGGTAAAATATCTCACCAAGTAAATTCACTGAACAGGCTTTGAGGCTCACATAATAATACGTTTAGGAAATAAAAAAGGACTGGTCTAAAATGGCTTCAGGCGCCATGTTAATCTAGAAAATTTTACCGGTACGGCGTTCCGGTCGTCAAAAGAACCGGAACGCGGTTCCGCTGCGTTCCGGTCCCAACTTTGCTCCCTGCATCTACATTATGGTCACATTGGAAAATGATAATATGCATATATGATATATATACACAGCGCAAGGGTGCAAGACTCAGTTTAAAACCCTTAAGCTGTATAATTGTCTACAGAAACAAAAAGCATATTATGTGTCTCGACTGCATGGGTTCTACAAAAGTGCATTATTGCTTTCACTTCCAGTCGCTGCATTTGCTGCAGCTGAACATCAAGAAACTGCAACAGTTTTCGGTGCCAGAGCGCCACTCCGTTGCCGTGGATACTGTCTATGCAACAGGTAGGCTGTGCAGCATGTGGCTTCATCTACGAAAATAATTCAGCTCTCATCATTTTGTTCTTGATAATATATTTTACACTTTGCCTTCTATTATTTACCCTTATTTTTTATAATAATGTTCAATATGATCCCAAGCAGGCGTCATGTATTCTTCAAGTACACTGAGTATAATAATAAAATAATAATTATAATAAAAACAATAATAAGTCTTATTGTTAACAAAATTTTTATTGTATATATTCGTTTATTGATAACCTCTGGCTGTCATAACGCGGCTAGTTAGAGGATTCTTCAATGATAGTCAATTAGAGTGAAACCAAAGTATGCCTATGAGTCTTGCTAGGTCAGTTAGATAAGCTTAACTTTGTTTGTCCTGATTTAGGCCTCCCTAGTAAATGTTTTTGAACATCATACGTCATGATACGTGGAATTATGTTAATGACAATTTATATAATACTGTGCTTGCACTGAGGCCAAAAAAGGAACTTATCTAGGTTGCTTAATGATCAGGATTTCCTTTGAGCATATTATAGTCAAGTCATAGTCAAGAATTGCTGCACATGTAACTATATTTCTGTGTATTTAATTTTTTTGTGCTTGATGCACCATCGACGCTTGAGGGCTGTTCTCTTTTGCCAGCGCTGGGAGCATCTCTGTTCTCTGAGTAGATGTCTTGAAAATGTGCTACACAAATGCTGTGAATGAAGGAATGAATGAATGGATGAATGAATTAATGACAGATGATAACTGACATATTCCAGTTTGATTACATGCGTATTTGTAAAATCAGGAGAAATTCGGGTCGAAGCCACTGCACCAATTATCCCGAATGGGTCTCGTTTCTGTAACGCGGACTCCAAGTCAGCCGAGGATCTTAGGTTCCTACAGATCGTAAAAGAACACCATCATCATCGTCATCAACATCATCATCATCACCCCGGACGTCAGGGATTGTCTTCTGACCGTCATCGTCACCATCACCACCGTCGTCATCACCACCACAATCAACGGCTGCACCTCGAACAACAACAGCGGGTAAGTAACGACACGGCTGTGTTACGGCGCCATATAAATTGTCATTATTATTATTAGGCCTATTAAGTAGAACAGAGATGTGCCGTGGATCTTAATGATTTATTGTAACGGCGCTACACTAGAGGCTCTAAGCCTAAGGTTAGATCACACAGCCTGAGAGTATAGACTATGTACGATGGAGCACTTGTGCAGAATTGGCTGGAGAGTGGAGAGTAGGATACTAGGTCACATGCATAGGGCTTATGCGCTTCTGAGTAGCTTCTTTAAGGGGCGCTATATAAATGCTCTGAATGAATGAATGAATGAATGAATGAATGAATGAATGAATGAATGAATGAATGAATGAATGAATGAATGAATGAATGAATGAATAGGCCTACCTATAGTGTCACTGAGATTTGGTCCATTTGGATGGGTTTAAATTGGTTAATACCAATTATTGGTTAAGTGACCCGTGTTTTGTGATTGAATGAGCAACAATTCTCTTATATCATATAGATCAGAACTCAACATCTACTCTTTGCTGTATCTGAACATTTACATAGCCTCTTCAAAGAACCTGTTAAAGCGTTTGTGTACCATTCTGCATAACTATGTGTCCCCAGCTCCAATTCTCTTCCGTAATGTGGTCTTGTACGTGTATCGCATCTCAACATACCGGTTGTACATTTTCAGAACCCACTAAAGCCCTGCTGAAAATAATAATCCTTTGGACAGAAACAGTCAAGATTCTAAGGACTTGACCACGTGCACTAAATTTAAAATAAATATAGAAGGCTATAATGCTGTTTGAAATCAATTATTTTGGACTTCGCTAACGAAGCAGCACGTAGGCCTACTTCACAACAAATTTTTAACTGATCATTCATTAATTAACAATAATTTTTGCAAATATTTTTTTAGGTTACAAGCCTAACTTGAACAAGATGCTCAGTCTCTCAGAAGGCCTACTTGAACAAGATGCTCAGTTTCAGTGCTCGATCTGTATTCGATAAAAAAACCATCGGATTCTGGTCAGTGTGTTCAAGTTCAACCGAGTAGAATTTCAGGAATACAACGATGACACGCCGGGTGCAGGTCATGTCAGCTCAGACGCTTTGAGGAATCAGGGTTAACTATAGGCCTTAAAGTTGTCTCTGCATGTTGTCTCTTATTTTCTTAGAGCAGATTTTCTGCCGTCGTCGTAATTTTGACCTGCGTTTAAACGGCTTCTTTGTCGTGAAGCATTGCAAGCCAGGACAGTCCAGAGTAGGAAGGATTGTGCTGAAAATGTTAGGCATCACTTGAATTTAAAGACTGATGGCAGTTGGCATTTACGTTCATGGACATATTTAAACCAGTTTATTTGTCTGGATTCATTATCATACCAGAAACCAGTACAGGTATTTAAATCAAACGAGACTGAAATTCGTAAATTAAGTTTTAAAATGCGTTTTTGAACCATGTAACCTATAAGAATGTGCTTTGTAACATGGTAGCCAATTGGGTGAGCACTCACCTTGCAACATGGAGTGTGTGGGCTCGAGCCTCCCCAAGATGGTTACTATGTAGGGGCCTGCGCTTTCAGCTGTTGGGCACCATCAATTGATTCATTGTTTTTAGATAGTGGTCTTGAATAGAGAGAAGCAATGGACAAGAGCAGCCTATTAAGCTTATCACCCTAGGCTGTCTTAAAGCTAACCTCAAGATGCAGACAGGGGTAAGAAGTATATGAGAGTGCATGGCCAGACCTCTCCTTTATCGCCTGATCTTTTAGTGACAGTGTGCAGCCGGTGTACCCATTATAGCTGCGTTTGCTAAAGGTGCAAGTGGAGCCGGAATCTCAATCGAAATTCTTGCCCTGGTGGGGATTTGAACCCATGAACTTTTGACTGCATACTCTGCATGCTAACCAGTAGGCTGGCACTCACCCCTAAATAACATGTTGACCAGTGTTGGATCTATGTTGTCATGTGAGCTGAAATGTCCTTCAACCTCGAGACCAGACCTCTGAGAACTAATGTTGATAGAAGCCTTCAGTAAAATGACTTATTGATTTACCTCAGTAGTTTATATTAGCTAGAAGTGCCTTTAACTTTGATCTCGTTGGAGCATGAGAACAATTTTGTACCACCCACTGTATGCAGAATGCGATCGAGACCTCATAGTGTCAGAGTGGGACCCTATCCGCATTTCCATGGGCATTAGATGCAGCACAATACAGGTTGAGGAGCTCAATACAGGTCCCATATGGCAACATATGTCCTATAATATTATATGGTTCCACGTGGGCATGCTGATAGAGGAGCACCTCTGGTTTTCCTGAAAAGGCACCATAGAATGTGCACTTAGAATTACCCATGCAGGTATCCACTCAGGTAGTCTGCTGAATACCCATCAGGTAGCCAGCCACTCGGTCAGTCTGCTGAATAGCCAGGTAGACACTAAGGCAGTCTGCTGAAGACAGTAATTTGCCAAGATGCAACGAGTCCACAGCCTCCAGTGATGGGCAAAATACTTTTCAAAAGTATTTTGAAAATACAAAATAAAATACTTTTCAACAGTATTTTGAAAATACAAAATAAAATACTTTTCAAAAGTATTTTGAAAATACAAAATAAAATACTTTTCAACAGTATTTTGAAAATACTTTTACAAAATACTTTTCAAAAGTATTTTGAAAATAGAAAATAAAATAGTATTTTCTATTTTGAAAATAGAAAAGTATTTTCAAAATAGAATTGTGCCCATCACTGACAGCCTCGATCCTTGTGATATTCATTTTATAGCACGAATTCAGACACATAATATGGTTGGGATGTGGATCGAACATTTAATATGGCTGCCTAAGGTAGCATTGCAAGTAGGTGCAAAGGTGTATTATCTGTTTCTTGTTGACAAAATTATATACAGCAATCTGCAAGTCAATTTTGTGAGTATATTGATAGTTGTTTATATAGGTTGGAACGGTTTAAACTGCTATCTGAAATTAACGCAATGTTTTATTAGACTTTAATTCAGCATTGCAGAAATCAAGTTGTTCTTAAACTGGTGCATTTGTTCAAGAGTATTACAGCTTCATCACGTAACAAAAGGATCTGTTTAAATTAATATGCCAAATCTCTGCCAATGTGAACCACTACTGTGGAAATTTTAAGTCCATTGCAATTTCTGAATTACGCGAGACATGAAACGCATTGGATAATGAAACCAAAGTTCATCCTAAGTGTTCAGTCTTCTCATTTTGGGGAGTTCAGAAAGTGTCCAGTCTTCTCATTTTGGGGTGTTCAGAAAGTGTCCAGGCTTCTCATTTTGGGATGTTCAGAAAGTGTCCAGTCTTCTCATTTTGGGGTGTTCAGAGTGTCCAGTCTTCTCATTTTGGGGTGTTCAGAAAGTGTTCAGTCCGTCATTTGGGGTGTTCAGAAAGTGTTCAGTCTCCTTATTTGAGGGTGTTCAGAAAGAGTTCAGTCTCCTCATTTTCGGATGTTCAGAAAGTGTTTTTATTTTGTTCAGAAAGTATTCAGTCTCCTTATATTGGGGTTTATAAACTCGAACAAAAGCAAGTTGTCTGTCAGTTACATTTACATTTTCTTCTTTCTGCAAATGTGTCATTTTATTGATGATATTGTTGTTGTTATTGTTATTATTAAGGTGCCTTACTGTAAATGTGTAATTATTGTAATTATTGTTTTTCTTGTAACTAGGTATTTTGAAATACAGTTCATTCAAGGCAAGAAATGCTTTTTATTTCCTTCAGTCACTTGCTCACTTTCCGGACTATTAGTCAAGGTTTTTACACGAAAGTCGTGGGTAGCCACTTATATAGAGGTGATGAACTGATTAATGTGTTTAATATCTAACTGCAGCTCTATCAGTTAATATTCTTATCCTTGGATCCTTTCAGCTACATCAGGTATAGACCCAGCACTCATAAATAAGCTAGTGCCCTGCGCTTGGCTTTCGAGTGGTGCTTTAGAAGTTTGGAGTTTACAAATACGATTACGAAGTACTTGTCGTTGTAAATCATAACAAAAAGCAAAGGTTTTAATCTTTAATTTCAAAATAACTAAAACTATGGTACGATTTGGTGCAAGGTCAAAATGCCTGACTCATACCAAAACTACCATAAAACAACTTGTAAAAAAATAAAACACCAAATGTTGACAAAAATTATTTCAAAAGTGTATAAAATTTAATTTTAACAAAGGGTTATTTTTTAGCAAGTATGATTTTGCTAATAATGACCATATATTTACGGCCGGCAACAGCACGTGTGCTTCTACGCGTTTCACCATCGTAATCGTAATCGTAATCTGTGTAGGCCTATGAATGCACTGTATCTGCCTACCAGTTCTACCTATGTATTGATCTTAAAAAAATTTCGCCCCTTTTCATTGTTGCGCCCTACACAAAGGAGTGACTTATAGTCCGGAAATACGGTATAAGCTCATTTTCTAACTGTTGGTCACAATGGAAAGTTGTCTTCTCCAGCAACGTGTGATTGAACCATACTTTAAAAAATGGAAGGAGAGTAAATCGACAATGGCAGTTAGATTACTGCACTGTAGGATTTCTCTTAAAAGCTGCTTTTCACTAATTATGTAAATTGAAAATGAAAGTATAAAAATTTAAAACATAAAAGCAGTAAGATCGATGTCCAATTTTCTGATATTCTGCTCTTTTGATTAAAAGCTATTTACAATGAAAGCAGAACCAAAATTGAAAAAATAATGAAAGGAGTACATAAAATGCAGCACCTTAATCTCTTTTGATTAAAAACATTTAAAATGGCAAGAGAAGAAGTGAATAGAAAACACGGGAAGCAGAAATCTCTTCCACGAGGTGATTGACCACTGAATGGCTGAGCTTTCCACCCAAAAGAAAGTTGGGGTTTCTTTGTACAAAGGAATTAGAACATTGCAGGACTTTCAACCCATAGCAAAATTGGACAACAGGATTTTCCACCAATTATGGGAATTTGATCACTTTGGGATTTTCCCAGCCATGGCCTGGTCTCTTCGCCACAAGTGTTCACAGAGGTGGTTTAGAACTTGGGCTACGTCACCAAAGTCATCTTTTCCTGCTGTGCTACAAACTGAAAATACGTTGTTAACCGACAGCACTTTAACAGACCAGTTGGCCTCGAGATCGAAAACGTCTTGATGCGTAACCTCATTTTGACCTTGCAAGTCCAATCTGAGCTCAAAGTCAAGGAAAATAATAATAAAGAAGAGTTAAAGACAACGAAATTCAAACAAAACACTGAACTTGCGAGGTTGGTGAAAGACGCAGTATAAACATTGAGGTACATACATACTAGGGAATGTAATCCCGGAGCATTTTGCCAATCTCGGGATTACGGGATTAGAAATGAATCAATCCCGGGATCCCGGGATTGACGTTTGCAAGGAACATTCGTCTTGACTAGAATAATATAGGTCCCTATATGTAATGCTATAACGCAGTTGTGTACTAAAGATAATGATTTTTAGAACGTTGTGGCTTTGTATTGTTAACTTGTTACTTAAAATGAAAAGTTAAAAGTTCAATGTCCATGTATTATTAAAAATTATTTACGATACAATGATCGCAAGAAACGTAAAAGTGTCAACAGTAGAATGTCCTAGCCTTGAGCTTATCTTATAGCATAGAACACCTACCGTGGTACCGCCGAAAATGCACGTTCCGCCTCAACTGACGTTTATTATTTATGAAATCTATGAAATATATTTAACTAAATTAGTTTTTAAACGCTATTCTATATGACTGTCATCGTCGTAGACGTAGTATAGTAGTAGGTCAAATAACAGTTTAGGCCTAATGCAATACGCCTTGTCTACTTCGACCGCGAATTGAGCTCGAGCTATGACTCATTAGGTAGTGACACTTGGCAGCAGCAGGGATGGGTTGATTACTTAATAGTTGACAGTGATGATTCCACGGCCCGAAATCAGGTCGAGAATACCAGATGGCCACGGTCAGTGCGACCGACCGCAACGCTAGGAACCCAGACAGTAGCAGGCCAGCCTAGCAGCAGTACGGCAGCAGGGTGCACCGCTGCAGCTCCCTGTTATTAAGGCAGCAATTAAGGGTACGTCTGCACTCTGTAGTCTTACTAGGTCCTCTGCTAATTATCTGTCGTATTAGCGTCTATCGCCCAAGGAAGAATTAGACTGTAAACCATGTAATTTTAACCCCAAAAACGCGATTTTTGTAATCCCGGGATTCCAAGTTCGTCAATCCCGGGATTACGGGATTTGAAAACCTCCGGGATCCCGGGATTACATTCCCTAATACATACCTGTACACGATAAGTACATGTATGTATGTACCTCAACGTTTATTATTATGCTGGTCCAAACCTTTGGAATTCACTTTCCAGTTCCGTGCACTAGAGGTTGTTAAATGCAATTCGGAGCTAAAGTTAAGATTCGCATATTTTATCTGGCTTACCCACCACAGCTTCACTAAGGACCAGATTAGGCAACCGGTTCATCTGCTGCATCCAGCAAAGGAAATCCAATTAAATACAAGGCAGTACAAACTGTCTATTAGGCTGAAGCACAGGCTGCACTAAAATAACTATGTACCAACTTTAGATCCCTCCACGTCAGCATTCCAAGGGTGATCCGTCCATCCCTCTCTGTGGACGTCCTTAATGGACACTTGACCTATCGGATTTCAACCAGCCTTCTCTCCAATGATTGATGTGGGGCGCGGTGGTGTAGGGGTATGTTCGGTGCCTTGCAACTGGAGGGTTGCGGGTTCGAATCCACCTCAAAGGGGTATGTTCGGTGCCTTGCAACTGGAGGTTGCGGGTTCGAATCCACCTCAAGCCGCTGCGTAGGGACCCTGGGCAAGTCCTTCATTCACAATTGCTCATGCGCTTCGGCGTGAAATTCCGATTCAGTGTCCGCGCTGTAGTCGGGAGCACCTCTGAGTAGAAATCTTGAAGGGGCGCTATAACAAGTGCTCATACATACAATGATTGACTGCAGTTTCACTTGCAGTGACCATCAGTTGATGCTTTGTGCATTATAAACAACAGTGCTATTGGAGTCATTAGATTAGATGTAAACTATCACCACATGTGATAGCTCACCACACGGTCCACACCACTAGTGCTGACTCAAACACGAATTGAGAGTGGCTAAATTTATTAACACACACGATTCTGTATACACAAAATAAGACATACATAAACCATTCGTATAATTCTGATTGGTTCTAAGAACTATTCTAAATATATCAACCCGTCATATTAGAGTGTCTGTTCCCGCGATAGCTCAACATAATTCAACTAGGCATACATAAAATCAAAGCACCAAACCTTAAAATGTAAGACAGTAAGTGCATATCAAGGTACAAACAGTGCTTAAAGTGTAAAAAAGAAGTGCCTGGACGCCCCTTACGGTCTTACCTTTCCCTCCCCTCATCCCACCAATACCCTTTTCCCAACCCCTCTCCCCAACTTCCCCTCCTTACTCCCATCCCCTTCCCCAGTCCCTCTCCTCAACCCCTCTCCCTCCAATCAGAGGTGCGACTATAAAATGTTTCCTGAGGTGCTCATATTGCAAACGCCAAAGGCACGATCGAAGCCGTGAGTACTGAGTTCCCATGCGTATAGGCCTAACGACTAGGGTGTCTGAGGGAGCGTCGTGAGCTCCCTCAGCGGGGTCTGGGGCGGAGCCCCAGAAGCCAACGCATTTTGTAGCAATTGTCATCAAATGGAATACGTGCTAGGCTCTTGTTTTCCAGTAGTTTCTGAACGATAAAGTTATGAAAACTTCATGGTTTAGCCAGATTCCCAGACTAACACCACAACAATTTCAATGTTTTATTTTAAAAGAAACAGGTTTCGTCTTTACCTTTCGCCTTTCGGCTCTTTCAGGAGTGTCTAGTTAATTTTTGCAGTCAAAATCCATTTTTTTTTAATTCTGTTTTTTGTAAATTGGCTATGTATTTTGTCCAGTTGTATAACCGATCGATGCCGCTACCTTGTTAGCAGATATTCTCAGTAGGCTCTGCAATCCTGTGGCACACATAGTTTTCCTCCGGTGACTTCTTGTGAGACGAAGCCTAGAAAATGCTCTCAGGAACAAAATGTGACTGCATGGTAGGGCAAGGGCATCGTCATGCGGAGCTGACTGAGTTTTGTATAACGAAACAATTCATTTAATTCCAATTGACAATTTTCAACTCATTAAGCCATTACTTCCTTCTGACCTGTTTTTCTTGCCTCGTTGTATACCTACAGCGTTTTGTCTGTTGTTAACTCAATAAACGAATAGGGGCCTATATGATCATGAAGTCGTATGTTGTCTCTCAACAGTTTTTGGGTCTTGCTGGTGAATTACGTAAAACTGGGACAGTGGGTGTTTTTTAGGTCTAGGTGAATCGTATCGTATTGTATCAATGCGTTGTATTGAAGTCATTTAACTTGATAATATCATTCAGTTATGAAACAGTCAAGACAAGACTCGCAGTGGATGTGCGTCGTGTGACAGTCAGGCCTAGCTGTTAGGGCTCCATTAATTATGTCAACAAATTTTAGTCAGTTTTTACCCCCCCTTGTCAACAACTGTCAAACATTGACGGACCCCCTAAAAAATTATGTCAACAATCCCAGAACCCCCCCTCTACAAAAAAGAAGCACATAAAACCGGAAGCGTGTATTTGACGTGCGATCTGATGAAAAGTTAACTAGAATGTACAAGTAAGAAATGAGGTGGAGAAACAAGTTACACTTACACAGTAGAACACATTCAGAAATCAAAATGACAATATGAAATTTCATTGGAATCTTAAAAAATTAAATGCTGTTGAAATTGATGTAGAGGAATTACACTGTTGCATAGACGCTGCATGGACGGCGTCCAGGCGGTGCTGTCTAATAAGTGGCAGGACGGCGTCCAGCCTTGAAAATAAGTGCCTGGACGCCGTCCATGACCGTCCATGCACACTTTAAGCCCTGGGTACAAATGACAAATAAGTACCAGTAATAACTGGCTGAAGTAAACAGATAAAAACTTAGGATGATAATCGAGAAAAGGATACTTTGTACCAATAACAAATTTGCAGAGTTTGTCCGTCGAGATTCGAGTCATCTGATGTGGAAGTTCATTGAAACTTGACTTGTCGACGAAAGAAAACATGAAAATTATGCCATCCGCTCTGTCTGTGCATGCCTAACAGGAACAAACATGAAAATTAAGGCTAATTAAACATAATAAATTATCTAACACATGTTCCTAAGTGCACAGATCCAGCCACAATCGGATTTGTGATCGACAGCAATTGGTGCATGGGATGACATATACGCAAACTGAAGAAAAAGTAAGTATGTAAGTAAGAATATCCTTTAATAAACCAATTGCTAACTGCATTTTGGTGTACACACATCATAGTAGTCGCAATAAATCTAAATTAGCTAGTCTATCTTATTCAAGTCCTATAAATCATTCTAGTGATGTAGGTTCTTCTCATCAGGCTATCAGCAGGAGGAATGACACGATCATGGGCCCTGGGGCGGAGAGAATAAACGGAAGTTTTAACAGGATAAAAAGGAGCATCATCATGCATTTATTAAGCACCACTATCCAATGATGAAGCATCAGTTGTTGGTGCTGAGCAGCTGTCTGAGGGGGGGCTTGAACTCATACTCTCTGTGCTACAAGGCAAGCGCTCTAACCAATCGTGTTCCAGAAGAGTAGTTCTTTTTAAAGCAAACTGCAAAAAGCAGCCATGCATAATGTGTTGGAAACTTCACTTTCTTAGCCTCCATGAGGCTGGTGGCCAGTCCTCCCTTCTCTGCACAATCTTTCCACAACCATGTCCAGTCATTGCACTCGCGAGTGTCTCCAGTGCACAGCTGAAAAGAAATCTCAAAACATTTACTGCCTCTGTCGGCATTTGAAGCCCCGACACCTGGGTTGAAAATCCACCACCATATCCACTAGATTGTTGTACATGCCCAAGTTAAATAAACGGGAAAAGTATACTGTGACTGAGAGATTATGCATTACGGTAACGATCCTGCAAAAATTCCCTGAATTTATTAGATTAGGTTAGGTAAGCTTAAATTTTATTAAGTTAGGATTTAGACTTACAGGCAGCATGTAATCAAATCTCTTGAGCGCATTTTCTCCTACATCCCACAGCTGAAGTTTAAACAGGACAGTGTGGTCAACTTGAGTTAGCCGAGCTGGCCAGTAGACTGTAGACACCTGTATGCCTAAATAAAACACAATTTTACTAATTTTTTCATGTATGTATCACCAACTTGCTTTTATAGGGCATCAGTTATATACACAGGATACTGTTATTACCTAACACAACTGTTAGAGATTTTTATTAGGTGCAGCTTAGAAATGCACTTATACAAATTACAAATGATGTCACAAATTGTCATTTATATAATATCTTTGACTGCCAAATGTCATAAATTATGGGGTCACTGGTTACAGTGCACTACTAATGGCAATAATATTAGATAATACTTGTATGTACATAACTATGTATATATTTACTTACTTGCTTGCTTACTCTTGCATAGTGCCTTTCACGAACACACTCTATTAAATGAGGCACAACAAAGCCTTTGTGGTGTAGCAATACTACCTGAGATCGTGTATGTATAACATATATGTATTTATAGGACAGGCAGACATGCGCAAATTTATACAAGTTTTAAATGTATAGGATATACAAGTTTTAAATGTATAGGATTAATGTGTGATACATGGATGCTCAGACAAGTTTTAACTGTATAGGCAAGTGTGACATTAGGAAGTAGTGAAGTCAAGTATAGTGTAGGGTGAAAAGGAAGGATGTTCTTTGTTACACTCAAAAAGGTGCTGTTTACATACTCTGGACATTACAGACAAAAACTCATTCTACAGAAGAGTCAAGACATTAGAAGTAACAAAACTCAGATCAATGAAAATTAATGTTGAATATTTAGGTAAATTTATTAGTTAATATTACTTGCCATGTACAGTGCTGTGCATTTGCTAGCACTTCTCAATATAGAATATTCTTACTTACTTACTTACTTAATGGTAATTATTAACATTAATTCATTAATGAATATTAATAAGTGTTGATTTAGTAAAATTTACCAGGTGTCTCAAAGTGAGTTCGTGAGACAACATTTGCTGACAGCTTAGCAACGGCTGATGTTTTTCCTACACCAGTTTTGCCGGAAATAAAGATCTTGTATTCAAAGACGTCTGGGACGACAGCCGATGTAAAAACTGGCTTCTCAAGAACTGCTGTACAAATATATTTAAAATAATTAATAACATTTTTAGGCAATTAGTAAACTAACTTTAGACAATTGCAAGGTAGGGTTTCATAAAGGCCCATCAATTGAAAAATCAGCAAATAATTGTTGCAAATACAAACCAAGTGGAAAGCACCTTGAAAAATGATCTAAATTTGAAGAATTTAAAATACCATCCATCCTATCTATACAATGTACTACACATATTTGACATGATGGAAAACAATAAATGTGATATATACTAGTAAATGAATTTTAGTAATTATTAAATTTAGTAATTAATAAATAGTAATGTCTAATTTGCCAATGGCTCTCATGCAATCATGCAAAAAGCATCAAGCAATAGTACACCACAATCTTGTTAAGAATGAGATTACCGGTACACATTTTGAATATATATTATAATGCATATATTATTATTATTATTATTATTATTATAATGTCTGTAATGTATATAACACTACCGATAATATTAATGTTTTGGTATATAATATATATATATATTCATGGAAAATAGCTAATAAACTAACCGAATGGTCTCCGCTTATTTTTTGATTTGTCCAGAAGAGCCGAGAACGTCTGTTTCCCTTCAGCCGATGTATGCCAGTTAGGCGATAACAACCCATATGCTGGCATTATGCTATCAAGCAAAGACGAGCATAGACAATTACTAACTTTCACTTCACTTTTTTCTTAACAACTTTCTGAAACTCGTTTTTCACTGAAAATCCTAGGGCGCTGCTATGGCAACGGACGCCGCTCACGCAGATCGCTACAGTCCCGAATATCCATCACGCTCTATAAATCGATCCGTTACATGATTTAATTTAATTGTCTCGACTTTTATCTTCGCCTGAGTTTAGAAAAATTTGACCTGATTTCCTTAAGCTCAAATTATCATAAATGTTGGAGTTATTTGCTTTGTAAAGTCAGAAACCTCGACAGCGGATTATACACCTGCGACGAGGATCAATCACTTAAAGATTCCTAGCACAGGTAATTAGTTATTAATTAAATACAGTTCTGTAGCGCATTGATACTAAAGTCAAGCGTAATCGTAATTTTAAACTCGACAGTTTCTAGGGCGTTACCTAGAAGTTAAGCACGTGGCACCAGTATATTCGCGAGCGCTGCGTCAAGTCTGAGAGGTTGCCCAGAGATAGCCTACCATGTAGAGAAAAAACTAGAGACTAAACTACAGTAGCTGAAAGACAGCAAGTCACCGATTATTTCGAACTAATCCAAAAACTGAAAATTTTGAAGCACCCAAGCCCACCAGATTACGATTACCTAATTATACACGAGGGTTAGCTTGATGGCATTGTGTATAATAGGCATTGTATCTAATGCCAAAATGTATCAGTGAAAAATTACTTTGTTAAAATGTCATTGTTTCGTAGGCTAAGCACTTTTTTTAATTGTGAATTAGCCATCAGCTGTGGCTTGAGCTTAACATCGCTGAAAAGCATTTGCATTTATGATAGTATGAAAATTAAATTTATTGTTTAATTTTACGGTAAATAGCGCGCTTGGTCACACGTGTTCAAGTTTTTTTGTATGGGCAAAATAAAGGGACAATTGCATCGGGTATTTTATTAAGTTTAGGTAAAGTTTTATAGCAGCTTCGTATTATAGCGCGCTTTACCAAGACACGTCTTGCACGAGAGAGCGTTTCGCTGTATTCTTAGTCATAGTGCAAGGTAAACAGATAAGTTTTTAATTTTATTATAGAAGATTTTTTTCTGATAATCACCCAAATCGCACAATTATATGATTTTCCACGGTTATTCACACTGATGTTTATAGAAAACTTAAGCACATTCAACGCTTTTACGCGTACATCTTTTGGAAGAGGAAGATTCAAATTAAAAGTTCACTACATAGACCTTGAGACCAAATTTTAGAGTCGACTCTAACATCTTTGCTGGGACTATTAGCCTAGTACTGAAAGACCCACTAAATTTTGAAGGGTCATCTTCTGCAAGAGGGACACGCTTTATCTATTCTGTGGTACTAGTAGATTTCGTTTATTATTAAGATACAAAGTTGACATACCGCAACTTGTTTACATGAGATAATGAAAGTAATGAAATTAAAAACTATAAGTTTATGCCTATAGTCAGGATTGAGAGTTAAAACTTAACATCCCGAATGGTACGATATAGAACGTTTAGAGATGAAAAAAAAGTAAGTAAGTAAGTAAGAATGTTCTTTATTAAACGCAAGCAAACGCTCAGCGCTTTACATACAAAGTCAGAAATAATTTATGTACACAGAAAACGATAATTAGAGGAAAATTAAGTCAACTACAAAACATATGTCTAACTGTACAACATCCTAGCTAAGAAGCCACGCCTGGTAAGGGAATCAAATCTAGGGAGAACACGGTTATGTGAGCGTGGGCGCAGGTCATGACCAGTGCAATTGACAGGGGGAGAAGGTCGTGGAGGATGTGGCTAGTATTTGTTAAGATGTTTCTAAAGAGGTCTATATCAGCTTTTTGCAAAGCTCCTCAAAGGGGCCGTCCATAAATGACGTCACGCAATTTTGGCCGATTTTAACCCCCTCCCCCCCTCGTCACACTTCGTCACAAAAGTAAGACCCCCTCTGAAAATGACGTCACAAAGCTCTGACCCCCCTAAAACCAATTTCCATGGCGAAGCAAAATGCTCCTTCATGGAACAAATAGGCTAGCGAAAGCATCAATATTTTTAAATCTAACAGTGACCAAATATTGAAATAATTAGAAAATTATTAATAATGGTACCCGTATACATTAAAATAATTAAAAAATAATGAAAATTTAATCCTCAAAATTAGTGTTGTTGTTACTAAAATTAAATTGTTGGTAATTGTTAAATTTAATAACATAGACCTGGTGTGACGTCACACTACTCAGACCCCCCCTACCCCCATGTCACACATCGTCACAAATTTCCGACCCCTCCCCCTAGGTGCGTGACGTCATTTATGGACGGCCCCAAAGGTGGGGAAAGATTTAGGTAGGAAACCAAGGCGTACCAACTTGCGGACCAGCGCGCTCAGAGAGTCAAGTTCAAAAACTGCTGATGATCGAGTTTTTTTCTTGAAGTTCCGCTTTACAAATTTATGTTATGTTTGCTCGTAAGCTAACTGCTTAAAAGTATCTGGACAGTTCAGAGAAAAAGAAGAAAAACACATAAAGGAAAGTGTGAAGCTTTAAAGGTAGGAGTTAAGGTTTCTATCATTTCGGTTGTCGTTTTAGATGGCGTTCTTACTGTATCTGGTGCGATTAAGTTGTTTCTTGTGTCGTCATCTTGCTTATCAGTGCGACCACTGCTTGGGATTTTTCCCAAGATCTTGGGATTTTGTGGGTCCGACTTGGGATCTGGGGATATTGCGTAGCAATCTTGGGATTTTTTCTAAGGTCTACAGACTAGTTTTTACCGTACTTTGCAACAGTGGCAGCGAATCAGTTTAGAAAAACTCGCTCAGTCTGAGAGACGTTTGTCATTATTGTAACCTGTAACCATTGCTAATTCAATGTTATGCTCCAGTTTTTTCTTTGCGAGTTCTTAACTAGGCATTTTTGTGAATAATTGTGATTGTTAAAAGTTAAACGCATTTCATATTTCCTCACAACTTTTTCTTTTCGGTAACTTGGGATTTTTTGGTACACTTTTGGTCAATCTTGGGATTTTTCTGGCATGAGCTTGGGATTTCAGAAAATGGAGAGTGGTCGCACTGTTGCTTATGTTTAAATTCTAGTCGATATTAAAATAATTTGGTTAAACTTATACCAAAAGCGGTTGGTTTTATCACTTTAAGTTATCGAGTTAACCTGCAATATAACTGTGTTAAAGTTATGTTGCATAGGTCTTTGGCATTCACTTTTTTAAATAATTATAGAGCTGCCAAAGCTTCTAAAATAAGACTTGCCAAATAAAGAGGCGCGTGCGAAGCAACCGCGTGGCTCGGGTGATGTGCGCTATATAAATTCAACTATACAATACCCCATATAAAGTTTTACAAGCTGCTTATTAGTCAGCCAAGCTGCACTTCGTGCAAGAGAAAGCTTTGTATTTGTAAAAGTGGAGAGTTCAGAATTACCTATGGCTATTACAGATACCTCTGCTTTGCTGCAGCCATGATATCTTTCTTGACTAAAAATGTTTTGTTTCAGCATGCTTACTCAGACTTACATATACACATCTTCATATACATACTCATATACATATGCATATACACAAACATGCACAAGTCATGCATCGACTGCACTGCTGTGTCATAGTACATACCCTTGGAATTGACTAGATTGTGATTCTGTTTTGGAGTGCCATCAAGTGATACCTAGTCTATTATCATTATGAGCCAGATTATAACATGCATTTAACTGATTGCAGTATAACACTCAGATCTATTAAGCAAATATATATAATATATATATAATATCAAAGAATCAAAGTGTAAAGCTGGTTTAATTATGCTGTGAAGTAGGAAACGTTATCAACTGTTTTAGATGGAGAGCAATGGATCACAGGGCTCTGATGTTGAGGATTCGGATCCAGTTGTTACGCTGAAGACTGGTGTCAACATTGATGATCTGATTTCTTCAAATGGAATGGAGTTTGAAGTTAACCTAAGCGACATTGAAAACAGCGGTAGTTTTATATTGGATTCTAATTATTAAACAAACATCTAAATTTCTTTACCAACAACCCATTAGTGAGCAAAACTTTGCCATTTTGACGCACAAGGAAAACTTTTGACTTAGTTTTAAATGTACACCAAAATATGGTTAGGCGGTTAGCAGTTGGTTTTAATAAAGGATATACTTACTTATATTAAATTATTACAGACTTGTATGTGTGTATGTATGGCAAATGATTTTGGGTTGCCAGTCCTCTCATTGTTGGACCAAGTGTCAGTGTACTCATTTATAGCTTAGTTAATTAGAATCACTATTAGACCAACATCTTTCTATACTGGTCGGGATTTGAACCTTCTTCTCTGGAGTTGACTGGAATGCTAACTGCTAGACTATTGTGAAGAAAATGGTGATAATAATAACCTGTTTTTATTTGTTTGTTTTTTCCATACTTTGTAGTGGATAAGGTTAGCCAGTTCGATTCAAGCAACGTGTACAAGTTCTACAAGGAGGACATTTTGGACAATGAAGATGAGAATGAAGATGATGATGACACTCAGTCAATGTTTGAGAGAATGGCCTCGAAGATGGAAAGCGTAGTCGAGGACCGCGGAATCTTGAAACAGATTTTACAACAGGGAACTGGAGAACTAGTTCCACCAGGGGCACATGTAACTGGTAATACAAGTTCTGAGGTTGCTTGGGGCCAGTGTTTAAAGTGGTGTGGGAACCGTGGGAACGGCGTTCCCACTGCTCTCAAAATTTTTTGCTAGAGTTCCCACTGCTCATCATGCAATGAAGCCATGATAACACATGCTTTCCAATAAAACTCTTCTTCGGAGTTCCCACTGCTCACCCGAACCACTTTAACGACTGCTTGGGGCTGTTGTGATTCTTAGTAGTGTAAACAGCTCTCTGGTCCTCTCTGTCGTGGAAGTCAATCCCATTCTCGACTCGCCAAATGTAAGAACTCGGGACCTTGGGGTTTCTGCTTCTGCGCTGGCTTCCACGTGGAGTGGGCTTCCACGCGTCGCCATAGCCCCATACGTCCCTTGCCGCCTGGACAAACTAGAGGTTAGGCCGGTCGCTATGCCTATGGGGTTGCTAGGCCCACCCCTGGGGTCGTAATGCCCTAGGGAGCCCTCCCTTTCGCCGTCCAGGTATTCCTCGTCGCCAGCCGCGTGGAATTGGCTTCCACGCGGCAATACATACTTACTACTTTCTTCCTCATGCCGGGGTGCTGGACCCGGGGACCCTGGGAGTTCAAGCCAGGATTGTCCTCTATGACCGCGGGAGGTCCCTGGATGTGGATCGGTGACTTCAGTAATCTCTAAATCACTGAAGGTTTCATTGAGACTTTCCCTATCAGACTGGCCAGTATTCCCTTTCCTTAGGCGTCTAAGCCGTTCACTTCTCCGCAGAATCGGAGGCCTAAAATCGTCTTGGGGTCCTGACGAAGGTGGGTTTGAATTGAGTGGAAGGGCGGACTTCTGTCTGAAGTCAACCGGGCAACCAGACGGATTAGGTCGGCTGCCGCGATTTGGGCTATCGTAAGCGGTCCATTCATCTACGGAATACATCTCAGCCTCTAGATCACCCTGTCTGTCTAAAACTGTCTGTAACGTTTCCATTGTTCTTCTCTCACTTTCCCAGGCAGCTTGTTTACTCTCTCTGGATACAGCAATTACCTCAGCCATCATCCTTTCAGTTCTCTCCTGTCTCCTTCTGTCCTCTTCCTGTCTCCTTCTGTCTTTCTCGTCCTGTCTCGCTACCGTCGTGGCTAGTGCTTCAATGGAGCCTAACAGTCTATCCATGGTGAGGGGGTTCATCTCCGATCTTACTTCTTTACTCGTAGTGGCCCTAATGTCCTCGCTATCAGTCATGTCTCGGCTAGTTAGCAGTTCAAGAGACTGGGAGGTCATTTTCAGAGTATATTCGCTAACAAACTTCTACACAATGTCGTACAATCAATGATTACAAACAGTAATGTATAACGATCATTCACTCCTCATATTCATCACTTTCATACAATCAAGACGTTACAGCAAGATCACTCCGGGATCCTCTTTTCTACTCGTAAATTACGGACTCTTAAGAATATCTATTCAGCGGATAGCCTATCGTCAATACGCACTAATTACCCTTGAATTACACTACTGCAACGTTACCTTGTAGTCGACAGTCAGTCGGCTGTCATGTCATCAGATGGAGAGCCAGCGGTCTGCACTCTTGTTCCTCGTTCATCAAAGTTCATCAGCGGACGTGTGTCTGTCTTCCTTCGACTCTCTTGAGTGTCTTTAGCAGTGAGTTGTCTATCTCAATGAAGCGTACGAGTTTCTAGTTATAAATCTGTGTCGTCACTAGCTCTTATTCTAAAGAGATTGCCTGCATCGTCGTCTGTAATCTTTAACGAGGTTGACTGCGTTCTCTCCCTCGGTTTCTCTCGGCTTCTCTCGTCTCTTTCCGTTGCGGTCCTCTTTGTCCTCTGCCTCTTGCAGGTAGCACTTGTCTTCAGCAGGCTTCGTCAATCTGAAGCGTTCCTCTCTCCTCATCAGGAGCACCAAAACATCGCGTCAGTCACCAAACCGAGAGAACGACTTTTCTCTCTGTGTTCGGCTATCTTATAGTTACTCTTGTCTCGTGGAAAGGGTTGTAGGCGGTGTCCCCATGTTTCCTTCCTTCCTGACTATTGGTCGTCGCCGTGTCGCTCCTTCCGTCCGTCACATTGTAGAACTTCTATCTGGACCGGTTCATTTCCAGATGGACGGGTTCATTTCACTGCAAGGCGGGCGTAACTTATCGTAGAACTTATGATGGACAAGTAGGCGGCATCAGAAGGCGGCGCGTGGCGGCGGTTGATCGACGCTTCATCCGGTCACCATCCCTACGTGGGGCTGGCAGGCGTGCGCTGCTAGTCCGTCTCTGTATCCGTCAGTGTCCTGTTGTCTGTCCGTCTAAATATTCCTCTAGTCAAATCTCAGTAATGATTACGTTACAATTACTACTATTGTAATTCCCAAATCCCTTACAGTAGTATTTTGGCAATTTCATTATCGTTTTGTCCTGACTATTTTCTGCTCGAGGTAGAAATGATCTCTACATTTACGAAAACAGAGTTGGTACAAATGAATTGATTATTGCTGTTGTAATTACTTTATTTTTGCCTTTTTTTAACCTGCTTGGATCACGGGGTAGGATGGTATATGAATGAAAGAATCGAGAGTGCAATTGAATCAAGTGCCCACTGCCCAGTGTAGCTTTTATGTGACGCTGAGATTTTTCACAGATTTGTATCAATGTAACGTTATCTATAAAGGCTTATTAGTTTATTTATGAAGTTTCTGATCTGTTTCTGATGGTTTCTTTAGTGCACTACAATGCGTATCTGGAGTATGCAGATGAGCCGTTTGATTCTACTAGGCTGCGTGGAACTCCATCAAGCTTTGATTTAGGTATTCAGTCAGATTTCTACCCATGTCATCTGATTTAATCTATTTGAATCTGTTCTAGAGACTTCTATAGATGTTTGTGTATGTATGTATGTATGAACATGTATTGTATTGTATTTGGGAATTTCTAAAGCGCCTTTCGCAGTGCAGACGTGCGAGTGACCCAAAGAAGAAAGACAAGGTTTAGCGTAGAGATGCAGCGGGACCTCCGGTCAAATTGTAGAGCGAACTGAGGGAGGGAGGCCATTCCACAGTGAAAGGCCAATGCAGATGAAAGCTTGGTTTTGGGTCATGGATGTATATATCTGAACATTCTCATTTTACCCATTCAGTATCCATCATGATCTTTTTATGTAGTAACAATACTGTATCCAAGATGTTATTATTTAACTAAAGCTTTGATATCAAGCACATGTTGCACAGGTTCATTTTCAGCATGTCTTGTCACTTTTGTGTTTAATGTGTGGTTTGGATAACAGGATTCTGATATGTTCTGTGCAATTTACTCTTAAGGTTCGGGTCAGGTCATTCCAGGCTTTGATATGGCTGTGTCTACAATGCGCAAGAAGGAGTTGTCACGTTTTCTAATCGCACCAACATATGCGCTGGGGAAAACAGGCTGTCCGCCTCGTATACCGGGAGATGCAACATGTGAGTGATTTTCATACTATTCTGTGATACAGCACGAGTGATTTCTTCTGTGGCTAAATTTTCTTGATGTACTAGATGATGATTGTCGCTCTCCTTGTATTTTTCGGTTGCTCAGCATTTGTGCATATATATTCTCCTTGCTTAAATCTTTTTGTAGCTAGAAAACCATGTAAAGTGCCCTAAAAGTGGCTTGGTTTTTGCTGTTGTTAGAACTGTAATTACGTTGCATCACATTACATTGTTAAATTTGGGCCATCTGTCAAGTTATTAGGCTTCTCAATTAATTGTACATTAACCTGCAAACTAGACATGGAAATCAAAAATAAGTGCAGTATCAGTACAGTAGCTCATATTACTTTGAAATATCAAAGCCTGATAAAGTTTGAATATGATAAATAAAAAAATAAATGATCAAGCTATTTCTTCTAATATGTTGCAGTTGTACTCCTGCGCTTAAAGAAGTCACTTTAACACTTTAATGATGAGCTGCATTGGTTTCCCAGTCGCTTTTAGTATGCTCTCGCCGTTAAAGTGTTAACTCGCTTTTCCGTGTTGTATATTGGCTGTCGGATACTTATGAGTCATTGGTAGTGGGGCGCGGTGGTGTAGGGGTATGTTAAGTGCCTTGCAGCCTGGTTGCGGGTCGAATCCACCTCAAAGTAGGGACCCTTCTTCACTCGCAATTGCTCATGCACTTCGGCGTGAAACTCCGAATCAGTGTGATATATGCTTAGCTTTCGAGTAGAAATCTTTAGAGCTATAACAAGTGCTTTAGATACATACATACATGGAGTTCTACAAGTTATAGACTGGTTACAGTATACAAAGTTTCTCATCGCTCATGAATAAGTTAGTAACATGCCATTGGGTAGCACTTTAGAATAAGTACATTTATGACTGAATATATGTTATCTTCTGTTGGGACTGAAAAACTGATTCATTTTGCCTAATGTTTCTCCTTTTTGCTTGTGTTTAGTGCTCTACATGGTTGAGCTTGTGAGCTTCGTAGATGTTGGTGGTGCTGGTGAATATTTTTCGCTGCCAATGGTCAGTAATTTATTTTGGCATACGTTAACTGTTATAAAAGATTTTTCTGGAGGCCCTTGTGATGTTGTGAATAGACATGTTGGCAGGCTTCCAGAGGCCTAGGTACCCACCCTAAGACTAGCACACAGGCCATAAATTATACAACCTGAAACCGGTCAAAGAAGCATAATGATTAGTTTAAGCAGTGTGCTGTATTAGTAATGGCTTAATGATGCGCTGTAGCTTATGAAGGCATGGGATGGGAAGTATCGGGTTGCTGTCAGGAGCTGTAAGTCAGAGAACCATATAGAATTAACAGATTTCGTTATTTTCTAAGAGTCAACAGAAATAATGAGCTTTCATAATGGTGGGCTGAACGATATTGTGGGTAAGGTAACCAATTAAATAACTTGAATTAGGCCTTAGTGCATGTGCTTACCACTTGACAATTGATGTATTATAAAGTGATAGAGTACTTACATATCTATATATATATATATCTTCGTTTATTATAACCAATCAGGCTGGCAAACCGCAGCTCAGTACAAACAGGTTAAATACCAGGTTGAAAAGACCTAGGCATTAGGATTTTTAGTTTTGATAAAGGGCTCTAGGGATAAAGTTTTGTCATCCTGTTGGCCAGAAGTCATGACGGCGCGGCCTTAGGCTATAATGTCGTTTGATTGTTGGTGGAAATAGTCTGCGCAGGAATGGTCCTCATTCCTATGGGCCGACAACAGCCGATCAGGCCTTGCCATCTCGTTCGCAGACGGCGAATCCATCCGAGTTACCCATTCCTTGTTCTTATAAGACGATTCTTTCTATCCCGGCTATGATCCCCACCAGGCTGAACAGCATACAGCAAACGAGAGATAGTGGTGGCATCAGTTACAACCTGCAGGGCTTCAGAGGATAGGCCGTGTGATCTTAGGGTCCGTAGTGCATGGAGGGAGCCCGAGCAAGAGGCCAAGATCTCATCGACGTGAGAGGTAGCTCTGAGATCTGATCGAATTGTGACGCCAAGGATCTTCATCGTAGTCACTCTTGTGACGCCACTAAGTGGCGCTGGTGGTTCCACGTACTGTTGCACCTTTTAAGTACCTCGTGAAAGTACTGCCTTGACCAGAGTGATGGGTGGTTGAGTACCCAGTCAGAATGGACTTGGGCCTTGTTTTACCACGCGTTTGACACCCATAACTTTTTACCTTTTAAGCCATGTGATTCTATGATTTTGCAAGCTTTTGAAATAGAGAAATGGAAGTGTTGCCCTTTGTGAGGGCTTGGGCTCTTAGAAAACTTAGAACTTGCAGTTGTAAACATTAACATAAATAATCAACCTCATCAACTCTTACTGATCTCAAATGTAACATTTGACATTTTGTGAATAGTTTACAGTTGACCAGAATTGAAAAGGGAGACCCCTGCTTAATAGGGAAATTGTCTACTGACAGTCAAGCGGAAGGTGGCTGGCAGTTGAAGTTTAACATGTAGCAATGTTCTATACACAAGAGAACAGAAGCATACCAAAATAAGCTTCTGATGAAATAATATCGTAAATATTTTTTTACATAAATATTGTATTTATTCGTAATTATACATAATTATTCAGATGCATGCATTGATATTTTTAGAGGATTTGTGTGGTGTGTGATGAATGTAAATTTTTGTTGTAGTCGGAACGTAATGATGCTCCTCTTGAACTGGTCTTGAAAGCTGTCAAGAAAACAAAACAGGCAAATATAACATCTGAATAATTTACTCAGAAATGAGTAATTATGTTGATTGAAATAGATTTTACCTGTTTGGCAACATTTTAATAATATTAGTATTTAAATGCTAAATATGCTGTGAAGAGAGAGGCAGGCAAGGAAAGAAGGAGGGAAGGATGCAGAAGGTAGGTAGGGAAGGAGGAAGGGATGTAGGGAAGGAAGGTAGGGCTGAAGGAAGGGAGGCAAGTCAGATGGGAGACCTGTGCAGAGGGAGAGGCAGGAGAAGGGCGCTGCAATATGGAGTTTCTAATGGAAGCAACAGGTAGATTGGTATTGACCCAATCTGTCATGAAGATATACGGGTACGGTATTGGCTGGTATAGTTTAATATATTTAAACACTTGTTTCTTTTTAAGACCATAAAGGAATTGTTTTTAACTTTCAGGAAGCAAAATCTCACTTTGAATCAAAGCGGTATCACCCAGCAATCAGTGCTTATCGTAAGGTAACTATTTGTTTGAGGTTTACTACAAATATCTTTAACAATATCGGTTTTTCTTGCTTTATGTTAACAGGTAGGCCTATGTACCGTATGTATCTCAACACTTCTGTAGGACATTTTGAGAACTGCACACAGGTGCTGTTATAGCTATCTTGCAGATCATACCCTAAGAAAGTGAAAGTATCACTTATTTAAAATTAATTCTTTATAATTGTTATTTGATGTAAGTTTTGTTTCATAACTTTAGATGTTTGTTGAACACAGACAACAGCCCAGAAACATTTAAGGGAATTTGTTGATTAGAAATGCATTCTAAGTCAAGGTATGATTTGTTATCGTGATAAATTTGATTTGATGATTCAGAATTGAATTTATTAATTGAATAATTTAATTAATTAACTAATAATTAGTTATTATTGTGTTGCACCAATCGTTGCGGTGGCTTGCTTGTTTGGTACTCGGTAATCTTGCAATTGTAGTTCACACCTGCTTAACAGACTGTGTAGAGACAATAGATGTTCTCTTATCATTACCTTGGCTTTTGTATTGCAGTCTGTAAACATCTTGGATAATTATCATCTGAAGAATGAGGAAGAGGAGGGCAAACAGCAACAGGTAAACATTACATTTATAAGGGTGGATTGAGGGGCAAATCAGCTATGCCTCATTACAGTTGGGAGCCAGCCATTGTGTTGGGCTCCCTCCTAACTGATTGGAGTTAAGCTGAACGCTTCTTATTCTGTATTGTCCACATAATTTTCCCTTTCATTGGGTGTAATTTGATGCTGAGATCGAATGTTTTATAACTGTTTAAGGAAATTCTAAGGCGAGGTATTATTCCGATTGAAATCATGATTCAATCTCTTAAACGGAGACTTGCCTGTAAATGGTTTGTCAAAGACTATTTTGAGTCCATGGTGTGCCTTTCTATGGTGTTTTTTCTTAAGCTACTTAATAATATAGTTATGATAATAATAATTATAATATTATAATAGTAGTAATTACAATAAAAGTAATAATGAGATTTAATTAAAATTTGAAGAATCAAAGGTTTTATTGTGTTTGTTTTATAGTGCCTTTTTAGTACCTTATCACTAGCCTAACTGATGCCAGAACTATAAAGAGAAGACCATATCATTTGCGTACAAGTGATGCTTTGTTGGCTTGAAATTGTTTTTTGTTGTAATATCTAGCTTATGTGTGGCTTAATTGGTTGCTGTCTTTTCTAGATTCTGCTTCAGTTATACCAGAATCTGGCGCTGTGCAACCTTAAAGTGGGGCAGAGTGGAAGGGTGATCCAGAATGCCAACGAGGCTCTTCGCATCGACCCCAACAGCTACAAAGCACTCTACCTTAAGGGCAAGGTAATGCTGGCTTCCAGTCGGACCCACTGAATATGGAGAGGGTCTGACAATGCACTGTATTAAGTTTTATAATACATACAGACATTCCTACTTTTATCATCCTGTTCAGAACAGTATTTCCTGTTGTTAAGTTTTGAACAACATTTGACATAAGTTAATTTGTGACGGTTTAGATTAGCTTGCCTAACTGTGCGACTGCAAACTTCCTGGATAAGTTAGATGGCCATGTGGACAGTACTTCTTAGAGGTCCTTAAAAGGAATTGGAATGTCAAGTTGTGATGGATAGGTCTTGTTTTAGAGGTTTCAAAGGTACCTTACAAATATCCATGTACATGTATGTGTACAATTGTACATACATGTATTGTATAGGCTTGTATACATAAATGGATGCATGGACAGGTGTACTTTAACAAATACATGCATGTACCTTTAGGCAAGGTGGTTAGCTGTTAATGGAATAAAAGCAGTTTCTTGTGGCTGTTGCAGGCTTTGCGCCAGCAGGGAGAGTTTGACCGAGCCAAAGTTGAGCTGATGAAGGCTCACTCGCTCTACCCGAAGAGCAAAGAGATCACCGACGAACTTCAGAAGCTGGAGAAGTAAGCTTAAAGGTTTTTACTGCCTTGAAATGCATTTAAATTCTGTAGAGTGTGCTTGGAAATAATTTAGAGGGGTAATACAGAACTACTGTATGTGGTTCAGAAGTTTCTTATTATTTGAAAGTATGAGGTACACTATAGAATGCATTTTCCTATAAGAGATTATAAAGGCAATTCAGATATATATGTACTGCCAAACTAAACTGTTTAGAGCACTGGTGTAAAGGTGAGAGTTCCCTTAAAGGTGCTATGTAGGTACTCAGGTACTGCCATGGAAACCTCTGTGTGACAGAAATTGTGAACCAGCAATGTCGGGTATATGGGTCCGAAAATACAGTAATATGACTTCATTATATCAATCAATTGATCAATTGTTTATTTTGTAACCAGCCAACCGTCAACAATTCAAGATTACAAAGCAAGTATAGATTGATGAAAGCCTCAAGGGAAGACCCTGAAGGACCCCATACACAGTTTCAAGAAAAACATCAAATAGTTTGATATGTACATACTAAGGTGGCAGACAACCAAACAAAGGAAAAGATGGCTGCACTTTTTTCTCACTGTTTAAGAGTACAAGAATCTGGACACATGCAAAAGCCAGTTTCCTTATGCATATTGTTTGCTTTTTCTTTGAATTTAAATAAAGAACAGTTGGACTTTAAGAGATGAGTTGTGCAAGTACCGGTACTTGTAGCTGCCATAGCCCATCTTCCAGTCTTGAGACCTTGTGGTTCTCAGTTGATTCTGTCCAATAGATTATGCTGTTGGAATCTGATTTTGCTTAGCTTTTGATTGATGCCTTGGGTTTCCCAATTAGAATAATTTCCCATTAGATTAGATAAGTAATTTGAGTATGCTTTGTTGTGTTCGCCTGTTTTAGGAGCAGTAAGCTCTTTCAGCTGGACGAGAAGAAGATGTACCAGCGTATGTTTTCACAGTCGGAGGACAAAGAAAAGAAAGGTACAACAGTCAAATGCTTCTTAGATTCAAAGTTTTCCTATATGTAAAATTCGTTCTAGGTATTCATGAATATCCAAAAGCTCAATTACTAAGGTGAATACATGTATAAGAAACGTTACGACTACCAGAACAAAAATAGCTATCAGAAGTGTACGGTTCCTGGAGATGGAAGTTTAATTTTGTGAGAGTAAAATAATTTAGATCTGTTAGTGATCAATAATTGTCCAAGTACCGTAATTAAGTGGTAAATTCTTTTAACTTCCACTAGTTGAACTGAACCAGTCAATAACTAGTAGCCATTGTTCACTAGTTACCTACAATAAGCAAAGTTTGAAGTATATGGTGCTAAGTTAAACAAATGGTCTTTTGCCAAGCAAAGAATTTGGTGGAATTTAATTTTAACTTTCGTGTTTGTAGAATCTCCAGAGGCTGATTCAGACCAAACTGCAGCATCATCAGACGAAAAGGTCGATGAGATCTCGCGAATTTTCTCAGAAAAACTGCAGTAAGTGTTGTAAAATTGTCAGTTAAATGGCCTAAGGACGTTTGTTTAAGAATCATTTGAAAATATGTTATGTTTCAGCAACAATTCTAATCACCGTGTATTGGAAGTGTTGTGAAATCTAAAATAAACTGGATATTGTAAAGAACGAGTGAACTAAGTAACTTGTCCAGGGTTGTTATACCAAGTTCAGCAGATCTATCTTCTGTAACCTCACTTCCTATCTCTGGGGCCTTGTGGATCTTGTTGGGTTCTGATGTTGGAAAGCAGTTTTCTGTAGAAGCGACCTATGAGTGATGCGTTGTGCATTAGCAATAACGGCGCTATAGTAGTCTTCAGATGGTCTTTTCATTAGCGCACTGGGTCTGTAATCTGCCAATTGAGGTTCAAGCCTGCTTAGTGTTCTGTGCAACAGTCCTGTACAAGTTGTTTGCACATGCTTGTCACTGGTACCAAGCAGAATGTGGTACTAACATAAGATCAAAAACAAACAGAAAGTCCGGTGATGTGCAGGCCCCTTGTTCAGGACTTTGGGATTCACCCGTTGTCACCGCAAGCCCCAAAAGAAGGAACTGAGCATCACCCCTAAGTTTCAATACAGGGTTTGGGACCTTTATGTACTTACTTGGGTTGATTAGAGCTGGCTCAAACTCGTATTTGTATTGCTTTAATAAGTTGACTTTCTCAACATATACATGTATTGTATACAGCATGTTCAAAGAACCTTCAGAATTTGTGGGACAATGTAGCCAATTGGTTAGAGCAGTTGCCTTTTAATGCAGAGAGTAGAAATTCAAGCCTCCCTGAAACAGTTGCTGTTTAGAGACTTTGAGCAAGACCTTCACTCACACTTGCTCCATGCTATCAACTGATGCTTCATGAGCTAGTGCTGCTCAGTAAATGCTTATTAATAACAACAATAATAGCTTGATTAAGTTACAAAGATATTCAGGCAGATTGGGAGAATTGAGCCTCTACAAATATTATCTGGATATGTTTTGTAGAATGTTTGTGGATGATGCGGAATTGATGGAGATTCCATATTCTACGGCTTCCCACACACCACAGGAGTTGGATTCTCTCGAAGCAGTTGCAAAGAAAATGGGACTGCTTGTTCTACGCAAACAACAGGTAAACATATGCCGTGTTCATCCTGATCGAACTCCACAGCAGAAATAGTGAGATTTTCTCGCCTTGTGAACTTTCAAGATCAGAATTCCTTCCCCATATTTATGGAGAAAGTCATATTTTATTTACTTAACACCAATGAGAGTGGGCTAAAAGGCACTGGGAAATCAGTTCAGCTCGTCGTTAAAGAAAATCTGAAACTGATATAGATAAATTTAGCTAGGGGTAATTCAGAGTCACACAAATGCCCGAGAAAAGTACACGTAGATAAAGAGTTTAAATATAGGAAGCAAGTGTCTTGGAAGCATGTGATTGGCAGTCATCACTGCATGGAGACTGATATTCTTTGAGTTCAGATCCTTCTCTATAACCTTTTGGAACATGTTTAGCTCATCTTCAAGTACTTTATGTCATTACTTGGGTTGGAGCCTGCTCAAACTTCGTATTTCAGATGCTTTAATAAGTTAACCTTGAGATACATGTATTGTACCTTGAATCTTCATGTAATTTTAAATGTTTTGCATTTGTTTTAGGGTAACATTGTTCACATTCGGATATGCAAACACAAATCTGGATGATCTTCTGTGGCCATTGGACCAGTTTTGAGCCATTGAATGAACAGTTGTGAGCCTTTGAATGAACTCTTGCAAATATATTGTTTTGCGTCGCTTTGAATGCCTGTTACTTTACTAAGTCGTTAGATTCCGTCGGTTGACCGGTTATTTTCAGTTGGGTTTTCGAGACAATGTGTTTTAACGTTGATGGATGTCAAGTTGCAATAATTACGACTAATTGTTATGGCCCAATCTGGACATTCATTTACCATGCATATGGATGGGATGATAGTCAGCCCTTTGATATTTTGTAGTCTAACTTTGTAGTGGCTTTTAGGCAGCTTTATTTTCAAATGGAAAATTCAACATCGTTATGCAAAAACAGTTGCTGTGTCAACAGTTTGTAACCTAGAGAAGTTCCTAAGCATAATAGTTCAGATTGGCCTTCTTCTTGGCCTGGACTTCAAGAATGGCATCCATGTAATCTTCGTGCGACAATTCCGATGCACCACGACGCAGAGCAATCATTCCCTGAAATCACCGAAACAATTCATTGCATTAAAATATACTTGTTTAGAGGAATAGAGTATAACAGTCCACATACTTCCCATTAGGAAACCCCTACTAAGAAAGTGAAGCACTGATTACGACTTTCTGTGAAAATGTTAAAGGCTTTCCTTGCTAGTTTAAATAAACTTGTAGCCCAATAAGCTTCATACTTGTAGGCAAATTAAGCTTGACAGTACAAAAAGTCCATTGGTAGCCCTTGCACTGACAGAACCAATCCAAAAGGATTCTGTTGAAATATGTATGCATGTACAAGTCGACACATGTCAAATAGTCTTGTAAGTACTTCTCACAAGTGTTCTCAACCAGACTGAATGATGACAGTTACCATGTTCTTTGTTCTTAGCATAAAGTAATGTTCTATAGTTGCCACTTACTGCTTCAACACAAACTGCCTTGCACTGTGCACCGTTGAAGTCATCTGTACAACGCGCCAACTCCTCAAAATTCACGTCTTTGCTATAAACAGAATAAAACACTAATGGATAATTAAGATTTAAATTTACAATATCAGCCAGTGCATTTGACTGCATAAAACACTGAGGTTACCATAATTATTGCAGCTTTAAGTTTCTATGTGAATTGTTCAATTACTGCTATGAACTTTATTGTTGCACGAAAATCTTGTCAAAACATATGCCATAATGCAAATTCTGATGCTCGTGACTCGATTTAATTCAGTTTAGAAGTTGACCTCATATGTAAGACAACCTGGTAATACTATTTACAGTGCTGTATGAAGTTCCAGAGCACTTGATATGGGTCCAAATGAAGTGATAGTCATATTCGAAGCACAACCGGAAACCAGAATTTCTAAATCCAATGAGATGCGTAGATGCTTTAGATGTACAAAACTCAGATCAGCAACTTGTACTCCTCAATTTCATGCTAAATGCTTCAACATGCATTGGCTTACTAACTGCAGCTATGTTCTGACCCTCACTGGGGAGCATAGTCAACCCCCCACCCCCACTGCTGCTGGCTATACACAGGTTTTAGCATACTTGATATAGATCCCAAATATAGTGGAAAAGCAAGTCTCTAAATATTTGTGTCTAGTTGTTACATCTTGAAAAACTGCCACATGAACAACATAGCCAACCTGATGTTCATTTTGCGTGAATGGATCTGCATGATCCGTGCTCTTGCCTCCTCATTTGGAGCGGGAAATTCGATCTTCCTGTCCAGACGTCCAGATCTTAGCAAAGCAGGATCGAGAATGTCAACTCTGTTTGTCGCTGCAATCACCTGCAATAAAAAATCAGTGCAACGTAATGCATGCATCAGATTACATGTCTGGGGTATTTTAATACCTGCAAAAGGCAGTGCAAAGAAGTCAGAATTTTATGTAGAACTATTTTAAGGAAACAGCTTGGCATTTACAGAGTACTTTTGGCTGGTTTTTGGTTCCTCCAATAATTTCATATCTGAGAAGTAAAAAATGTGTTGCACAAATGTCCAGGTGCATAAGCTTAGTCAGAACATGGACTCCGACATCTACAGTAATTCAGTTATGCAAGGAGGCATCTGTCTAATCAGGAGCATTTCTTGCTTGAACCAGGATGTATATGAGTGAACGAGTGACGTGAAATGTTTAGTGCAATTTCTTCAAAAACTACCTTGATGTCGTGATTTGGCTGGAAGCCATCAAGCTGATTCAACAGTTCCAACATAGTTCTCTGAACTTCACGATCTCCTGCCTTCTCACTGTCGAACCTTTTTGTACCTGGATGCCAAGTCACACAATAGATTTCACTCATTACAATAAATAATTCATATATATAAAGTTTGTGTAATGGCATATGAGATAATGTACGAGATTACATTTTTCATATTATAATCTGTAATACTAACAGCCAGAGATGCGTGCATAGTACAGGTTGTATAGAAATTATGGTAATGCTGGGGTCATGTTCTCAAGATCAGGACAGTTTTTGGCAATTGCATTCAAGGATCATGTCTCCACAAGGGACAGTTTGTTGAACTAGTGTGCAGAAGCTCTGCACAAGAGACTAGTTAATGTCAAGAGCACATCTGATGAGTCTCTCTTTAAGTGGAGCTACATAAATTTGTAATAACAATTAAGTCAGCAACGCAAGTATCTGGTCACTTGCACAGCACCATTTAGAAACCTCACAAAGCGAATATTTATGTTATGGAAACTTTTCAACTTACACAAAGTCATACAGCAATGACAATGTACAGCAAATTTCACAAAGTTTTTAAAACACAAGCTCTTGTAAAATAACAGAAACTGTTCAACTTACACAAAGTCACACAGCAACGAGAATGCAGCAACATAGAGCAAATTTCACAAAGTTTTTAAAACAAGCTCTTGTAAAATAACAGATCTAAACAGAGCTACAGGTTCTAAAATAAGTGCAGACAGTTACCAATGGCATCCAGTTCATCAATGAAAATGATTGCTGGTGCCTTTTCTTTGGCCAGAGAGAAAGCGTCACGGACGAGTTTTGCTCCGTCTCCAATGAACATCTGGACTAACTGTGGCCCAGCCAGCTTCAGGAACGTTGACTTGGTCTGGGCAGCACAGGCTCGAGCAAGCAGCGTCTTACCAGTACCTGGGGGACCATAGAGCAGGACCCCTGTAGCAAACACAAGAACATATATATAATGAGTACGCTGACTGTACACCGAGATCAGATGGTGCGGGAGAGGACTGGTCACCCGCCCTAATATGCCAAGGCTAAAAAATGAAGTAATTAACACTTCATACCCACGGCCGCTTCAGGAATATGCTAAACACTTTAATGACAAGCACGTGCTAATAGTGACTGGGAAACCAATGCAGCTCATTGCTACATTACGGGCTGCTCTTCTTCAGTTGAAGCAATCATCAGTTATGATATCAAATAACCACCATTATGACAACAAGCACTCATATCAATATCATATCAATAACCATAAAAGTTATTTAAATAGGCCAGATCAAACCTTTGGGTGGCTGAATTCCTAAAGATGTGAATCTTTCTTTGTGAGTCATTGGCAACACGACAGCTTCAATCAGCTGCAGAACAAATTTAATACAGAAGAAGAGTTAAAACCATCCAAACATTGTCTGATTGTTGCCAGTAATTTGGGAAATCTATTTGATAAAATAAATTACTGAACGAATCTAATTATAACAGTGAAAGGACAACAACTCTCTAAAAAGCATCAAAGTCAAACATTGGGGGAATTTAGTTAGATAATAACAATTATTAGTTAGTAAAGTTACCTAACACAATAAAACAATAAGGTTCAAAGTATTTTTTATTAGCCAGCTTCGATTCTCGTAAACAACTCAAACATGCAACAGAACCTGACTCAAATGCTAATATAACAAAAGACGTTATCAAAAGATACTATACAAAAATCCAGTTACACATGGACACAAATACACGCACACATACATTACATCATATCTACAATAACCCAGAATCAAACTCCAAATGATAATACTACTGCAGTAAATTGGAAAATAAAATCATTCTCATAGTCATTGGAGAGTAGCTCTATATAAATGCACTTTAAACTGAACAGTACCTCCTGAATTTGTTTGTCCAATCCTCCGATGTCGCTGTACTGCTCCGTTGGTCTCTCGTCCACTTCCATTGCTTTCACACGAGAATCATACCTTCATGAACAAACAACCATCAAAATTTCTAGTAAACTGCTTATCAGACTAAAGAGTACTGATAATTATATACAATACAACTGTATGCTAATAATGTACAAATGAATGAGTATGCTCAAACATACTCTGCTGGTACGGTCTTGAGGATCAGGTAGGAATCTTGTTGAGACCCTTACAAGTTCAGAAGTGCAAACTGATGCTGGGAAAAACATTAAGAACCATAAACAGACTGGAAGAGGTAAGTTTTCAGTTTAGAAGAAAAGACAGCCTCAATTAGAGTTTTGCAAATGCAAGGAGGTAGAGAGTTCCAGATGGAGTGATCAGCAACTGCCAAAGACATGCGACAGGAACAACATACTTTTCAGCAGATGCTGATCAAAGAGGATCAGCCTTTAACAGAGCTCCAGCTGTAATATAAGCTTAGACGTGTCCTTACCGGAGTCCAGAAAATGTAAATACCACGAGAACACTTCTGGCAGTTAATTTCATGGCCTGCAGCTAATGACAGAGGGATAAGGGTAGCAGAACCTGGAAAGGAGCAACGGGAGCAACGTAAAATTTTCCTCAGTGGGAACATTTTGCTGTCCAAGATGCTCTGTGCAGAATAGGATAGTTAATTATCACTATCAGATATTCTAACATACTGATTAGCACAATAAAACACATTCATCTCAAAAGTACATCTTCACAAACGACCGAAATTCAGCAATGTTGAATAGCAGTGACTACATAGTCAGAAAGAACTGATGATAAAGTTAAAACACGAATGAGTATGCTTAAACACTTACTCTGCTGGTAGAGTCTCGAGAATAAGGTACGAATCTTTGTTGACACCCTTCAAACAAGTTTAATAATTATATCAACATAGAGGTATTTACTACTGCCATCAAACATGACCAAAACACTGTCAACAAACTGAAAGTATTTAACACTGCCAACAACCATTGAAGTATTTAACAATGCCAACAAACACAGAAGGTATTTCCAATTGTCAACAAACACTGAGATATTTACCAATGTCAATAAGTAAATTGAGATATCTTCCAATAAATATCATTGCATATGTTGCAAAGTTTTGAACAGTTTTAAAATTTTAAGTCTGTGGTATCACTTGAATACAGGTCATGGCCAGCTGTCTGATATTCACAACAGATTTCAACGATTTGGCCGAGATCATGGTTAAGGTACGCCTCCAGCTGAACTGGAATAGACATACTTCTTGAAGGCGTATCTCTGACTGATGTCAGTGTTTGGAATTGTTAAAGAGCCCTTGTAATGGCATGTGTTGAGTTACTGCGCTGTAGAAATTGTCTGTTTCACCATCAACAGTGTCATAGAGACATACTAAGACAGTCTATATTCAACATGACCCTAATACTTACAACAAGATCGCCAGGCTTCAGCTGCTCTGCATCAACCAGACCAATGACCGGCAGAAAGTATGTCTAGAGTGAACAATTTAAAGAAAAAATCTGTTCAAATTTCTTCAAACAATCCTGCACAATTATCAATCTCAAACAAAATAATTCACTTCGATCACCAAGAGTTACAGCAAGGTTGTGTTTTAGAGGCCAAAATCTCAGGCTGATTTAAAGTTGGGATTTGTGTTTGACGATGTTATCCCAAAATCTGCATAAAATAACAAAAGTCTAAGTGTATTACTAATTAAGTACTTTAAAACCCCGATTGCAAAACTCAAGATAACAAAAAAATTTGATGCAAAGGTCGTTGTAACCTGACGTGTGGAGGTCTTGATCACAGCACATTTGCCCTTTCGCTGTGAATCGAGATCAATGTTCGCCCCTTCTTCCTCTGCTTGATCCTGAGGATCGACATCCAGGAGCTACAAGTAATCAAAAACGCTCTAACAAAAAGCAACTCATTTTCAAATTATACAAACAGCTCAATTAATGCCACAAGTTAATAAATCAATTAACTAGATTAGTACCTGCACTGCAAAATGCGTTGGCACAAACTATTCAAGCTCTTTCGTCTTCTCCAAGTCCCGTACTGAAACATGGGGAGGTACTCACTTCATAAGCCACAAAATGGTTGAATCACAACGTCAAGGGCAGACTTGTCTCATTTACTTCCATCTTACGCTGGTACCAAATTTCACTTTAAAAAAACAGCAGTATAAATGTTCCTATTAATTTACATGTTATGAAGAATACTAGTAGTGCTTGTTTATTGAGATGTTAGTTACACAATTCACCTCAATAACATTCGAAACAAGGTACGGCAGAGTCTTGTTCACTTTAATCTTCTCCGTATTCTCCTTGATCTTGTCTTTCTGGGCGTTCAGTTCATGACTTATCCGGCTGATCTCGGACTTCATGATCTGAAAAAGTACGAAAATACACTTACAAGAATATATATATCTTGCGAAAAACCAGACAAGTGCACAGACCAATAAGAAGTGATTAACAAAAATGCTTGGTAAACAGTGCAAAAGCTTGGTAAAAGCTGTCATAAATGAAGCTCTGCCAAAAGGAGATAAAATTGATTGTATTAGCTATAATTTCGATGGCATTCTGGTACTGAAAGGAAATCAATAAATCTAGGCAAAAAATAAAACAGAGTTTCATTAAAAATTCAGTCGTCACTGTTTGATAACGTTTTAGAGGAAAATTGACAGGTAAGTGACTGGAATTTGGGGCTGGCAACCACTATTACAAACTACTGTAGAATGGTGTTAAGTTTCCTCAGTTACAACAGGTATGGTCAACTAATAGCATCGGTACATTCAAATGTGTTCAGGAGAGGAAAGTCTCTTTCAAAAGTGCAGCCAAATAGTTTGCCCAGCATATATGACAGAGTGGAAAAGGAGCTCTAATTAAATAGCAATATGCAACAGAGAACTAGAAACAGAAGTGTGAATCTACACAGAGTAATAACAGACAAATTTAGGAGCAGATGAGATTCGAAGTCAACTGTGGAAGAAGTCACGTGAACTGACTAGAAGCACACAGATCAGTTTGGGATATGTCCAGAATTGACCAGATATCTGCATATTCCCCAAACATCCAGCCAACATGCTATACACTAGGCAGCAGGGAATAAATTACCTACAGTGAATAGGATAACTTCTCTTAATATTCTTCACTTTTTTATTATTATTGTAGGCACCCGTGAAACGGCGTGGCCGTGTTACGGCACAATAGACAATTTAGACAATTCCCCCCTACATATATATATAATAATTATTATAAAATAATTACATATATTTTATATTATTATATAATTATATTTGTGCATATAAATTATATAATATATAATTAAATTAATATAATTAATTATATTAATATAAATAATATATATATTATAATTCAATTTATAATTAATAATATATATAATAACAATATAATTAAATTATTATTATATAATAATTATTGTAATTAATCAATAACAATATAATTAATTATTATAAAATTATATGATATTAATAATATTAATATATATTTTTATATATTATTAAATATTAATATAATTATATAAATACCTATGTATATGTATATATTATATTATATTATATATATAATTTAATAATTATATATTATATAATAATTATATAATTATAATAATTAATATAATATATTAATATTATATATTATACATATAATTATAATAAATAATTAATATATTTATTAGTGATATTAATTATTATTACATATTATATATTATTTTAATAATTATATTACTATATTAATTAATTATATTATAGTTATAATTAATTATATTATAGTTATAATTAATAATTATAATTAACAATTATAATTATATTAATTATAATATTATATATTAATAATTATAATTATAATTATGATATATTATTATATATTATTAATAATATATAATATTTAATATAAATATTATTTATATTAATATAATTAATTATATTAATTTAATTATATATTATATAATTTATATGCACAAATATAATTATATAATAATATAAAATATATGTAATTATTTTATAATAATTATTATATATATGTATACTAGGCAGCAGGGAATAAATTACCTACAGTGAATAGGATAACTTCTCTTAATATTCTTCACTTTTTTATTATTATTGTAGGCACCCGTGAAACGGCGTGGCCGTGTTACGGCACCACAGAAATTGTCATTCTTATTATTATTCTCCGTTCTAATCTTCACCAAACAACTTGTTTTCTCAGTGTCAAATTGCCACTGGAAAGCAAAATCATTCACTTTCATTTTAGAATGAAGTTCGACATCATTAGCAGAAATTCTAGAGATATTTACCTTGATTTCATTCTCGAGAAGCCTGGTTCTGCTAACAACTTCATCGTTGGACATTCGTTGAACCTCCTTGTCATGATAATCCTGACCAAAGTTTAAATAACCTCATTTTAAAAATCCACTCAACTGTTTAAGTTAACAACAAAACTGTTTTCTAAGATACTACATCAGTGCCTACATCAGTGCCTTGATATGCACATTACAACCATACTAATAAACTATGATTTACATCCATACACTATTTCTATAGTACTTGAAAAACAGACCAGATTGGTACTAGACCACTATCAGCGGTGTGGTAATGCAGAGTTCACGATTAACTACAGGCCACAATGACAGTACACAATAATATGGACAATGCGACTCTACATCCACACGATAACGTAAAAAAATTTCAACCAGATAGCTTAAATCTAGTTCTACGTGAAAATAAAATTATCTGCGCAAATTCAACTTTATAGAAATTTTCCGATTAGTATTCAGGAGACTGGTCGATAATTTACAATACGTTCAAAGCAGACGCTTTGTAGAAAACTGTGTTCGGGAATTGAGTCGATTTCCATTTTCATAACATTCGGAAATGGGATTTCGGCAATTTGGGTGTCTACCCAAACACAAGAGAATATGCAGAAGATGCCACAGATCAGACAAATTCTCTTTTACCGAATACGGTATGTAGCTAGTTTTAAATCAAGACGCTATATCTTTTTATTTTGTGTAATGATAAGTTGTCATAGTTTATAACAAATTGAAAACCTGTCCATCGTCCCAAATAGCTTTGTCATCCAACGAAGTCGCCATCTTTACTGTTTAACTTGCCGATCGCAACGACTGCTTAATAAGTTCGTCGATTATGGATTCGCGTAAAGTCCACACTTTAATACGTCATGAAAAAATCTACCATAAATTTATAGCGCTACGATAATCTCAACCGCTATGCATACCAATTCTCTGGTTTATGCAGATGACATACGGGCATACTTCCACTCAGGGTTAACTCGTCAGAGCGATTAGTTGGGTTCTAACCCTTTATTCTGTTTATTTTTGCTTACTGTTAAGGTTTAATACTTTGTACTAGTACGTTAATAATTGTACATGTACTTTACTTATATCATGAATGCTTTGTACTAGATAACCTCTGTTAACCATCTAGCAACTGACTGCGTATATAGGTGCCCTAACCAGCGGGACCCTGGTCCCTTCTGGGTTCCCTTTTGTTACCAACAGATTTTTCTTCTTTGTACAGCGAAATGTTACTTTGCCAATGTTTGGAACAATAAATTGATGGTTATGGTTATGGTTATAGGGTGAGAATTGTCGGGGGTTGGGGATTCAACCCTTGTCTTTTGTAGGATCCCATAGTAAAGTCTACATTTACACCCAAAATGCACATAAATCAGTGTCTAACCCCCAGTTATTTTTACAATTCCCATACTGCTTCCACTGTCTATCATGAAAATAAATGCCACCTCTGCAGTCCGGGCTAGGAGTCGGACACTGGTGCGTTGGGGATATGGATGTCGTCAAACCGCCTTCGTTTAACCCGGCAAAGACTAAATTTACTTGGCTGGGCACCCGGCAGCAGCTTGCTATGCTTAAGTTAGCCACACTTCCTGCTGAATCCCCAGTTACACTTTCTCCACTACTGTTCACGACCTTGGCATCCTACTGGACAAAGAACTTCTCTTGCTCCTCATCTCCATTGTCTTAGTTGCAATATTATTGCTTTTACCAGTTACGCCAGCTTCTCACGGTCACACGCTCACTGACTCCCAGTGCTGCAACCAGCAACTTCTCACTTGATTCCTTTGTGCTCGACTTGACTATCGTTCTTCGCTGGACTTGGCGTAGTCGATCGGTGCGCGATCGACCTCGAGAGCTTCGCTCTGTGTACAGCGTGTTTTATGAATGTATCGTATTCGTAGGGCCTGCGCTATAGTTGCATATTATAGGCCTATAGTAAGTATAGCTGCGTATTATTAGTACTAATCTAGTATAGGCCTATCTCAGTTCAGTTCCGTTATTATACTATTGATAGTATTATTAACGTTGGTTGAGCCTTCGGCACCTATACGTTGAGCAACCAGTTTTGGCTTGACCTTTCAGCCGGCAGTCCAGGCGCATTTTGTCGGCGTGCTTTCTGCAGGGCTTGCAGTAAATTTTTTTCACAATCCGACGGTTTCTATCTCGACTACATCCATATCGAACGAGTCACCTATTTTCCATAACAAAAACGTGCTAAACTGCACATTATTATTCCACTTCGGCACCGTCGCAGCCATTGTTGCGTTCAATAATAATTAATTATTTCCGAAATTAGTGACGTTACGAACTTACAAATGACGTTACGCGGGAGGTGTCCACCGTGTTGTTATGACCAATCATATTGCACAAAAATTGAGCGTTCACTCAGCAGACATTAGGTCACGAAACGCTGCGTTCCGAACGCATTCACCTCCGCCGCAAGTAAGCAAACATTAAAGTAATGTAAATTAGGTAAATAAAATAATGGCTCCAGTTTCCTCTTGGAGTAAATCGATCGCGCTCGATTTGCGCGATCGATTTATCGATCCACCAGACCTTTGCTAGGCGATCGACCAAGGAGATCGATCGATCGATCGCCTCAAATGAGAAGCTCTGGCTGCAACCACTTTACTGCATTCCTTTGTGCTCGACTTGACTACTGTTCTTCTCTTTACTCTGGCCTACCGTCTGGTCGGCTGGCCTCGACCGGGAGCTTCGCTCTGGGGCGCACCTTATTTGCCGAATATTAAAATTCGGTCATGTCTCTAATTACATGCTGGAAACCCTACACTGGCTCCCTACCCGCCAGCACATTGTGTACAGGATCGGCCAGTGGCGTAACCAGAGCTTCCCAAAAATTACGCAGATTCCAACCTCTCTGAGGGGAGGGTCTGGGAAGAGGATGTAGGCCTAATTAAGGAACTCTCTTTATTTGGGTGTGTATAATGGTGCATTTTGGATACCATCTTTTTGGTTAAATGTAATAACAATTTAAATCAGTTCTTTGGGAAATTAAATAATTTCATAATTTTAATTATATCTTGCGAGGCGAAAAGCTTCCTCATTCGTGCCTGAACACCCCTTGCAATCCTATTACTATTTGGGGCTGCTAGGGCCTACCAAGACCAAAAAACAGACAAAGATAATTAAGCTCATTATGCGAGACGAAGATACAACCGATTTGCCTCTAGGCTACGGGTCGGAATGTTGGCCATTGCGAAAGCAAGACAAGAAAAAAATTATAACAGCTGAAATTAGTTTACTGCGGAAGATCGCAGGGATTTCAAGACTTCAGAAAATTAGAAACGCTGGCATTAGACACATTATGGATCGAAACAACTCTGCTAGACAAAGTCGTTCAAAGAAGACTTCGATGGTTTCGACATAATATTATATAGAGCGAATGCAAGTTGACCGAAAACCACACGCTGCACTACATGCAAGATTAGAAGGAAAGGACACTATCTCTCCCAGGCAGAACCTCCTCCCTTTCCTCCATTCGCACCTCCTCCCTTTCCTCCATTTTCACCTCCTCCCTTTCCTCCATTCTCACCTCCTCCCTTTCCTCCATTTTCACCTCCTCCCTTTCCTCCATTCGCACCTCCTCCCTTTCCTCCATTCGCACCTCCTCCCTTTCCTCCATTCGCACCTCCTCCCTTTCCTCCATTTTCACCTCCTCCCTTTCCTCCATTTTCACCTCCTCCCTTTCCTCCATTCGCACCTCCTCCCTTTCCTCCATTCGCACCTCCTCCTTTCCTCCATTTTCACCTCCTCCCTTTCCTCCATTTCACCTCCTCCCTTTCCTCCATTTTCACCTCCTCCCTTTCCTCCATTTTCACCTCCTCCCTTTCCTCCGTTTTCACCTCCTCCCTTTCCTCCATTTTCACCTCCTCCCTTTCCTCCATTCGCACCTCCTCCCTTTCCTCCATTTTCACCTCCTCCCATTCGCACCTCCTCCCTTTCCTCCATTCGCACCTCCTCCCTTTCCTCCATTCGCACCTCCTCCCTTTCCTCCATTCGCACCTCCTCCCTTTCCTCCATTTTCACCTCCACCTCCTCCCTTTCCTCCATTCGCACCTCCTCCTCTCCTCCCTTTCCTCCATTCGCACCTCCTCCCTTTCCTCCATTTCGCACCTCCTCCTTTCCTCCATTCGCACCTCCTCCCTTTCCTCCATTCGCACCTCCTCCCTTTCCTCCATTCGCACCTCCTCCCTTTCCTCCATTCGCACCTCCTCCCTTTCCTCCATTCGCACCTCCTCCCTTTCCTCCATTTTCACCTCCTCCCTTTCCTCCATTTTCACCTCCTCCCTTCTCCGTTTTCACCTCCTCCCTTTCCTCCGTTCGCACCTCCTCCCTTTCCTCCATTTTCACCTCCTCCTTTTCCTCCATTCGCACCTCCTCCCTTTCCTCCATTTTCACCTCCTCCCTTTCCTCCATTCGCTCCTCCTCCCTTTCCTCCGTTCCGCACCTCCTCCCTTTCCTCCATTCGCACCTCCTCCCTTTCCTCCATTCGCACCTCCTCCCTTTCATCCATTTCGCACCTCCTCCCTTTCCTCCATTCGCACCTCCTCCCTTTCCTCCATTTTCACCTCCTCGCTTTCCTCCATTCGCACCTCCTCCCTTTCCTCCATTTTCGCTCCTCCTCTTTCCTCCATTCGCACCTCCTCCCTTTCCTCCATTCGCACCTCCTCCCTTTCCTCCATTTTCACCTCCTCCCTTTCCTCCATTTCGCACCTCCTCCCTTTCCTCCATTCGCACCTCCTCCCTTTCCTCCATTCGCACCTCCTCATCCTTTCCTCCATTCGCACCTCCTCCCTTTCCTCCATTTCGCACCTCCTCCCTTTCCTCCATTCGCACCTCCTCGGCTCCATCCATTTCTCCTCCTCCCTTTCATCCGTTTTCACCTCCTCCCTTTCCTCCATTTTCACCTCATCCGCTTTCCTCCATTCGCACCTCCTCCCTTTCCTCCATTCGCACCTCTCCTCCTCCTTTCACCTCTCCATTCGCTCCATTCCACCTCCTCCCTTTCCTCCATTTCGCACCTCCTCCCTTTCCTCCATTTCGCACCTCCTCCCTTTCCTCCATTTCGCACCTCCTCCATCGCTTTCCTCCATTCGCACCTCCTCCTTTCCTCCATTCGCACCTCCTCCCTTTCCTCCATTTCGCTCCTCCTCCTTTCCTCCATTCGCCTCCTCATCCTTTCCTCCGTTCGCCTCCTCCCTTTCCTCCATTTCGCCTCATCCCTTTCCTCCATTCGCACCTCGGCTTTCCTCCCTTTCATCCCTCCTCCTTTCCTCCTCATCCTTTCCTCCGTTCATCACCTCCTCCCTTTCCTCCATTTTCCTCCTCCGCGCTTTCCTCCGTTCACCTCCTCCTCCTCATTCTTTCCTCCTTTTCTCCGCCTCACCTCCTCCTTTCATCCATTCGCACCTCCTCCCTTTCCTCCATTCGCACCTCCTCCTTTCCTCCATTTTCACCTCCTCCTTTTCATCCATTTCGCACCTCCTCCTTTCATCCATTTTCACCTCCTCCCCTCCATTCACCTCCTCTTTCCTCCATTCGCGCCTCCTCCCTTTCCTCCATTCATCCCTCCTCCCTTTCCTCCATTTCGCACCTCCTCCCTTTCCTCCGTTTCGCACCTCCTCCGCTTTCCTCCATTCGCACCTCCTCCTTTCCTCCATTCGCACCTCCTCCCTTTCCTCCATTCGCACCTCCTCCTTTTCTCTCCGTTCGCACCTCCTCCTTTCATCCGTTCATCCTCTCGCTCATCCTTTCCTCCATTTCACCTCCTCCCTTTCCTCCATTCGCACCTCATCCCTTTCCTCCGTTTTCGGCCTCCTCCCTTTCCTCCATTTCGCTCCTCATCCTTTCACTCCATTCGCACCTCCTCCCTTTCCTCCATTCGCTCCTCCTCCCTTTCCTCCGTTCGCACCTCCTCTTTTTCTCCATTCGCACCTCCTCCCTTTCACTCCATTCGCACCTCCTCCCTTTCCTCCATTCGCACCTCCTCCCTTTCCTCCATTTTCACCTCCTCTCGCTTTCCTCCGTTTTCGCACCTCCTCCCTTTCATCCATTCGCACCTCCTCATCTTTCATCCATTCGCTCCATCATCGCTCATCGTTTTTCCTTCATTCATCCGTTTCATCCGTTTTCTCCATTTTCACTCTCCATCGCGCTCCTCCATTCGCTTTCCTCCTCCGCTTTCCTCCGTTCGCTCTCCTCCCTTTCATCCATTCGCACCGCCTCCTCCCTTTCATCCATTCGCGCCTCCTCCCTTTCATCCATTCGCTCCTCATTTCGCTCCAGCCTTTCCTCCATTCGCACCTCCTCCCTTTCCTCCATTTCGCTCCTCCTCCCTTTCCTCCATTTTCGCACCTCCTCCCTTTCCTCCATTTCGCACCTCCTCCCTTTCCTCCGTTTTCCTCCTCCCTTTCCTCCATTCGCACCTCCTCCCTTTCATCCATTCTCACCTCCTCCCTTTCATCCGTTTCGCACCTCCTCGGCGCTTTCCACCGTTTTCGCTCTCCTCCTCGCTCATCCGTTCGCGCCTCCTCCCTTTCATCCGTTCGCACCTCCTCCTTTCCTCCGTTCGCACCTCCTCCCTTTCCTCCGTTCGCACCTCCTCCCGCTCATCCGTTTTCCCTCCTCCCTTTCCTCCGTTTTCATCTCCTTCCTCCATTCATTTTCACCTCCTCCCTTTCATCCATTCGCACCTCTCCCTTTCATCCGTTCGCGCTCATCCGTTCGGCTCCATTTCATCGGCTCCCTCCGTTCTCGCATCATCTCTTCATCCGTTTCCTCTTTCATCCATTCGGCTCCTCATCCGCTTTTCATCCATTCGCATCCTCCCTTTCCTCCATTCATCCTCCTTTCATCCATCGCGCACCTCCTCCCTTTCCTCCATTTCGCCTCCGTTCCGCTTCATCCATTCGCTCCTCCTCCCTTTCCTCCATTTTTCCTCCATCCTTTCCTCCGTTCGCACCTCCTCGCTTTCATCCATCGCTCCTCCGTTCGCCTTTCGGCTCTCTCGTTCGCACCTCCTCCCTTTCCTCCATTCGCACCTCCTCCCGCTCATCCGTTTTCATCCTCCTCCCTTTCCTCCGCTTTTCGCCTCCTCCCTTTCCTCCGTTCGCACCTCCTCGGCTTTCCTCCGTTCGCACCTCCTCCCTTTCCTCCATTCGCGCACCTCATCGCTCCTCCGTCGCATCTTTCGCTCCTCATTCGTTCGCACCTCCTCCTTTCATCCATTCGCTCCTCCTCCCTTTCCTCCATTCGCACCTCCTCGCTTTCCTCCATTTTCGCCTCCTCCCTTTCCTCCATTTCGCACCTCCTCCCTTTCACTCCATTCGCACCTCCTCCTTTCCTCCATTTCGCACCTCCTCCTTTCACTCCATTCGTTCACCTCCTCCTTTCCTCCATTATCACCTCCTCCCTTTCCTCCATTCGCTCCTCCTCGCTTTCCTCCATTCGCACCTCCTCCCTTTCATCCATTCGCACCTCCTCCTTTCACTCCATGTTGGTTCTGAACGATTCAAATGAACCAAGACAGAACTGAAAGTCGACCACCTGAAACCAGCCAGTTAAAATTGAATTGCTTGGGGACTTTCAAGTCACCACAGAATAAAGCCTAACGTAAACATCAAGCATCGCTAAAGCCTCCAATCGAGCTAGAATGCCAAAACATGCTCCAGACAAGATTGACACTAGATATCACTGAATATGTTACTTATTTCTACTAAAGATGCCAAAAATTAAGTTCTAAAAGTTGCTTTACATGTTTTTGATGTTGAAACCTTACCTCTGCATAGTAGTAGATTTTGGGCAGCAGGAGCTGCTTTCAAACAATAAGATGACGACATGAACAGAAACGCCCCGTAATTACTATGTCGCAGTACCGACCGACACCTGAAGATGGGCAAACTGCAGCAAAAAGAAGCCATGCCACGTTTGGCCCAAACATTGAAGACAACATGATCTAAAGTTCACCTACCGTAGATCACACCCCAACTTATCTGACTGAATCAAGGTTTAAGTCTGCTACAAACTGGTGCAAAAGGCTTACACCAAACTTTGACATGGAAGTTAATTACAAGAAAGACTCCAAAATGTTGCAAAGGCATTGTTTAAAGTAATGCCAGATGGCAAGCATCAAGTTTACTTACCGTGCATTACAGTACAAGTTTACGCAGAATTTTCTGGGCAATTATTTAATTTCAATTCTAAAAGCTTCAATTCTGCTCAACCAAAGTTAAGCGGAAGCGATGCAACAAAGTAACCAATGCTCTCATAGAAGAAGGCTACCTTGTTACCGCAAGTTCCTTAGGTTGATATATATTATTATATATATAATGTGTATCAGATTTGTTGCTGCTCTTAGCCTTAGGCCTTAGTTGCGCTGTTGGCTCGTGGGCGCTTGGCCTAAAGTAGCCTAAACTTTGGCTGACGATAGATTCTCTACACGTGCAGTTAGCGCGCCAAACTTAGAAACTGCTGATGACAGTGAATTTGAACAATAAGTAGTTGGTTTAATGCAGTAGAGAGCTGTATGTTAGAAGTTACCGTTGAGTGGTAATTGATAAGAACTTTGATATTAAGTGTACGTTTGAAATAACTGTGTTTGAAGAAAGGAGAAACATTCAAAGAACTGTGTCAATTTAATTCTTAAACAGTTAGAAGACGTTGAGCAATTTATATGTAGAGATAAGGAAAGTTCTTGAGGTAGGTCACAACTAAGAAAGAAAAAGAGTTGGTGACATATTTGGTGGCAATTTAAATCTTAACTAGGCCTACTAACAGAACAGACAGCCTGCAATACACGTCGCTAATAGCAGCCTACAAATCATGTCCGCCCTACGGTACTCGAACTCGGTACCTCTCGCTCTCTATGCCAGTGTGTTATTCAATGCGCTATCGGGTATGTATGAAGACACATAATATACCACCTTCTAAGTACCCTAAAAGCTATACCATATTATACCATACTATGCTATGCTTTGCTATGCTATGCTGTTCTATACTGCTCTATACTTTTTGCAGGTTGTTTGCGATCGTTATCGCTGAGGTTTAAGTCGACGCATGCGCCACCTGGTGATACATTGGTTCATCCTGGCGACATACTCGACTCGATCTACTTCATAGCTCGAGGGTCGATAGAGATACTCTACGATGACATCGTCACCGCCATATTGGGTAAAACCATACACAGCCACACACACACACGGTCGCACGCAGACACGCATACATACACAGGCACACTCACAAAGACAGGCACACATACACATGTCTGTGCGTTTATCTTAAACACCATCGATTTCTCTACAAGAAGAGATCCCTTATTAATGATAATGATAACAGTAAAAATCAAAACAACACTAATTATAGTAATAATAATAATAATAATAATAATAATAATAATAATAATAATAATAATAATAATAATAATAATAATAATAATAATAATAATAATAATAATAATAATAATAATAATAATAATAATAATAATAATAATAATAATAATAATATTAATAATAATAATAATAATAATAATAAACGCAGCGGTAGATTTTTATTCAGATGTAAAGCTCTCCATAGACACCCATTAAACAAATCCAAACCCTACAATATACATCAACTGCGATCAATTGTAGGCTACAATTAAAACCATGGCTTTATTCCTACTCCGTTTAAATATAACACGATCGATTTCTCTGCAAGAGACCAAATAATAATGACAACAATAACGATAACAATAACAACGGCAACGTTTTAGCGAATTCATCAATATTTGATGATGATGATGATGATGATGATGATGATGATGATGATGATGATGATGATGATGATGATGATGATGATGATGATGATGATGATGATGATTATGATGATTATGATGATTATGATGATGATGATGATGATTATGATGATTATGATGATAATTATGATAATAATAATAATAATAATAATAATAATAATAATAATAATAATAATAATAATAATAATAATAATAATAATAATAATAATAATAATAATAATAATAATAATAATAATAATAATAGTATTATGAGCTGTAATATGCCAAAACTAATCTTTGTCGGCGGCACGGCCTATGTTGTCATAAGCTGCCGTTAAACTGTGGACACACACACAATAATAATAATAATGAATTATAATAGTCATCGGTAGATTTAACTTGACAAGTAAAGCTCTCAATAGACACCCATTAAATAAAAACTCCAACGCTATAAATATTCGTCAAATACGATTAATCTTTAGATACCTCATCAGCACACCATTTCACAATCCGTATGTAACATGATCGATTTCTTTACAAGAGATCGAAAATTAATTATAAAAATAACGATAACAAACAACAACAACGCTGAATAAATTAATAAATTATTTGAATGAATGAGTGAATGAATGAGCGAACGAACGAATGATTAAAGTTTTTTAGGTCCACGTTGGTAAAATGAGATGTAGGACGTGATGGGCGCCGTGAGTGGCTGCCGTATACAGTTAAATTCGACTCCTGTAACAACTTGTGATCATCCGTTCATAGTGAATTGTAATCATCCTGCGTAATTGTCAGTTTGAATTAATAAAGAATATAATTATTACGAATGAACAAATGAACGAGAGAACACATGATTCAAAAAAGAAATGATCAAACGAATGAATGAACGAAAGACTGAACGAACGAATGACTGAATGGATGAACGAGTGAACTATATAGGCGCACAATAAACGCCATATTTGTCGTCGTACAGGTAAGGATGACATCTTCGGTGAGGACATAAAGAAGTCCTACTTCGATGAGACTCGTAAGTCTGGGAAGTCTGGCTACACGGTTCGCGCCATATCCTACAGCGACATGCATCGCATCTCCATAGACGACCTCCAGGCCATCATGGAGTCATATCCGGAGTTCGTTGGACAGTTCCTTCACAACTTCGGCGTGACCTTTAACCTTCGAGAGGTGAACTTTAACCTTGTACGCCTACACTCTTTTCAACTCCGCCCGTGCCCTGGTAGTGCCAGTCCAAAGCCTGGAGAAAGGAGTAGGGTGACGTCTTCCATAGGATGCCGGTATTAAACAATGGCAACTACTGCTCATAGAAATCAGTTCCTCAACTGCCTGTACTCTGGTAGTGCCAGTCCCAAGCCTGGCTAAAGAGGAGGGAGACGTCAACGCCCTAGCAGCTATAGGATGTCGTTAAACTGGCTATTACGAAGTCCCATTTCTACCTACTGCAATCGAAGTAATTTGTTCTGCTACTTAACCAACACAGTATTTTACCATCCATCTCCATACTTCACCCACCGTATCTTACCATCTACACCTCACCCACAATACATGTATCTTACCATCTATACCTCACAAACCGTATCTTACCATCTATACCTCACACACAATACATGTATCTTACCATCTATACCCAGTGGCGTAACGAGAGGGGGCAGGGGGCGGCCGCCCCCGGGCGCAGGACGGGGGGGCGCAAAATTAGGTCTGAAAATGTGTTTTTTGTTAAAGAAATCAGGTAAAATTGAAAAATAGTTTTAAAAAGAGTCTGGGGCGCACGGGCAAGGGGGGCGCAAAATGATATTTGAGAAGTTTCTTGTTGAAAAACAGAGAAACACCGGGAAAAGCAAAAAAAAAAGGTCATCAGAAATTTTGGCGGAAGTCAGAAAAAATTTTCAGGAAATTCTTGCCCCGGGCGCAAGAACCCCTAGTTACGCCACTGTCTATACCTCACCCATCTTATGTCGGATGGTGGTTTTCAGGATGTACATACAACGCCTTGCAAGGAGACGGATGAAGTGATGCGATTTCTGCAGTTGAGACGTCGGAAGTCCTACCTGCCTGAAGACAACTGTTCAACGCATAAAGGTAAACTTATTCTGCGCATTATAAGACGCTGAGTAAGGCCTTTGCTTTATGCAGAGGCTGCTGCTTTCTGCCTGAGATGAGCTATATAAATTAGAAGTCTTTACGATTGCGATTCGGACATTTCTGAAATTGGATACAATGTGCGTCAACACTCAACAGAGCTAAATATAGTAGGCGGTTCTTTAAATATGTATGTGTCTATGTATGCATGCATGCATGAATTTATGCATGGATGGATGGATGTATGTATTTATGTATATATCTATGTATGTATGTATGTATGTATGCTACACATATATTTTTGCATGTTTGTTTGTTTGCACGTATGCATGTATGCATGTTTTGCAGGCATGTTTGTGCGTAAGTATGTATATAGGTAGGTATATATATATATACATATATATATATTTATGTATGTATGTATGTTTGGATGGATGTATGTATTTGTGTATATATGTAGGCCCTATGTACGTATGTATGCATGTAAGTATCTATTTATGTATGTATGTATGTATGTGTGTATGCATGTAGATATGTATGTATGTATGTATGTATGACTGTATGTATGTATGTATGTATGTATGTATGTATGTATGTATGTATGTATGTATGTATGTATGTATGTATGTATGTATGTATGTAGTATGTATGCATGTATTTATGTATGTATGTATGTATGACTGTATGTATGTATGTATTTATGTATGTATGTATGTATGACTGTATGTGTGTATGTATGTATGTATGTATATATGTATGTATGTATGTATGTATGTATGTATGTATGTATGTATGTATGTATGTATGTATGTATGTATGTATGTATGTATGTATGTATGTATGTATGTATCTATGCATCTATGTATGTGTGTCTGTGGATGCAATTGAAGTTACGGTGGCGCAGATGAGCCAGACGTCGTCATCATTACGTCATCAGTCTTCCTCCGTCCATGAGCGAACGAACAGTTCGTTCGAGATCTCGGGCGATGACGAACAGTCGTCGTCCATAGTGGAACTGTCGCCAGAGAGAGCGACGATCAACGTCTCCGACAACAGCTACTTCGGCGGACAGCTGAAGGTCCGAAGACCAGCAAAGACGAAGGCCACAGGTTGGCACGTTCTTAATATCTGCTAAATGCACAGCATCCTAATTTAACCATTTTGGTGATGATGATGATTCCATTTGTTTAACGACATCCTTTGGCTACTATGGCCGTCGACGTCTTTGTGTTTCTATTGTATCTCCGTTCTGTTTGGCCCATTGGCTCTTTTTATTGTAATTCTCTCTTTTTCTTGTATTTTTACATCTCTTTTCCTTTTTTCCTTGTCCTTCTTTTTTGTGGCTATTTCAGCTCTTTTTTTGGCTATTGGATTGGATCCAGAGTTTAACGGCAGCTTATGACAACATAGGCCGTTGCTGCCGACAAAGATTATTTTTCGCATAATACAGCTCAAAATATACTGCATTCCAAGCCTATATTGCATTGTTTTACAACGTTTTAACGGTGTCTAAGACGTGCTCTTAATAATAATCTGCTAAATGCACACCGTTCTTTGTACACTAGTAACCGATAGCCAGTTGGTTATAGCGCTCACTTTAGACACCTTTAAAACGTTGTCAACTGATGCTGTATATGTCTGGAACACAGCAGCCAATAATTAAATCTTTGTTCAAATTTGTGCATGTTTGTTTTGTTTCTGCCTTCGGGCGCAATAAAGTACTGAATAATTATTGGCTAATGCTCTGTGTTTAGATACATCTCCGCCACTGATCGTACTCTGGCAGTGCTAGTACCAACCCTGCATGGGTAAAGGATAAGGATGACGCTAATGGTCTTTGTTATAATACAACTAGCAGTTTTTACCCGGCGTTCGCCCGGGTTTTCCTCAGCGCCCGTGTATTTGAATTTAACGACATCTTCGTCAGCGCCCGTGAATTTGAATTTAACGATGTGCACATTTTTCGGGTATCCCTCTGGCGAATTTACGCGCTGGCTTGAAATTGTAAAAAAGCTACTCTACGCAATATATACTCCTAGATTTCAATGGCGTTGAAACAGACTATGACCACATCGAAACTTAAAATGTCCAAATATTGGAATTTAAAGTAAATTTTGAGTTGAAATAAAGTTGGGTTGAGATCTATAGAAATTCAAATGAAAACGTTCGTTAAAAATTTCGTATCTCCCTAAAGTTTTGCATTGGCGAATTTTTAAGTCCGATGACCTATAAATTCAGCCGTGGGCGTGATTTGAAATCAACGGTCATCGTGATTGGTTGCGAATCAGAGCGTTGACCTAGATCCTTCGCGTGACGTAAGATTGCATATTAATTTAAGCCTTCGTGGCGTGAACAAATGGCCATAGTTACTACGGCTGCTATTATAAGATAGCCTCGTCGAAAAAGTTGTAAATTTAAAATGTCCATATATCGGCGTTTAAATAAAATTGCGAGCTGAAAATAGTCGCGTTGATCAAGACGTGGCGTAATAATGTTTTGAAAATTTTGTAAATCGCTAAAGCGTTCCGTTTCGGAGCCTTTAGCCGGATGGACAAACATACGGAAGGACACAAAAACTGACTTTGGATCATATATATAGATGTCGTTAAACTGAAACTAATTTAAACACCTTTAAAACGTGATCAAACGATTGTATATAGATCTGGGAATTCAACCGCTAAATAATTGTATGATAGCTGGTTCCTAGACAATGTGAGATGAACTATGTCATGTTGCTTAAAAATTAATATTAAGTAAGTAAGAAAGTAAGTACGTGCTTATTGAAAGCACTGCGGGAACATCGGATAGAATATTAAATCACAAAAATCATAAAATACAATAAAACAGACATCTGTGGATCTATGAGAGTAAGGTTTACAGTAAAAGAAAGATCAGCAATAAAATCAATTAAATAACATACGCGTAATAAAGCCACATCGGGATAATGCGTCAGCATGTGGGATCACACGGTTATGTGAACGAGGACGGAAATAGTAGGTAACATTCTTTATAGGAGGCAGTAGATTGGATTGGATCCACAGTTTAACGGCAGCTTATGACAACATTGGCCGTTGCCGCCGACAAAGATTTGTTGGCATATTAGCTCTTTACAATTATTAGTCAGATTTTAAAGCTCCGTTTGGCACCTCATAATGGTGTCGTTCCGACGCTACAAGTTTCTAGTTTTTATCCTATTGTATATGTTTCTGTATTGTCGTCAACGGCCTTTGATGTCGTAGGACGACGTTACTTTTTGGAATAATAATAATAAATAAATGTAATTAAGCCTTAGTCTCTATACAACTTTAAACGTTGTCAAACAAGACTATTACAGGCATGTATGTGTGTGTTCAATTCATCCAACTCCGCCACTGTTGGCTTTCTGACAGTGCCAGTCCCAAGCCTGGATAAAGGAGGAGAGCGACGCTAATGATCTTTGTTATCACACAGTGTCGTTAAACTGAAACTACTACTACTAGGCATGAGACACCGTGGCCAAATATATTTTCTTTACTCCTCTGTGTTTCGACACCTTCAAAACGTGAGCAAACGATGCTATATAGGTATGGGAAACAATCGCTCAATAATTGAGATTCTCGCGAGTCGCCATGAACATTGTTAACGTTGTCAACCGATGCTAGGCATGAGTCAAATGATTGATCGATTGGTATACATGTATGAGCACTTGTTATAGCGCCCCTTTAAGATTTCTACTCAGAGGCGCTCCCGACTACAGCGCGGACACTGAATCGGAGTTTCACGCCGAAGCGCATGAGCAATTGCGAATGAAGGACTTGCCCAGGGTCCCTACGCGGCGGCTTGAGGTGGATTCGAACCCGCAACCCTCCGGCTGCAAGGCACCGAACATACCCCTACACCACCGCGCCCCAATACGTCACCACTTTGTTCTTCACTGCGATTATAGAGCATATGGCATCGTAATGGAGAGAGCTGTTCAAACTAATATTTACACACCTCGTTTAGTGTGATATTCGTTGTATAAAGAAAAGCAGAAGAACGGTCCAGTAAAAGAGCTGTAATATGCCAAAAACTAATCTTTGTCGGCGGCAACGGCCTATGGTGTCATAAGCTGCCGTTAAACTGTGGATCCAAGTCCAGTATGTAGATTCATAACAAATGTCATAGTCCTTAAATTAGTATGACATACGAAAGGTGAGAACTGCTCAAAATAATTTCTGTCGACTTCAACGGTATTTGTCGTCATAAGATATCGTAAAGCTGGGATCCATTCGTTCTCAACTTAAACCTTAAACCTTTTTCCGATTTTTTATCCACCATACATTGTATCTCTGTCATGGCATCCATATTCAAATTATCGACCTGATCATGGCTTGGTTTTGAAGTGCCATCGGTTGATGCCTTGTGCATTATACACCGGCGCCACAGAAGTTACTTGTTACAATTCGATACCACCTGAGCACTTCAGCGGCATAGTTCAACTCGGCTATATATAGAGTAGGTAAGAACCGTTTAAAAGGTGTCTTAAAGCACATTACATTCTGCAGCGTTTAGTCGACTTGTAAGCCGGCAACTGTATTGTATCCAACCATTTTACATTCGACAGATTTTAGTATCTGGATATCGGACCTAATTACGGCTTTCATTTGGTGTGCCATCGGTTGATGCATTGTGCATTAGACACCGGCGCCACAGAAGCTAATGATTACAATGACAATTAAAATATCTGGTTAGGGAACGCCATCGTTTGTATACGGTTCTTCAGTGTTCCGGAATCAAGAATCAAGAATGTTCAAGAATCTGAGAGCACCATTGCTCTAGACTGTTTGTCATTTTCTTATTTCTTATTTCTTCTTCTTCTTCCTCTGTTTCTCCTTCTCCTTGTTCTTGTTTTTGTTCCTATTTCTGTTCTTGTTGTTATTATTTTGTAAACATGATTCCATAGGTTCACATGTAGGGCAAAATCAGGTAAAATTATAAATTATTGTTACTTACTGCTGCTGCTGCTGCTGCTGCTGCTGCTGCTGCTGCTGCTGCTGCTTATGACTTTTACTGCTACAGCTGCTGCTACTACTACAACTAAATGTTCTATTACGAGCGCAGGAATTGCAAAATTACAATATCAGTGTCTTAACGTTTCAGTCCACCCAATACTCGAAACTGACCACGGTCCGTCGGCTGACCGAAACTGGTTGACCTCATCACGGCCGACCAAGCGTTCCAGCTTCCGGCCGCGGACCCTGGCTACGAAGCACGCATGCGCCGACGGAAGCGGAACTTCGGTGGACGAGGAGTCGCTGGCCGCCAGGCAGACACAAGGAGGAGGGGCGGCCCTGTCCCCCATCGCGTCTCGGTCCAGCTCGACCACGTACGCCCCGAAATCAAGTCCCAGCACAGGTGCCCTCTCAACGACACACTCCTATCTGGACTCCACGGATAATCCACGGATATACGACAGAGGAGGATCGTCGCTCAAGTACCTATCGGACATCGACGATCGGCTAAGGACCATCAACGCGTGAGTACGATGAATCTAGGCGCTATATAAATGTAGTTTTGATTGCGGACTGATCTTCTGGATATTGACCTGGTTGTGACTTAGTTTTGGTGCCATCGGTTGATGCCTTGTGCATTAGACACCGGCGCAATACAAGTTACCTATTACTATTAGAAATTGCAGTTACTACTGCGTTGAAAAGTACAGTGCTGAATCTCCCAGGGTTCGGGTTAGGTCACTGTTTGGACTTTGGAGTTTGTTAGTTTTAGGTTTATAGTTAAATACGGTTTGGATTAGCGAAAGAGTTCCGTTAGATTAAGGGATAGTGCTAGGGTCAGGTTATCATGTAGACTGGGTTACGCGAGGGTCAGGTTAGGGTAGGGTTATGTAATGCTTAGGGTTAGGTTCTGTTTAAGTTAGATGGCATGAGGTTGTGCTAGAGTGAACCTAGATAGTCCCATTTATAGAAAACAGATGACAGTCAAGGTTAGTGTCAATGCTAGGGTTATGGTAATGGTTCAGGTTAAGGTTAAAGTAATTCTTAAGGTTCGGGTTAGGGCTAAAGTTAGGGTTAATGTTATGGTTGGGGCTCAGGTTAAGGTTACTATTAAAGTTAGGGTTAGGATGAAAGTGGGTCTAGGGTTGAGGTAATGATTAAGGTTAGGATTAGTGTCCCATCAACAAAACAGATAATCTATCTACAGATGACGCTCCTGTTTTGCTCTTCTCAACAGAAGAATGGGAAACTTCGAGGAAGACCTTTGCACGACGGTCGACGCCATCTTGGAGGTTCTTGGCTACGAGCCAAAAGTCGTTCGCAGCCAGATTCTACTTCCGGCCACGAATTAACAGACGCCGTTCTCCACCGGAAGCGTTGAAAGTCACGTGGTCCGTCCCAATATGGCGCCATCTGACGCCGATCCGATACGCGCAACATCCAAACCGGAAGTGCTGTCGTCGTAGTGTTTCCGGAAGTGCGTTATGTCGGTCACGTGACCGTATGTCAACATGGCGCTGTATAAATTATCGTTGGAGACGGGGAGAACGTCGGTGGATGAAGATATCTGGAAGAATGTCCACGATGAATTGGTCAGCTAGGTTGGCCACTGGACATTGGACAGCCTACTGGTTAGGCGTTCGCCTTGTAAAGCGAGATGTGCGAGTTCGAGCCTCACTCGTCTGAGGGATCCCGAACGTGTTGGTTTACGAATGGCTCTAAGATGGCGCTATATGAATGTTCACAAACATATAGGCCTATATGACTCACTGGTTGAGTGTTGGACTTGCAGCGCGCAGAGTGTGAGTTCGAGCCTCCTTTCCTGCGACTGGTTACTGTGTAGAACCTGTTGTGGGTTCTCAGCGCCATCGATTGATGCTTCTGACCAGACGATTGCGCTAGAAAATTTAAGAACCACTGTCTGATTTGAGGCAACAAAACTAGAGAGAAACAGATGCAGACACAGAATCATAGGCGGAGATACGTAGAGACACCGAGACAGAGAAGGGATTAAAAATGCGCTATATTATTCGTCCTGACTGATGCATTGAGAAAGAAATCAAACGAGAGAAACCGAACGATAGGAAACGAAACTTAGACGAAACGCAGAGTGATAGATAGGCCTAGATGGACGGACGTACAGACAGACGGAAAGACAGACAGACGGACGTACAGACAGACGGACGGACAGACATAATATGAAGATATTTGAAGGAAATAGGCCTAGATAAAAACATTAAACGTTATGAAGATAGGGAATGGAGAGATGTGTGGAAATTGTAGAGTGACTGAGACTTACAGACAGAGAAAGAGACAGACAAGCAGAAGGGCAGAAACGCAGATAAACAGACCTACAGACTTATACGAAAGTTAAATTAAAGAAATAGAACGAAGGAGAAAAAGGAAAAAATAGAGAGGTGTATGGAAATCACATTGTGATCGAGACACAAAGGCAAACACACGAGAAAGAAACAGACAAGCAGACAGAAAGACAGACAAATAGACAGAGACAAAGGGATTAGAAAATCAGAATATCATAAAGCACACTGAGACTTTGACATATTGGAACAATAGACGGAGATTGATAAACAGACTTTATTTTCCAGACTTCAAACTATATGTACGGAACTTCTCTCAGCTCTATTTTCTGCCAGATTTTGTACCTTCTACGGACTGGAGCAATTGCTTGCTGCCTTCCAGTTTTAGAAAAACGAAAATTATACCAATTTTTATTGGCTAAAAGGTAACAAGGAGTGGTCTTCTATTCTTCACAAAATAATAATATAGAACTTCTCAACTAGGACAACAAAACCTGAATTTACATTCAGAGGCATGTTGCTTTGGTAACAGAGGTGTTATTTTGGGGGATACGAGGGGTTTCCGTGCACCCCACTCTTTTGGACTGGAGCCCTCAAGACTCAAACCAATGGGGGACTCTGTAAAAGTATGGCCATTATAATTAAGCTTATAATTATTTCTGCAACTGCTGCAGTGCTGCTGCTAATTACTACTATTATCACTGCCACTACTACCACTGAAGCAAGACAATTTTTGAAGGTGATCAGACATGCGTCATGGAAAACGATGGAATGTTCTGTCGTAACTAAACACATGTAGAAACCTTATGGCCTCGACCCTGCAGATTTTTAAATGAATTGTTCAGACGATCGATATCCTTCGATCCTTCTTCACCGCTACCCGTTTGATTTGGTGCCACGCCAGTTAAGGTTCCATGTACGGACCGTATTAGCCCGAGATTCAAATCTCTTAAATAAACCACCATGGGTATCGAATCGGTATATATTATGTGCGTCCAGAGGAGCCTTGTACGTCGTCTATATTTCAGGATGTTCACACTGTGCATCATTGATACACATAATGCACCGGAACATCGCATCTAAAATAACTAATGCTATAACATAGACAACACAGGTAAGAGCATCATTTAGCATTATCGGCACAGACGACTGTCGTCGTTCCTGGTGTATCCGCGCACCTAAAGCATTGATGGTCTTCAAGGCACAACGGGGTGTTGCCCGAAATATCTAGCTGATGTGTTACTCCGGCCTCTTTCAGCCACCTTGAATCGTCCACTCGCTCTTCAGACTTGAACTTCTAGCTCCTCATACAATGACAGCTATGGCTCAGTCCCGGTCCTTTACCTCAATTTGTCCCTCTCTTTGGAATGCGCTGTCTCCATCTGCTCGCTCTCAAATTCTAGCTGGTAACCCCACCTCGTCCTCCTTTGCTTTTCTCAAAACCTATTTCTTCTTTCTTCTCTCGTGGCCTTACGCACTGGGAGCGCCTCTGGACTGTTCACCCTACTGGAGGCGCTTTATAAATGTTTGAAATTTTGAATACAGTTACAGTAGTGACCGTGTAGGCCTAAACTGAATGTGCAGAGAAGAGGTACAGATACTGCGTTATGTGTGGGTGGGACTGGTGTCCAAGCCGTGCACTGGGAGTCTATGCTCATTATAGTTGTCCGTCTATCCAGATTGGGCGACACAGCACATGGGCCCTCCTCCAATTTCGCAAAATTTGTAAAACCAATTGTTGTAAAGCTATTGTATCTACGGACTCCTGACACTGCATGAGTTGATTGAACACCATTAAACTTGTAGGCCTACTAACTTTTAACTTTTTAACGTTTTACTAACTAAGTTTGTTAACGCCATTCGCCATTCAATTAACACATAATATTGCAGTATAGCTACAGCATACGCCTAAATGAAAAACTTTTACAAATAGTGTAGAGTCATCTTGACATTAGCCTACAGGTCATTTTCTCCAAAGTAGATATCATTGAACATCACACTGTTAAAAAGTGAAATCACTGCTGCAATTAGCAAGTCACCATCAGTAATTATAAACCAAAATTTCAAACTATGAAATAATTACAAATTAATATAAGGCACTGAAATTAATCAATATGTTATGGTAATAAACTTTTGGGTGAACTAAGTGATTCCTAGAATCATTGTTTCCTTCACAAATCTGCAGCTTGCGATTTCTTATAAAAGAAAATAGAAAGTAATTTGTGACGGATGTCTGCTTTTGAAGGCCTGGCAAAAAACACCATAGGTCAATAAATAATGCATTCAATGAAGTGTTGCCATGGTTGGAACAGACCTGCTAAAGTCAAGCTTCACTTCAACCAATTCACTGAATATCCCACATCCATTGACATCCTCCTCGATTGATTACACTTTGTTGAAAGATATGCTTTCACCAGTAACAGCTTTCTTGAACAGGTCGTAGACATCGTTATGGTTAGTAGAGCCATGAAGTCATAAATCTCCTGAGCTATTGTGCTATTTAATGAGGTAGGTCTGATATTAAGGTTCCTCCTTGCCTTCTGAATCTGGTAGCTTTACTCGAGCATGCCATCGTAGGTGCATGGTAAGTGTGGATTTCTTTCTAAAAGCTTTACTGCATAAATGGCATATGTATGGCTTTTCTCCTGTGTGTGCTTTCATGTGTGTTGTTAGGTGTCCAGACTGTGCGAATAATTTCATACATAATCGGCACATGTATGGTTTTTCTCCAGTATGGTTTCTCATGTGACGATTGAGAATCCTACCTAGAGCAAATGATTTCTGACATAGCTGGCATTTGTATGGTTTCTCTCCAGTATGGGTTCTCATGTGACAAATCAGATTACTACCTCTGGCAAAACATTTCTGACAAGACTGGCATTTGTATGGCTTTTCTCCAGTATGTGTTCTCAAATGACAATTCAGAGTACTACCTTCAGCAAATGATTTCTGACATAGCTGGCATTTGTATGGTTTTTCTCCAGTATGGGTTCTCATGTGACAATTCAGCTTACTACTTTCAGCAAATGCTTTCTGACATAACTGGCATATGTATGGTTTTTCTCCAGTATGGGTTCTCATGTGACGATTCAGAGTACCACCTTCGGCAAAATATTTCTGACATAGCTGGCATATGTATTGTTTATCTCCAGTATGGGTTCTCATATGACGATTCAGAGTATTACCTTCGGCAAATACTTTCTGACATAGCTGGCATATGTATTGTTTTTCTCCAGTATGGGTTCTCATGTGACGATTCAGAGTACCACCTTCGGCAAATACTTTCTGACATAGCTGGCATATGTATTGTTTTTCTCCAGTATGGGTTCTCATGTGACGATTCAGATTACTACCTATGGCAAAAAATTTCTGACAAGACTGGCATTTGTATGGCTTTTCTCCAGTATGGGTTCTCATGTGACAATTCAGAGTACTACCTTCAGAAAATACTTTCTGACATAGCTGGCATATGTATTGTTTTTCTCCAGTATGGGTTCTCATATGACGATTCAGAGTATTACCTTCGGCAAATACTTTCTGACATAGCTGGCATATGTATTGTTTTTCTCCAGTATGGGTTCTCATGTGACGATTCAGATTACTACCTTTGGCAAAAAATTTCTGACATAACTGGCATTTGTACTGTTTTTCTCCAGTATGGGTTCTCATGTGACAATTCAGCTTACTACTTTCTGCAAACACTTTCTGACATGTACCTGGCATTTGTATGGTTTTTCTCCAGTATGGCTTCTCATGTGACAATTCAGATGACTACCTTTGGCAAAATATTTCTGACATAACTGGCATTTGTATGGTTTTTCTCCAGTATGGGTTGTCATATGACAATTCAGAGTACTACCTTCGGCAAACGCTTTCTGACATATCTGGCATTTATATGGTTTTTCTCCAGTATGGATTCTCATATGACAATTCAGAGTACTAGCTAAGGCAAATGATTTCTGACAGAGCTGGCATTTGTATGGCTTTTCTCCAGTATGGGTTCTCGTGTGACGAATCAGCTTACTACTTTCGGCAAATGCTTTCTGACATAATTGGCATTTGTATGGTTTTTCTGCGGTATGACTTCTCATGTGATGATTCAGAGTACTAGCTAAGGCAAATGATTTCTGACATAGCTGGCATTTGAATGGGTTTTCTCCTGTGTGGGTTCTCATGTGACAATTCAGGTTACCACTTGTGGTGAACGCTTTCTGACAAAGCTGGCATTTGTATGGCTTTTCTCTAATATGGGTTCTCGTCTGTTTCTTCATGGTACTACCTTCGGCAAATAATTTCTGACAGCTGCGGCTTATGTACGGTTTTTCACCTGCATTATGAATTTTCATGTGGCCCTTGTGAGGACAATGCCCTGGAAATGATCTCTGACTGAAAATACAAGTGTAGGGCTTTCTCCTATGTGAGTTTTCATGTGTGTCTAGAGATTACTGTTCTTTGGAAATAACTTCAGCCTAACATTTCTATGTTTTTCCTCTGTACGGGTTTTCGTGTGTTTAGTCAGTGGTCACATACGAACTATGTGTAAATGAATTCTCACATAAATTGCATTTGTATGGCTTTCTCCAGTATGGGGTCCTGTGTTTGCCTTTACACTTGAATCCTCTGTATATAACTTCAAAGCTTTCTCCTGTATGTGTTTTATCTGTCAATTCAAAGAACTATAGTGTGTATATGATATCCGACATAACTGCCATTGGCACAGAATTGGATCTCATGATTGTTTAGTAAAATTGGATATACAGCAATTCAATTTTTCCTTGGGGAACGTGTTTCATATTCTGGTAAGCTGTGCACGAAGGAATATTCATTTCTTTCCGGTGACCGCACTTATTCCGTTAGTGGGACTCTAAAAAATAAATATGCCATGTTACATTTAAAATGAATTCTTCCCTAGTAGTAATAGACTATTATAATAGAAGAACGAGTGAAGTATTGAAGTCTGTTCACAAATAGAAGTTAAAATCTGCAGAAACTGATTCATTATCGAACGATAACTTAATTTCAAGTTTATGTCAACTGAAGATTTGAAATCTTACCTTACATAATGTCACTAAAATAATGACGTCATCATTAATTGCGCTCGATACATTAAGGCATAATAAACACGGAGATTACATTGTGTGTAAGAGGTGTCATATTCAGTTTCAAACAAGCATCCTTGGCACTAGTAGCTCTAGATAGTAGAAATTCACGAAGTCACGGAAGCCGAGAATTACGTGATTTTCGGCATTTGTATGGCATACAAGACATACATAATAATAAATAATAAGCATTTTCTTTATTAATTCAAACCACACAAAGGCATTTTGATAAATAATTCAGTATGAACGGATATCACATTCTTTATTACAGGAGTCAGAATTTAACTGTAGCATGCCTATACGTCAGCCATGCAAGGTGCCAATCACGTCCTACATCCATCGATATCTATATTTAGTTCTAAATATAGATATCGATGCCTACATCTCATTTTACCAACGCGCCATCTAGCGAGTGATAAGCTGAATTGACTTTTGGGAGGGTTGCGGGAAGCGATCCCTCTTCCTATTGCCCTTCGCAATGTTACAAGCCAAACGTGATTTGAAGGAAGCTGAAGCCCATTAAAATAGATTGCGAACGCGTCGGCTTCCTTAGTTGTGTCATCAGGCACGTAGGAAGACTTATATTCAAGAGGAGGCAACTTCACAGACCATTAACAAAAGTCCTAGTCATTGGGGTCATTAGTCAATGGAAGTTCATTTTCCAAGCCATCTCGCGAATGATAGGCTGAGTTGACTTTTGGGAGGATTGCGGGAACCCCCTACCTAGGCCCCTACTGCTCTTCATGCCAGTGATGTTACCATTACACTATGATGTGGAGCATTGTTTAGCAAGCGAACGCGTCGTTTCTTTTTTATTTGTGTCATTGTTTGGTCGGATCTTTACCGGTACAAGCATGATTTCGCCGTGAATTTTCCGTGATTTTTTACTAAATGCTACCGTGAATTTTGAATTTTTTGCCGTGAATTTCTACTATCCCTATGTTCTCGATATCTGAAGTTTACCTTGCAGAAAAGTTATTTAATTTCCGAACTTTTGAGTACAAATTATAATTAGCCTATATGCAACTAATTACATTATTAGCCTATAATTAGCCTACAGGCCTAATTTAATTGGTCTTAAGGGTTTATCAGGTGTGGGTAAAATTGCAAATGATACGAGTTTGAGGAAGATGAGAACACAGGAGGATCTTCGGGCAAAAACGTAGCCTACTTCAATCACCGTGAAATCGTAAAATAATCTGAGAACTTCGCTAATGATTATGCCTATAGCGCATCAGTCGGTGGTCGCCACAAGGACAAAATCGCCATGGTTGCCAAATCCCAGGGTGAGTTCGACGAGAACCATGCAGCTAGCCTGAGCTAGGCTCCTGTATACTCCATCGCCTGTCGGGCTTTCCACTTGAAACTAAAGACTCGCCTCTTCAAGAATTCTTACCCCAACTCACCTAATCCTTCACCTTCCAATTCTCGATCGGCCTAAACGACATCCACCTTAACATCTAGGCTACTCTGACCCTCTGGAAACCAGACTCTGACCTCCTTCGGACTACCCTTTTCACAACCTCTCTGACTTGACGCAGCGCTCGTGAATAAACAGGTGTCCTGCGCTTGGCTGTCGAAGTTTCGAGGTTACGATTATGATTACCACGATAACGAGAACCAAGGATTAAATATTTCTCTTATTCTTTCTTGGCTTTAGACGGACTTGGGCTGATGTTGGCCTGCAAGTAGATTTTGTTTAACCAGCAAACATTGTGCATTAATATTTAATAATAATTAATTATAGAATTTTGTAATTAAAGCATACATTTTTAGAAATCGAGCTTGTGCGGTAGCCTTGAGACCGGAAGTACATGTGCCCCTCTGAGCATGCGCAGTGGGCTTCTTGTGGCGGCCATGGTCGGCTAGCAACGTCGCGACTAAAATCCCAAAATACTTGGGAGGAATTTAAGAGAAAACTCTTTCAAATACATACTACCTCGTCCGTTTTCAACTCTGCTGAATCAGGCATAATTTTCACCTTTTCTGTATTTTTGAATTTGCCATTTGTTATTTGCAGAAAGGCAGATACGCGGGCGTATGCGATTAACTGGAAAGAATGTTTTGGGTTTAGTTGGGCACCGACGATTTATGCTTTTATGTGTATGGCTGATGTTTAGTTATCGCAGAATCTACAAAATTTTACCCGAAGAAAGTTTATTCATTCTCTGGTTTCCTGATTGGTAAAGATAGATAACCAGAGAGGCTGAATTCAATCAGTCGAAATTTATATAGCGCCGATAGTCATAGCTACATTGAGGCACGAGGAGGCAGTTGCAGCAAGGCAGATACTGGAACTTCGATTGACTAATGACCCCAATGACCAGGATTATTGCCAGTGGTCTGTGAAGTTGTCTCCTCTTGAATTTAAGTCTCGCTATGTGCCTGATGGCACTCCTTCGAGATAGAGGCCTTCAAGGTCTCTACTCAGAATTAATCCATTCAGTTATTAATCTAGCACTTCTTTTCTTTAATTATATATTCAGAAGTGTGCCCAGCCTGGCCAGTGTGAAGAGGAACACCAGGGATAGATGTAGCGCCCCTAGCCAGTAGAAGACGCATATGTAGAGAAGCACTATTCCAAATAGTCCCCAAACTACTTTATCCTGGTGGATTTTACCTGTGTTTGATCAGCTTATGTAATAACTTTTAGGATTTTACTGCAGCTACATGGCTGGCATGCTTTTCGGCCATGGTGGCCACGGTCATAGCCACGCAAATGGAGCCGAATGCCAGGGCCACGGACCGCCACAAGACATGCCCGAAGAGGTGCGCCAGAAACTGCTTCAACAGCTCGAGGCACGCATGAAGGAGATGCAGAGCCGTGGCCACAGTCACAACCACGGCCCAAAGGTCAACAGTTTGGAGCCTGACCCAATGAGAGCGTCCTACAACCCCCTTCTCTACGGTTATGGGCACGAGCCTCCGACCCCTCCAAACGGGTGGGACATACTGGCGAAAGTGGCCTCGTCTTCAGCTGCGACGAACTCGATCGAAGGCGAAGTTTTGGGGACGTCTAGAGAGTCGGCTCGAGACAATTTCTGGTCCGTTAACGTCCCGCTTTTGGGGCGGCTTCGGATTGTGAAGGACCAACAGGGCTGGGTGATGGCATCTTGCGTTCTCCTCTACTGGATTTACGGAAACTGGAGCACCTGGAACGCGATTCTGCTGCCCTATTACTACGACGGGACAATGAGTCTTTTCTTTGTTCTGAGTACGAACCGTCATAATCCCTGTCTATTTGAAAGATCTTATATGTATTTGTGTTCATGTATAAATTTATACTAGAGAGGATTGTAGAGCGTCCTATGCATGCATGTATGAGTGTGTGTGAATGTATATGCGTGTATGTACTTGTTTGTGTATGGATGCATGTGTATGTACAAGTGTTTGTATGTATCCTATTTCTTCTCTCATGGCCTTGCCTCTGAATGGTTCACCCTACTAGAGATGCTTTATAAATATTTGAATACAATATGTTTATAGTATATGTCTATGTGGACATTTGTCTGTGTATATAATTAAAACAGGTATACATTAATGTACATATGTATGGGAATTGTAAAAAATAACTGGGGGTTGGACGTTGATTTATGTGCAGTTTGGGTGTGAAATGTAGACTTTACTATGGGACCCTAAGAAAGACTAGGGGGTTGAACCCCCCAGCAATTCTCACCCTGTCTAAGCAGCAGCCAGTGTATGCTTTGGCACCACTTTCAAAAATATGTCTCATCCTGAGTTTTTGAATAGGGTTATTAAAAATACTTTCTCCTAAAGGTAATGTTACCTTGCAAGCAGAATCTGTTGTTGTCATGAGTGTTAAATATCATTGCCAAGGTAAGGTAACTGCACATTAAATTATCAATCTCAGGGTTCTGCCTAAGTTTCTTGAGGTCAAACGACATTTTGGCCAAAGGGTAAACACAACCACGTCAGTCTGACATCGGACAGCCTGTATCTACAGGTATTTACAGTTTCCGTTGATTGGTGACATTGTAACTCTCGGACGGAAAGGCAGAAGCATTAGCAATCCTTCATGTTGCTCAGCACTTTAAAAGGCTCTTAAAAGTGCTGTATTAAAGTTCACTTATGTGCATACAACTTGAGATTTATTTAAGATTCTAGGCTTTTTGTTGTCCTACTTCGTGTTAGAGGAGGGTTTCTCAAGAGGCGTTGAGTGTTTTCCTGAGTGGTGCTATGTATGCATCTCTGTATCTATAGTTCCCTTTGAAGTACCCCACAAAAGTGCCGCCTGTACCAACCTAAACGATGTTGAAGTCAGTTTAAACAGAAAGTTAATCATTTGCTCATTTATTCAGAGCAGTTTTAGAGCTGCTCGATAGAGCATGCTGGTCTGTCGATTGAGAGGTCGGGGGTTCAAAAACTGCAAATTCTTACCAGGGCAGAAATCTGGTTCGAGATTTCTACCCCACCTGTGCTCTTAGCAACTCAACTACAATGAGTACACTGACCGTACGCTGTCGTTGGGAAGATGAGATGGCGAGAGAGAAGATTCGACTCCCACCCACATATGCCAAGGGTAAGAAAATGAAGTCGCTAACACTTCATACCCGTGGCTGCCTTGGGACTTGCTTAAGGGACTGCTCTTCTTCATTTATATAGCGCTCTCATGAATGGATAACTACTGAAAGGCGCTCCCAGCACAACCCCGGCAGAAAAGAACAGTTATCAAGTGTTTATAGAAAGTGGATGCAGAATCCCTAGCTAAGACAATGACAAGATCAATCAACTAACGAACTGAGACTAACCAGATGTCTGTACTCTGTACTTATGATGCATGTGTAGTATTCTGTCTCAATGTATGCTTACTTCTCTCTGTTGTGTGTTTCTTGTTCTGTCTCAGCGTATGCCTACGTCTCCTTCATGTGCATCGCTAGTTTCTTCCGTGCTGCGACGATGAATCCTGGATCTCTCCAGATCTCTCAGACACCACAAGGTTAGCAGCAGATATGGGCACGATTGGCTAAATTGCCAATCGGTTAGAATTAGCTACTGAAATTTGCTAATCAATAAGAATTAGAATTAGCTACTGAAATTTGCTAATCAATTAGAATTAGCTACTGAAATTTGTTAATCAATTAGAATTAGAATTAGCTACTGAAGTTTGCTGATCGATTAGAATTAGAATTAGCTACTGAAGTTTGCTGATCGATTAGAATTAGAATTAGCTACTGAAGTTTGCTGATCGATTAGAATTAGAATTAGCTACTGAAGTTTGCTGATCGATTAGAATTAGAATTAGCTACTGAAGTTTGCTGATCGATTAGAATTAGAATTAGCTGTTTGTCTAATTGATTAGCTAATCGATGTAATTCATTACATTAGAGCATGAATTTGAAAAATTGTGTATCTGAGTGCTTCATTACATTTTGTAATGTATTCTTCTTCTTGTAATGTATTGTTATGTAATGTACATTGCATGTAATGTATTATTTGTTAGACACTTGGACCGACTGTAGAACGTGTCTTCAGAAGCGACCACCGCTCTGTCACCACTGTCGTCGCTGCGGTCAGTGCGTCCGAAAGATGGATCACCACTGCCCATGGTAAAGATGGTGCTATTGAATGACTGGCAGCTTCTGTAGCGCCATAGCTGTGACAGGTTATTCCACGCCATGATTTGCGCCTTCTACGAGGTTTGGTGACTGTTCCTTCTCTGTTGCAGAACCCACTGAATGGAACAGTTTTTCCCACCATGTGAAGAATGTGCCATCTCTGGAGGCATTTAAATCACAGATCACGACCTTTCCTTTTAAATGATTATATGACACGATTGACTTTTTGAACTCGTTTACAGCGCCCTTTCCCTCAGCCTTGGCTGTGCTACGGCGCTATACAAATCGTATTTTATTATTATTATCATTATTATCATTATCGCTACTACTACTACTACTACTACCACCACCACCGCTACTACGCTGTACACCTTCAACTACAAAAGAAAATAAACAAGAGAACCCTTTGAGTTAACCCCAAGAGAATATGAAGAGGTTATGAGTTCATGTGGTAAGATTTATGACATTGTGCCCCATGTACAACAGTTCAGCAACAGATCCTTTGAAATTAAATGGCTTGCATCATTCTGCACTGTGTATGTATCGAGAAACTACATGGCACGTTTTTACCTTTTAACTATGAGCATGTACAAGAGTGACTGGGAATACCACTGGAGCTCGTCATTAAAGTGTTAAATAGCTCACAATTGCCTGAGCAATGTTCTCTACAAGACTGTGCAGTTGTGTGTTTTTTCTCCCTTTTAGGATCAACAACTGTGTAGGGGAAGAGAACCAATTCGCTTTCATTCAGCTCTTGGTCTATGCATGCCTGCTCAGTGCCCACACGTTGGCACTTCAGGCTGCTCACTTCTTCTGGCTCGAAGGCTGCAAAACTTGTGACCAGGTCGGTGACGCTTTCCTCAGATGACTTCTATGGCGCCAAAGTCATCAGGCAATGGTTGCTTAAGATGAAGTCGCGGTCATAAAGCCAGGTCGAAGGAAATGAATTTTAAGTTTGGACATGCAAGACTGATGAAATGCCCGAGGACCAACACGATTGAGGTGTTTATATCTGACAGTTGCATGTAGAACTTCCTTCCGACTGATGAAAGTGACTGAAATCTGTGGAACATAGTAGATAAAAGACGGTGACTTGGTGTTAAGTTGTTTTCTTAAATTTTCATTTCATTACAGCATTTTGAGTTGTTCATCAATGGATAAAAACGTTTCTGACTATCAGATAACAAACAGTAAGAACCAAAGATAGGGTCATTTGCAATCCCTTCTGGTACGTTTAAGTTGTTTGGTATGCCGGTATGGTTAGAGATAAAAACTGTATTTTTATATTGCCCTCCTTCTAAAGTTGAGAAGCACACGCATAACTCTACGACAGAACTTCGATGGCGCCAAGCAATTGTGAGTGGACTTGCTCAAGATCTTCGCACAGTGATCGCCTGAGTGGCGATTGATACCTTGTGCATTACGATAACAATGCTACAGAAGTCATTAGAATAGTGCATGAATAATTAATAAGTCTTTGAGTTTATGCTGATGCTGCAGAAGTCATTAGAATAATCCATGAATAATTAATTCATGAGTTTATGCTGATACTACAGAAGTCATTAGAATAATCCATGAATAATTAATTCATAAGTCCTTGAGTTTATGCTGATACTACAGAAGTCATTAGAATAATCCATGAATAATTAATTCATAAGTCCTTGAGTTTATGCTGATGCTGCAGAAGTCATTAGAATAATCCATGAATAATTAATTCATGAGTCTTTGAGTTTATGCTGATACTACAGAAGTCATTAGAATAATCCATGAATAATTAATTCATAAGTCCTTGAGTTTATGCTGATACTACAGAAGTCATTAGAATAATCCATGAATAATTAATTCATAAGTCCTTGAGTTTATGCTGATACTACAGAAGTCATTAGAATAATCCATGAATAATTAATTCATAAGTCCTTGAGTTTATGCTGATACTACAGAAGTCATTAGAATAATCCATGAATAATTAATTCATAAGTCCTTGAGTTTATGCTGATACTACAGAAGTCATTAGAATAATCCATGAATAATTAATTCATAAGTCCTTGAGTTTATGCTGATACTACAGAAGTCATTAGAATAATCCATGAATAATTAATTCATGAGTCTTTGAGTTTATGCTGATGCTGCAGAAGTCATTAGAATAATCCATGAATAATTAATTCATGAGTCTTTGAGTTTATGCTGATGCTGCAGAAGTCATTAGAATAATCCATGAATAATTAATTAATAAATCCTTGAGTTTATGCTGATACTACAGAAGTCATTAGAATAATCCATGAATAATTAATTCATAAGTCCTTGAGTTTATGCTGATACTACAGAAGTCATTAGAATAATCCATGAATAATTAATTCATAAGTCCTTGAGTTTATGCTGATACTACAGAAGTCATTAGAATAATCCATGAATAATTAATTCATAAGTCCTTGAGTTTATGCTGATACTACAGAAGTCATTAGAATAATCCATGAATAATTAATTCATAAGTCCTTGAGTTTATGCTGATACTACAGAAGTCATTAGAATAATCCATGAATAATTAATTCATGAGTCTTTGAGTTTATGCTGATGCTGCAGAAGTCATTAGAATAATCCATGAATAATTAATTCATGAGTCTTTGAGTTTATGCTGATGCTGCAGAAGTCATTAGAATAATCCATGAATAATTAATTAATAAATCCTTGAGTTTATGCTGATACTACAGAAGTCATTAGAATAATCCATGAATAATTAATTCATAAGTCCTTGAGTTTATGCTGATACTACAGAAGTCATTAGAATAATCCATGAATAATTAATTCATAAGTCCTTGAGTTTATGCTGATACTACAGAAGTCATTAGAATAATCCATGAATAATTAATTCATGAGTCTTTGAGTTTATGCTGATACTACAGAAGTCATTAGAATAATCCATGAATAATTAATTCATGAGTCTTTGAGTTTATGCTGATACTACAGAAGTCATTAGAATAATCCATGAATAATTAATTCATGAGTCTTTGAGTTTATGCTGATGCTGCAGAAGTCATTAGAATAATCCATGAATAATTAATTCATGAGTCTTTGAGTTTATGCTGATGCTGCAGAAGTCATTAGAATAATCCATGAATTATTAATTCATGAGTCTTTGAGTTTATGCTGATACTACAGAAGTCATTAGAATAATCCATGAATAATTAATTCATGAGTCTTTGAGTTTATGCTGATGCTGCAGAAGTCATTAGAATAATCCATGAATAATTAATTCATGAGTCTTTGAGTTTATGCTGATGCTGCAGAAGTCATTAGAATAATCCATGAATAATTAATTAACAAATCCTTGAGTTTATGCTGATGCTTTTCGTATGCCCCTAGCTGCGTATCATCCGAGTGATTCTACGGCCAGTCGCTTGAATTTCGTGCTTCGTGATGATCTTATGTGTCCGTGTTTTCTACAGGATTCGTTTGTGATCTACTATCGAACTCCGATCATCGTCATCTGTTTGCTCATGGCGATTTTCATGACGCTCTCCATGGCGGGCCTGTGCGTCACGCAACACATCAGCATCACCCATGTACGTCTTCTGAATCTACTTCTGTGTGTTTAATAAGATAGTTTATATAGCTCCAGTCTGGTAATCAGTGTGGCTTAAGTGAGGGAATTAAGGTAAGGTCAGAATCCAGAAATGAGGTCAATGTAATAGTGTACAGAAAACTGGCTTCTTTGTGTATGCGTGTCTCGTTGAACATGGAATTTGTAGGAAATTAATTTGTAACTGAAGACTAGTGTAATATTCCATAACCCTAGTCCCAGACAACCTGTAACTGCATAATGTGTTTGTATGTATGTGTATGTGTGTGCTTATATGTGTGTATATATATGTTCTTTGAGTTCTGTGTGTTGGGGCTGTTGTTTAAATATATATATATTTTTATATCTGTGTCTGTGTACATTTGTGTGCATGCATGTGTGTGTGTATATTTACTTGCACACGCTGTTACATGTGTATATATATGTACACACATGCATATGAATATATATATGCTGGTGTGGTTGTTTAGGGAACTACGACGGTTGAGTGGATGAAGCTACAACAACAGATCTACATGACGGGAATTATTCCGGAGAATATGTGAGTGAAGATCAGACCGTGTGGGATTCTCAAATAGGTTATTAGTTTTGATTGAGATTTCACTCTAAGCGACCATCGACTGATGTCTTGGGCATTATGAGAGCAGCGCTATAGAAGTGATTGGATTAGATTAGCTTACATATAGGAGTCATTGGTCTAAATTAAATTGCTTATCCTCCATAGACTCTGTTAATCTCTCTCTCTCTGTCTGTCTCTGTCTCTCTGTCTGTCTCTCTCTCTCTGTCTGACTCTGTCTGACTCTGTCTGTCTGTCTGTGTGTGTCTCTCTGTCTGTCACTCTGTCTGTCTGGTCTGTCTGTCTGTCTGTCTCTCTCTGTCTGACTCTGTCTGTCTGTCTGTCTCTCTCTCTCTCTCTCTCTGTCTGACTTTGTCTGACTCTGTCTGTCTGTCTGTGTGTGTCTCTCTGTCTGTCTCTCTGTCTGACTCTGTCTTTCTGTCTCTCTGTCTGTCTGTCTGTCTCTATCTCTCTCTCTCTCTCTTCTCTCTCTCTCTCTCTCTCTCTGTGCGAACTGATTTGCTGGTTGTCGAACTGACTGCGGCCTGGCTTTGGTGCGCCATCAGTTGATGCCTTGTGCGTTAGACACCAGTGCAGTAGAAGTTACTAGTTAATTATAATAAGAAGAATAATAATAATAATACTTTGTTCGTTGATTATTTATCTTAGACCAGAACAGACGAAATCCTGTTGTCATACATACTCAATCCTTTGCGGAAGCAGTCGTGCCTACCTCTGGCCGTTTCCATGCCGACGACGCCTAGCAACCATAGAGAAGGCATCGGTCGTCTAGGAAATGCAACTGAAGAAAGTGAACTGCTGGAGTATGACCAACCAACTTTGCTGCTTGTAGAAAGGAAAGCGTGAATGTGTGATAGTGACTATGATTTTATTTTATTAGTGCCTTGTTTCCTGTGAATGGAGATTTTCTCGCTTGTTCCGTGAGTAGCATCTCAGCGCTGTTAGTTTTGGCAGACTGTTTTATTTATTTCAATATATCCGTCGACCGGTTTAGTTGCGTCCAACTGCTCTCATGTTTTAATCTGCATCCAAGTTTTAACTTGCTGTGCATTGTGTGAGATCAATGATTTCACACTGAGCATATTATTATTTTATGAAGATTTATAAAACACAGTTAATGTAACTATTTATACACACAGAACTTACAATAGTAGCAGAGGTGAGAGTAAATTAAGTTGATTTTATGCTTACTGTAAATAGACTGTACTGTTTACATACTATACTGTTTACTTACTGTTCTGTTTACATACTATACTGTTTACATACTGTACTGTTTACATACTCTACTGTTTACATACTGTACTGTTTACTTGCCAACAATGCCTAACTACCTTTTTCCTACATCTCAAGCTGTTGATCTTAGTTGGTTAGTTAATGTTTAACAAAGCTGTGTCTGCATAGATGATTAGCGTCGCCCTCCTCCTTTCTCAGAGCTTGGGACTGGCACTATCTGTTGTTCTCTTCGCTTTTGTTATATATATTTTCGCTTTCCTGACGACTTGATTTCGTTGTTTGACTTATCATTTGTTGTTGTAGAATCAGGTTAACTTATACGTTATATGTTGATGATCTATGAATTGAATTAATTTGTAATATCAGGTTGTGCGGTGTAAAGCGTGTAATTGACAATTCAACTTTGTTTCTAAACTATGATATTATTATTATTATTATTTTAATTATTATTATTATTATTATTAAATAAATTTGTAACGTGCGCAAGGTCACACCGAAATGTGAATCTGAAGCGCGGTACAGCAGTGGTTTTCAACCTTTTTGTAGTGACAGAACCTTATCCAAAGCACTTGTCTGCTTTCTTAACCCAGTGCAAAACACCCGTCCAATTTTTCAAGAAATAAATGTAATTTAACTTATAATGTTGGGATAATCACATAATAATCATGTAATTGTTTCAACATAGAATCATGAATGAGTGAAAGCTGTGTAGAAATTCTGCTAATTTCTCATCCCTTTGTGAATTCAGTGAGCATTTTGTAACTTTTATACTGAGCTTCTGTGGTACCCATGGCCAAAGCCCGTAGAACGTAGGGTTTCCTCAGAACCCGGTTGAAAACCACTGACGTACAGCATGCTCTACAAGAGCTCACGGTAACATCTGTTCATTTTCTCTAATGATGTGACTAGCAATGTATTGCAATGCCCGTCTGCTGTACAAGCTGTGTACTAGATACTAATAATACTGATGCTTTGCACTTTAGATACTAGCGCTACAAAAATCAGCGGGACTTTGTCTGGGCTCGGTTTTGGGTTAATTATCGTGTGCTTTAAAATGACGAGCATTTTTTTATTGAGTTGACTTATTTATTGTGACTCGCAGTGCAGCAAATGTTGTTCTGGGACTTTCCGACTTGGAGATGGGTAATTCCCAACTGGGATTTCCCGACTGGGCATTTTTGATGACCAGTATCACGTTCAATTGATTATCTCCGATTTGTTGAGCAAAGTTTCTTTTAACGAGAAATTTTAAGGTTAGTGATGAGTTATTTTGTCATGTTTATATGTTTACCGACTTTTACTGTCTTCAACTCTTCATGTCTTACTGGAGTTTATTATGGTTGTGACAACTTCTACAGTGTTTTATTGAACTTGTGACAATGTAAACTATAGTTTGTTGAAGTCGCGATGATGCCAAATGCAGTTATTGAAATGATAATGTAAACTGTAGTCTATTGGAGTAATGACAATGCAGTTTACTGTTTACATGACAATGTAACCTGCAGGAGTGCAGGTGTGGTCATTGTTATTATTCTTATTATTAATATAATTATTTACCTGAGGTACATACAATTCGCCAGGATTTCAAACATTAAGGATAGCATTTCCTAGAATGGCTAGTCTTTGTTGATATTATTGGTTTTTTATGCTCTGAGGTAGCTGCAATCCATGAGACCTGTTCCTAAAACAATGTCCAGAGATATTGAATTTTTAACAATTAAATTATTGTTTATTATTATTATTATTATTATAAATTATTATTATTATTTATGTTCTGAGGTAGCTATATGATCCCTTAGGTTCTTAAGACAATGTCCAGATAAAATGAATTATTAGAAATTAAATTATTGTTTGTTTTTAAATTATGCTGTGATCCCTGAGATGATTAAAACGATGAATAGAGTCAATAATTTATTAAATATTTAATTATTTATTACTATCATTATTATTATTATTGTGATTACGGAATGTGTAATACACAAAACTGTTTGTGATTGATTGCTTGATTGATATCTTAGAGAGGCGCTATATAAATGCTACGAATGATTCAATTATAGATTGATTGATTGATTGATTGATTGATTGACTGACTGATTGATTGATTGCTTGATAAATTGATTGATTGATTGATTGCTTGATAAATTGATTGGTTGATAGATTGATTGATTGATTGACTGATAAATTGATTGATTGATTGATTGATTGATTGATTGATTGATTGATTGATTGATTGATTGATTGATTGATTGATTGATTGATTTGGTATTTTACCCAACTGTTCTCTTATCCAAACTTTTTATCTCAAGGTCGTGAATTCTAACACGAGAGGGGAGAGTGTTATAAATCAGAAATATTTACTGTAACGTAAGGCGCAGTTTTTCTGCCGCCAGTCTCGAGGAATTTGCGATTGAATAATATCTAGGTTCGGCTGCTGTGTATTTTTCTAAATAGGAAGATTAGATCTGATGTGAGTTTTTTCTAGTTTTGCTGTGCTTTCTAAGTAAACGAATGAAAGGTTTCTCGATTTTCTGACGACCCAAAATCTTTTTTGCTCCCAGGCAAATGCCAACAATTTTCGTTTTTTCGTATGCTTTATGGTTTCTGTTGCTTTTTATTCTCGCCGGGTAAGAAAGCCGATCTTGGATGTTTATTTCCGAGTGTTTATAAGATGACTGTGTTGCTTCGATAGAAAGGAAGTTGCTACATGCTTCCTCGTCAGCCGGTCTGATCCGGTTTTATCTAGTTCTACCCTGGACGATCTGTAGGTTTCTATCTACCACTGCGATGTGGGCGGCGATATACCTGACTGTCTGTGTATCTGGCTGGCTGTCTGTCTGTCTCAGGCTGTCTGTCTGTCTTACTCTTTTTGTCTGTGTGTATGTATGTCTTTCTGTCTGTTGTTCTTACTTTGTCTTTTTGTGTCTGTCTCTGATGTGGCGTTCTCTGTCTGTCTGTCTGTCTGTCTGTCTGTCTGTCTGTCTGTCTGTCTGTCTGTCTGTCTGTCTGTCTGTCTGTCTGTCTGTCTGTAAGTCACTCTGCCATTTCTTGTGCTATTTTCTTTTAATCCAGCGTCAGGTTTCTGAGTCGGGAGAAGAGTCTAAGTTAACAAGCAGATGAAAGTCCGAGAGACAGAGAGAGAAAGGGACACAGACGCACATAGAGATAGAGAGACACACACAGATAGACAGAAACACACAAAAATAGACAGAGAAACTCACACTGGCACAGAGTGATAGAGAGACACATGCAGAGAGACACGCAGGCACACAGAGAGGGAGAGAGAGACAGAGAGAAAGAGACTTAACAGCTTCTCCGCTTTCAGTGCCAACATCCGCGAATCCAGAAACTGGTTCAGTCCGATATCGAATGAATAATTCTCCCCAATTTTTCTCGGTCCGAAATCGAGACCAGCGCCTTCCGCCATCATCCCTCCGTGACCTTTACCCCACGGCAACCTTTTCCCCTTAGAGGACGTTGCCACGAAAGGGTACAGCTGGACACCTCTTCTAGAAGCAGATCACCCGTGGTGGGTCATTTGCTGTTTAACGACGCTGTGTCATTTGATGATTAGCGTCGCCCTCCTCAGGCTTGGGACTAGCACTACCAGGGGCGGAGTTAAACTGATGAGTTACGAATTAGTTTCCATTGTTTAACGATATCTTATGGCTGCCAGGGGCCGTTGACATCAACTTGATTTATCACGGACAATTTATTAGCATTGTCCTTTGGTATTTATATAACATCACTTAAAGATGTTTTAAAGGTGTCTAACGACAGCATTGCTTGTAATAATAATAATAATAATAATAATAATAATAATAATAATAATAATTCATTTATTGAAACAATCCGGTTGACACATCGCAACCGGTACAGTTTACAGTTATGCAGTTGAAACAATTCACAAGAACGCAAATGACAGAAGACATAAATCTTAACTACTAACAGAACAGACAGCCTGCAATACACGGCGCTAATAGCAGCCTACAAAGCATGTCTCTCCCTGTGCTTGTAGTTTGGTAGTTATTGTCTAACGATGCTGTGTCATGACAGAGCTGACTAGCGTCGTCCTCCTCTTTAATCCAGCCTATTATCCAGGCTTTAGACTGGCACTACCAGAGTGCTACTGTGCTAGTGGCGGAGTTTTTTAATAATAAGTAAGTAAGTAAGTAAGTAAGAATGTTCTTTATTAAACGCAAGCAAACGCTCAGCGCTTTACATACAAAGTCAGAAATAATTTATGTACACAGAAAACGATAATTAGAGGAAAATTAAGTCAACTACAAAACATATGTCTAACTGTACAACATCCTAGCTAAGAAGCCACGCCTGGTAAGGGAATCAAATCTAGGGAGAACACGGTTATGTGAGCGTGGGCGCAGGTCATGACCAGTGCAATTGACAGGGGAGAAGGTCGTGGAGGGTGTGGCTAGTATTTGTTAAGATGTTTCTAAAGAGGTCTATATCAGCTTTTTTGCAAAGCTCCTCAAAGGTGGGGAAAGATTTAGGTAGGAAACCAAGGCGTATCAACTTGCGGACCAGCGCGCTCAGAGAGTCAAGTTCCTGCTTACTGGCGAACATAGGCGCAACCACCCTATGGGACCCGTGGGACGCGTCCCCCCAACTTTCGAACAGGTTGGGACGGCCATGGACGCGTCCCCCCAACTTTCGAACAGGTTGGGACGGTCCCCTCCAACCTTTGAAAATTGTGAGGCAAACAAGAGCCAAAAATGCACTCCATTTGGTATCAAATGCTCAAAATTGCGTCGGCTTCTGGGGCTCCGCCCCAGACCCCGATGGGGGGGGGACTTACGACGCTTCCCATACTGCCTAGTCGTTAGGAACTTCTTGCCTTCTGCAATCTCTCCCCTGTGTACCATTAATGCCAGTATACTACAAGGCTCTGGCCTTGGACCTACTGATATTGTCATAGCCATTTCTAAATACAGTAGACCTAAATACAGTGGAAACCGTCTCACTAAATATGCCGACGATATATCTACTTGCAAGCTGGTCCCTGCTTCCTGCATTGACAGCACTCTTTCTGAACTTGACCATATCTCTAAGTGGGCAATGGGCATCCATTAGCAATCTTAAATTAAACCATGCTATGACCAGAGAAATGGTTGTCAAACGACCGAGGTCCAAACCTATTGCCCTCCCTCCTCTCATCCCTGGCATCGAGCGGGTCCAGGAGATGGTTATTTTGGGTGTCACTATCTCTGATCAGCATAGGCGCAACCACCCTATGGGACCCGTGGGTCGCGTCCCCAACTTTCGAACAGGTTTGGACGGTCCCCAACTTTTGAAAATTGTGAGGTAAGCAAGAGCCCAAAATGCACTCCATTTGGCATCAAATGCTCAAAATTGCGTCAGCTTCTGGGGCTCCGCCCCAGACCCCGATGGGGAACTTACGACGCTCCCCCATACCCTCTAGTCGTTAGGAGCTTCTTGGCTTCCGCAGTCTCTCCCCTCTGTACCATTAATGCTAGTATAGTATGCCTACAGAGCTCTGGCCTTGGACCTACTGATTTCGTCAAAGCTATTTCTAGCCTTAAACCTAAATACAGTGGAAACCGTCTCACTAAATATGCCGACGATAGCTGCTTGTTGGTCCCTGCTTCCTGCATTGACAGCACTCTTTCTGAACTTGACCATAATAATATCTCTAAGTGGGCATCAATTAGCAATCTTAAATTAAACCATGCTATGACCAGAGAATTGGTTGTCAGACGACCGAATGCCCGGTCTAAACCTATTGCCCTCCTTCCTCTCATCTCTGGCATCGAGTGGGTCCAGGAGATGCCAGGTTATTTTGGGTGTCACCATCTCAGATAGGATTGGCTTTGGGGCACACATTCACAAAATATGCTGCAAAGCCCGACAATCCATGTTCACGCTACGTGTTTTGGTCGCCCACGGTCACCACGGTCAACGTCTCTTTGACGTTGTCAGAGCTACTAGCCTACTACCCTCGCATGGCTACTTTATGCCTTCCCTGTTTGTTGGGGATTTGCCACTGTAGGGGAACATATAAACGCCTTAACGGTATTCTGAGAAAATTGACCCGTTCAGGCTTCCTCCCTGCCGATTATCCAAGTTTTGACTAACACTATTCTAGAGCTGATTCTAGTCTTTTCCGTTCAATTCTCTTAAACCCTTAATTGTCACTTCCAGTTTATTCATATAATAAAGTCATATTTTTCACAGATCTAGATGGTTTAGGCACTTTTATATCGAAATCATCGTTAAAAAATTTGAGGTAAATTAAAGCCCAAGATGCACTCCATTTTGGCATCAAATGCTCAAAATTGCGTCAGCTTCTGGGGCTCCGCCCCAGACCCCGATGGGGGAGCTTACGACGCTCCCCATACCCCTAGTCGTTAGGGGCTTCTTGCCTTCGGCAATCGCAGCATCGCGCCTTCGGCGCTCGCAATCCCCCCCCGCCACTCAGACATTATAGTTGGTCCCCCAACTTCTGGACCGTGGTTGCGCCCCTGCTGGCGAAGCCCCACCATACTTGGGAACAGTATAGCATGCGGTTGATAGTGGTAGCCCTGACCACGTCATGAAGCCTGACCCCCGAAAGCCCATGTGAGATCAAAATACGATGGGCATAAAGAGATTGCTTGGCCCGAATGCAAAGTCTTTGAACATACGGGAAAAAACCGAACTTTTCGGTAATCTCAATGCCCAGTATATTCAATGACACTACCCTTTTAATGCCAGGCAGGACTGGAGGGGCCTGTATAAGATTCACTTTTGGTTTGGTAAATACAATCTCACAGGATTTTGAGTGGTTCAGGTGGAGATTACATTTACGAGCCCAGGTACTAATATGATCTAATTCTGCATCTGTAGTGGAGATGTTAGAAGCCAAGATCACAAGAATGCAGTCATCAGCATACTTGAAAATACGATTAAAGCTATAGAGAGGTTTTAGGCCGGAGATGGCAACCAGGAAGTTTGCAGGACCCATGCCAGAACCCTGAATTATGCTGGCATTGATTTCAGCCAAGGCAGATAAAAGTCCACGGAACTTGGTGCAATGACTACGATTACTCAGGAGGGAGATAATCCAGTTAAATATATTAGTTGGGATAGGCAGAGAGGTCAATTGTTCAGCCAAGTATGAGTGTCTGATCGTATCAAAGGCCTTAGAGAAATCTAGAGAAATAACACGGACATACGGTTCAGAATTAAGTGAGCTGAGAATGAAGTCAGAAATGGCTATAAGAGCGGCAGAGGTAGAACCAGATGGCCTGAAGGCGAATTGGTCAGCAAATGGACGGTTCAGTTCGTGATTAGTGAGGATGGGATAGATATATAGGCGCACTACAAGTTTTTCTAACAATCTGCATAATACCGGCGTGATGGAAATGGGTCGGTAATCAGCCTCAGTGGCAGGGCAAGGGATCTTAGGGATAGGAGTAATGCAACTCGACCTCCATTGGTCAGGGACAGAGGAGTTTTGCAACGAGAGGTTGAATAAATATGTAATTGGTTCAGCCAAAAGATGGGCCATGTTAGAAAGGAGCCAGAGAGGGATCAAGTCGGGACCAGTGGAGCAACCACGAATGGAGGATAGGACAGTGTAAGTGCCAAGAACCCCAAATTTTGGCGGGCAGGAATCGGACCCCGCAATCGAGCTCCGCATAGTTGGTTGAAGGTATTGGACATCAGTCGAGATATCTCGATAATGTTGGTTAAGAGTTTCTGAGTTAATATGACTAGAAGTAGAATCATTGTTAGATTCACGCCCATTTCTTAGGCGGTTAACCTCAGACCATAGTTTCTTTGTACCCCTACATAATCCGTTGAAGGAGGATACATTGCTCTTCATGATGAAACAGTTGATGCGGTCGGCAATGGCAGCAGCCGCCTCTGAATGGCCACGTCTGAATAGTCGGTTGCGCTTCCGCAGGAGATATTTGAGGAAAGGCGTCATATACGACGGATCGCGTTCTTTGATAGTGATCTTTTTGATAGGAAAGATACGATCTGTTGCAGTTCGTATGGTAGAGTAGAATTCATCAAAGGATTCTTGAGTGGATTGGCAGCTGTACATGGTGTTCCAGTTGAAATCAGCTAGGTAATTTTGCATCCGAAGCATTCGGTCAGGAGTACGGATACGTATCTCACACACACGGCGGTTAGTAGGTGGCGGAGCTGCATGATCAAGAGAAGTCATCAAAACGGCTGAGTGACGGGTTTTGACTGAAGATTTAGTAGCGGAGCATTTGCAGTCTAGGCGTTCCGAACAATAAACACGATCGAGCGGGTGGCCCTCATGAGATGGGCCCTCAAAAACGACATGAAGGCCCATTTGAAGGAGGAGTAGAGATGGAAGATGGTTGAAGTCACCAGCAAGTAGTATGGTAGAATCCTGCTGTTGTGCAGAAATCAAATCTAGCGTCTCTTCAAGATAAGAAGTGAGGGTGTCAAGTTTATATATGGGTTTTGGTGGATGGTACAGTCCACCAATGAAGAAAACCCTGGATCCAAATGTCACATTGATCCATTAATATGTTTAATAACGACATCTTACGGATGCTATGGTCTTTGGCGTCTTTGTGTATATCGGTTCAGTTTCTTAATTTCTTTGGTTAACATGCTTAGAATTATTTCAGATGCTTCTGGATTATTAGTCGTACTCAGTGCGACCACTCTCCATTTTCTGAAATCCCAAGCTCTTGCCAGAAAAATTCCAAGATTAGCCAAAAATGTACCAAAAAATCCAAAGTCACTGAAAAGGAAAAAGTTGTGATGAAATATGACATGCATTTTAACAATCGCAATTATTCACAAAAATGTCGGGCAATAAAAAAACCGGAGCATAACATTGAATTAACAAATTACAATATTTACAAGTAACAATAATTACAGACGTCTTTCAGATAGACCCAGTCAGCGATTTTTTTACTGATCTGATTCGCTGCCACTGCTGGAAAGTACGGTAAAAACTAGTCTGTAGACCTTAGAAAAAAATTCCAACATTGCTATGCAAAATACCCAGATCCGATGTCGGACCCCAAAATCCCAAGATCTTGGGGAAAATTCCAAGGAGTGGTCGCATTGGTCGTACTTTGTTTAAGTTATCTGTTTATTATTATTTGGCGAATATATTGCTTCGATCCAAGCCGTTTTAAAGGTGTCTAACGACGGCATTGCTCGTTGTGTATATAATTTTGTTTGTTGCTGTTTAACGACTGTGTGTCATAACAATTACGATTACGATTAACAAAGATGATTAGCGTCGCCCTCCTCCTTTCTCTAGTCTTAGGACTGGCACTACATGAGTACGGGACAGTGGCGGAGTTTACCTTAATATGCTGTTGACCCAGGTAGCCTAATATTATTCGCGTTTGTTGACCTATGCATTGAGCAAATAATCTGAGACGATTGCCACGTGTGTACGTGGCTTTGACCTCGTGCGTTGAGCGTGTATGTACATGGCTGTGAGTTTGTCAAATGGAAATATTATACTACTGTGAACTTTATGCCCTACAGCTTTACCATGTTCGGTTTCATGCACGTATACCATGCTAACATGCCCATATGGGGCACATTAGAACCCATAGTCCCATATGGGAGCACCCTGCTTCCCTCCGTTTCACACTTGGTTTCGTTGTTTGCTCTGGGTTATGGGTGACACGATGGCCGGCTGGTAGGAGCGCTTTCTGTAAACACCTTTAAAACGTTGTCAATCGATACTATATAAGTGCGGGAGCAGCGGGACACGCTATGCAATAGTTAAATGAGTTAGAGCAGCCTTGTGACCCTTGTCCAACCTACGGCCCGCGGGCCACAATTCGGCCCGCCGAGTGAGTTCATCCGGCCCGCCGAGTCTTTAAAAATATTGATTTTTTGTCTGTCTAAAATTGGGAATTGCATACTACGTTGCTAATTGGCCCGTTATTGAAAAGTTCCTATAATTCTTTGCTTCAAAGTCATACGAAGTTTTGATGCTAGCTCTGTGTAACTGTGTTGCAATACTTTAATGTTGTTTTCTGCCTCAAATAACCATGGCGGTCAATAAGTGCAAGAAAAAGCAAAAATTGACTCCGTAGATGTGTTAAGAGGAATTTTTTGTCATTGAGCATTCTGAGGGTGTTGTTTGCTTAATCTGTCAAGAAAGGATAGCAGGAAAATAGGCCTACTACTAAGAACCTTTTCCAAATCTGTCCTATCCTGCACTTAGGTATATTGCACTCTTGGGCAGTACATTATTGTTGTGAACAGTTTTTGTCTACAATGGCAAACATTTGAAAAAACTCAAGATCACTATACTTACATATGGGGCCGTCCATAAATGACGTCACGCACCTAGGGGGAGGGTCGGAAATTTGTGACGATGTGTGACGTGGGGAGGGGGTCAGCCAAGTGTGACGTCACATCACGTCTGTGTAATTAAATTTAACAATTAACAACAATTTAATCTTAAAATAACAGCTCTAATTTTGAGTATTAAAATTTTCATAATTTTTGATTATTTTAATGTATACGGGCACCATTATTAATAATTTTCTAATTATTTAAATATTTGTCACCATAAGATTTTTAAATACTTATTACAATGACAATAAATGGGCATTGAAACATGTTTTATTATCATGTGGAAGTTTCGTTTTAGGGGGGTCAGAGCTTTGTGACGTCATTTTTCAGGGGGTGTGACTTTTTGTGACGAAGTGTGACGAGGGGGGAGGGAGGTCAAAAATCGGCCAAAATAGCGTGACGTCATTTATGGACAGCCCCTATCAGACATTTAACTATAAATAATAATAATAATAATAATAATAATAATAATAATAATAATAATAATAATAATAATAATAATAATAATAATAATAATAATAATAATAATAATAATAATAATAATAATAATAATAATAATAATAATAATAATAATAATATCTTTTCTTTAATAAGCGCCTGACAAACGCACTGCGCTGTACATTTACAAGTTATGTAACTACTAACAGAACAGACAGCCTGCAATACAACGGCGCTATAATAGCAGCCTACAAAGCATATCCGCCCAACGGGGGCTCGAACTCGGTACCTCTCGATCTCTGTGCCAGATCTTATCAATACTTACAGATGGCCATTTAACTATAAATACTTAGAATAGCTACATCAACTGTTGAAGCAGATACATATGCTTGTGCAGGCAAAAGCAATGTCAAGTATCCCAATAGTACAAGCAAATCAGCAAATCAGTGTAGACAGAGCTGTAATATGCCAAAACTAATCTTTGTCGGCGGCAACGGCCTATGATGTCATAAGCTGCCGTTAAACTGTGGATCCAATCAAATCAGTGTGGTACCTGATCGTCATGTAGGCAAGTAAAATTATTGTTCTCTAGTAGGCCTACGCTTTATCTATTCTGTGGTCGAATTTTTAAATCATTGATGAAATGTATTCTTCGGCCCCGAGGTCTTAGAAAAATGGCAATGTGGCCCTTCGCCCGAAAAGGTTGGACAACCCTGACTGTTAGAGTAACTTTTGTTATCCGTAAAACTGTAAAGTAAGTTCGACGTCAACGGTCCTGGCAGCCATAAGGTGTCGCTAAACAATGGAAAGTATTAATGGAGAGGCGGTCTCAACCATCAAACGTTTGCTGTTTTACACACCTGTAAAACACGTACTGTAGGCTAGACGTAGTCTTTAGTAATGACCAATAATTGCGTTCAATCGAAAACGTCCCATGCGTTTACGGGTGGTGCCAATCCGAAGACTGGGAGAAAGAGGAGGGCGATTTTGTTAACTTCAACTGAACCTAGGGTAATCGCCGATGTTTATTGTTGGCTGTTACGGTATCTGATAACTTTAAGCCTAATCTTAACGTCCATGGCAGCCGTAACAGTCGGTAAAGACGAAATTATGCAATACTCGTTTTACACACCTTTGAAACGATTTCAGCCATCGCTATATATTTGTCGACGTTGATAAGCTTGTAATTTTTGTTTACCCGTGACTTAGCAGCTTACGTGAACGGACAATCGCTGCAAAATGTTTAATTTGCATCAAATACCTTCTTATCATAATAAATTCCGCCACTGAACGTCCGTGCCTGAATGCCAGGCAGTGCCAGTCTCAAGCCCTGGTGAAGCCCTAATGAAGTAGGGCGACGTTAATGGTCTTTGTATTCACACACAGTGTCGTTAAACTGATACTACTACTATTAGCATATTAATAGGCGTGGAATAGAAAAACTCTAATTTGCTAACTTTGGTTAAAAGAAGGCTGTATTGTGCCATACAAACGGTGAGAGTTGTTCAGAATAATTTATGTTGCCGTCAACAGCCTATGTAACTATATATGTTGCCATGAGATATCATTAAACGATGGTCCATCCATCCATCGCCAAACTCCGACACTACCCTACCTGTGATAGTGCCAGTCCCAAGCCTGGAGAAAGAAGGAAGGCAACGCTAATCATTTTTATTATGAGAGAGCGTTGGTAAACATAAACTACACACAATGATTATAGGCCCCCTATGATACGGTAGTGTAAGATTTACGAGCCAGACGTCAATATAATTATGATGATTCATAGTCAAAGAAGAAATACAATAATATTTTTGGCCATTGGTATTATTCTGATACCTTTGTTGTTTGCGAGGACGATGAGTCACAGTCCACGGGGGCATCCGTACATCCGATCTCCTCATTCAGTCGTTCAGTAGGTCGGGAACCGGTATAAACCGGATGATAATCAACACATGTCCAGGTAACTTAAGAACCAAGCGGACCCTCTTTCTGCAGCGACCGTATAATGGCCTCGACCCTGCTCAGTTTTCATTGATTTGATTGGATGAGATCCTTCACCACTGCAGCCCGTTTGAATGGGTGCCACCGTTGCCACGCCATCTTATAAGGTCCCAGTGTACAGATCGCTTGCCAAAAGCTAATCTTTGTCGGCGGAAACGGCCTATATATAAGCTGCCATTAAACTGTGGATCCAAATCCATCGCATGCATGGTATCGGTGCATACCTTTTTAAAGCTCGCCACCTCTCCTACATTAATTCTCAACCGCATTTGATTGGTAGACTAACCAGCTCATAATCGTTTCCAACTCGAACAGTAGCCTATAACTTGCAATGGCTAATTAAATATCGATGTGAACAGCATTGGCAGATAAGACAGTTGCCAACGTAAAGTAGAATAGAAACTTAACTTAAAGTAGTACTTTGACATTTTGTGTATAGGCTAAAGTTAATGTGGCCCCTACACGTTTACCCACCGCGACCTTATTATGGCCTCGATCCTGCTCATTTTGAAATGAATTGATCGGGTGAGATCATTCACCACTGCTGTCCGTTTGAATGGGTCTTCGTGTACGGACCGTGTTAGAGCGACCGTATATGGCCTCAACCTTGGTCATTTTTCAATGAATGTACTGTGGTGCCAAACTCCTCAGCCTGGAGTCGCCTTTGACGCACATGTGATCTTCAAGGTAATTTAGGTCAGTAGGTCAATAAGTCAACTGCACTCTGTGTTCATTTGCCATCGTACCTATCAGCCAATTGCCTATCAGTCTGATTACACGCGGAATGGCGCCTATAAACGCATCCTTTTTGGACTTAATGTAGGCTGCTAATATATGTTTTGCATCGTTGTCTGAGTGGTTCCAACCAATGAGATATTATTATCATCGCTAGAGGGTATCTGACGTATATTCCCTTCGCTAATTTTTGAAGCCACAACCATAGATATAATAACACCTTATTGAGAGCTCCGCAGTTAATTTAAATTGAAATGACGCGTTTTGATTGGTTGAAATTCATGGACGCATTCAAGCTTAAGCGAGACTGTTTAATTTCTTTTCAAAACTTACGACTTGCAAAAAGTACAACACACAAAATAACAACTTATCGATTAAATAATATTCCAGCGGCCTCGTTTTCGGGCTTTAATAAGTTGCTAAATCCACACACTACACAATTTAACTTTCGATCGTGTCGCCATTTTGTATACCTCAAGGGTCAAGGCCTTTTGAATCGGAGGCCTCAAAAAAATGGCCGATCATCCCTCTAGTGATATATTTATATATTATACATCTCTATGGTTCCAACCGACTGTATGCGATGATTGTTGTTGATCGTGACACGAGCTGGTTGCACACAGTACATGATTCCAGTTGGTTGCATCTGGTTTATCTCGCTTATTACTGTGACATGGGTTGGTTGCACTGAGTTCCTGATTTAAATGACCCATGTTGGGCACTTCTGGTTTATACATTTGAGTTGATTGCTTTTGGTTTCTATGATCTAAAATGCCTTACATCACGGTTTGGGTTACACCGATTGCCTATATGCATTTGGGGTGTAGGACATTGTCCCCCCTGGACATTGTCCCCCCTGGTCATTGTCCCCCTGGTCATTGTCCCCCCTGGACATTGTCCCCCCAGGGTAGGACATTGTCCCCCCCTCCAGTCTAAGATATAATCGTATAATATTCTTGCGGAAATGCAGGAAAATGCTGAAAATAATTGTTGGCCTAAATTGTTGGCCTAAATGGAAGTTTGATTTAGATTTTCTAATGACAACACAAACCCTAACCCTGACCCTAACCGACCCTCACGACGCTTAACCTGACCCTAACCGACCCTCACGACGCCATTAGTGCTAAACTTCTTCAATTGAACTAGGCTGATTATAATACATACTCCCTCGAATATGGGTGTCATTATTCGGGACCCCTAAAGCGCAAGTTTACCCAAAAACGGCAACTAAGGTTTATCAATGACATGCAGACTATAGGCTATTTTACACAGAGGGGGGGGACAATGTCCAGGGGGATAATGTCCTACGCAAAAGGGGGACAATGTCCAGGGGACAATGTCCGGGGGGACATTACAGGGGTCTGTGTTACAGGGGATTGTCCTTTATGCATTTGAGCTGGTTGCCTAACAGGAATGTGACCTAGCACCAACGAAGGACAGCTAGTCTAGCCTAAATTGGTACATCTACTATGATTAATGACTGATGATAAAAGCATTGTTTTTGTAACTCATGACATCGATCTTGAGCTATTTGGATTATCTACAGGCACACCTGTTGCTATCATGATGATGTTTAGATTAGATTAAATTACTTGTCATTCGTTTTCTTTCATTCAATGTATTTCATCTCGTCTGCTGTGTTTTGTTGATCTGTACTGATCAGTGCTGGTTTAATTAAGTGTTACCCTATGGAGGGCTATACTCGCTGCAGTGAACGCACGAGTTGCTGTGAACTGTGCATGCTAAATATAGTTAAGTGGCAACAAGCAATCAAATGTCAATCATGTGATCGAGTTTCGCATAGTCATTGTGTACAAACTGATGTAGCAGGTGGCAAGATGTGCCACACTTGGCTCTGTACGGCCTGTGTATATAAGCTTCTTCCTTTTGGAAATACTGATGACAATACTGAATTTCTCGATTGTGCTAAGGGTATTATTATCTTGGAAGACCTATGCAGCAACTACAACGCTTCTAATCTGAAATTAGATCTTTATTCTGATAAGGAAGAAAATAAACACTTGCTTAATAATGAAGACGTAGACCCAGATGAAAATTTTTATTTTAATAATCAACTTAATTTGAGCAGATACAATACCCCAGAAAAACTAAAAGCTGAACTTGGATCGATTGAGCATGATCTTACTGTTATGCATGTCAATTCTAGGAGCCTCACACCCAAGCTGGAGGAAATACACTCTCTCTTAATCCAATTACCTGTGAAAATACTGGCAATATCTGAGACCTGGTTGGACCAGTCCACTACCCCACCACCTGCTTTACCTGATTATAACTTTGTACATAAACCTAGAATCATGGGAAGAGGTGGAGGAATTGCTCTGTTTATTAGGAAGGAGTTTCAATTTCACATTTTTGAACCAACCAATAATTGTTCAACCCATACTACATATGAAAGCCTATTTATCTGTATACCTCAAAGTAAAGGGACTGATTTAATCGTTGGTGTTATCTACAGACCACCTGGCACTAACTTAACATTATTTAATGATGAATTTAATGTACTTTTAGCTGAAATAACTAATAGTAAAAAAGATATAATTCTGGCAGGTGATTTTAATATTGACTTACTAAAAGCTGATGAACATGAACCAACTAAATTGTTTTATAATTATTTGACGTCTTATCAAATACTTCCCACTATACTTAAGCCAACTAGGATTACTGATCTCACATCATCGCTTATAGATAATATATTTACTAATAAATGGAATAAAGTTAATACCTCCTCAATTATAGTTACTGATATATCAGATCATTTGCCAATTATGGTCAGACTTAATCTTAACATGCCAAAATGCAATAAAATGGAGACACTGAATCAACGGAAAACTGGGAAGCAAGAAATGGAATATTTCCAATCTTTACTTAGTGAAATTAACTGGACTGAAACAACTGCGGCTTGTGCAAATGAGGATGCCAATATGGCTTATAATAACTTTATTGTGAGTTATAAAAATGCATATAATAAAGCTTTCCCCTTATACTCCCCCACCAAAAGTAGAAAACACCAAAATAATCAACCCTGGATGACCAGTGGTCTCTTGAATTCCTGTAAGAAAAAAAACAAATTATATCTTAAATTTATAAAACAGCCCAATGAAACCAACAGGAAAAATTTCATAATATATAGGAATAAATTTAAAACAATGAAAAAGAAAGCCGAGTTACTTTATTATGAAATCGAATTCCAAAAATATAATAATAATCTAAAAAAACAGTGGCAAATTATAAGATCAATACTTAAAACAGATAATAAAAGTTCTAGAATTGATCTAGTGGACTCTAATGGGGTAATAATAGATGATGATGAGACAATAGCCAATAAGTTTAATAGTTATTTTACTAGTATTCCTCAAAACTTAGCTGAAAAAATCCCATCCTCACCAAACTCCTATAATAAATATATGAAAACCCCATGTGATAACTCATTGGCACTGTATTTAACCAACCCTGAGGAAATTATTAATATATCTCATGCCATTAAACCTACTCATAGCTCAGGGCTTGATGGTATCGACCCAATGATGGCTTTACCACTTATTAAATCCATCGCTCAGCCGCTTTCTGAAATTATTAACTGCTCTTTCTCAACAGGTGTAGTTCCATATGAACTAAAATTGGCAAAAATTGTGCCTATCTTCAAACAAGGGAATAAGGAAGACCTTACTAATTATAGACCCATCTCAGTTCTGCCTGTATTTAGTAAAATATTGGAAAAAATTATGTATGAAAGACTTAATAACCACCTTGTCAAAAATGATATCCTCTACTCTATGCAGCATGGGTTTAGGTCAGGCCACTCTACTGCTATGTCACTCATAAATCTGCAAGAACAAATCACAACAGCAATTGATAATAATGAATTCTCAGTAGGCATATTCATTGACCTGGCAAAAGCCTTCGATACGGTGGACCACGGTATATTGTTAAAAAAGCTCCAACATTATGGAATAAGAGGGGTCACCCATCAATGGTTCGATAGTTACTTAACAAACAGAAATCAGCAAGTTATCTGCAACGGAATTTTATCTAAATTTCAACAGGTTAAATATGGTGTACCGCAAGGCTCTAATTTAGGTCCTCTCTTGTTTCTTATATACATAAATGACCTCCCTAATACTTCAACTATTCTCAGTTTTATTATATTCGCTGATGACACTAATGTATTCTATTCTCATAAATCCTTATATGAATTATATCAAATAATTAATCATGAAATCACGTATGTGGTTGATTGGTTTAGAATTAATAAATTATCATTAAACGTTAATAAAACCAATTTTATACTATTCAGATCTCATAGAAAACTAATACCCGAAATTAGTATCCAGGTATTAATTGATGGAAATGTAATCCCGCAGGTATCTTCCGCCAAATTTCTTGGAGTTTGCATTGACCAACATCTAAATTGGTCAGAGCACATTAAATTAATTTCTATGAAAATTGCAAAAATGCAGGCATTCTGAATCGATTGGCATCTTACCTTCCTCAAAAAGTTCTACTCAACCTCTATTACTCTTTAATATACCCATATCTTGCCTACGGTAATATTGTCTGGGCTTCCAACTATATGCACCGCTTACATAAAATTAACATTCTGCAAAAAAGAGCAATTAGAATAATGGCTAGGGTCTTGCCTTCAACTCACACTAGTCAGTTCTTTAGTAGATTTTAAATTCTTAGACTTAATCAAATTAATACCATTCAAATAAGTGAGTTTATGTACAGACATAAGCATAAATTGCTACCCTCTGTGTTTAATGACTATTTTAATATAACATCGGACACTCATACTTACCGTACTAGACAAGCTGAATCTTATAGAGGAATATTTGCACGCACTAATACAAGGTTATTCGCCTTAAGGTCCACAGGACCATCAGTCTGGAACAATATCCCTGTCAGCACTCGTCACCTGCCTAACTTGAATTTATTTAAAAATCCATGCGAGCTCTCTTATTAAATGTGTAATTGTTCAAATTGCTGTGTTGCCATCGCTTAGTTAAGTTTGTTTTGATTTCCGTGTATTTTCTGTTGTTGGTTCTCTGTACACGAACCGTCATTATCACAACATCATCTGGTACCTAGGTAGCCCTAGTTAGTGGGTCCTGTGACCCTTCAGGGCTCTCCGTTTGTTTCCTAAATTACACTCGTGTGATAGTTGTTTTTTCTGTTATTATGATGTGGAACAATAAAACTTTTTGAATTGAATTGAATTGAAAAAATATATAACTTGGACTAAAATAGGTCAGTAATAAGCATTTAACCAAGCATTAGTAGGCTAGTAGTTTCAGTTTAACGACACTGTGTGATAACAAAGATCATTAGTGTCGCCCACCTCCTTCATCCAGGCGTGGGACTGGCACTGTCAGAGTACAAACAGTGGCGGAGTTATTTAACCAAGCGTGTTTTTCAAATGTGCTTTAAGGTTTTAAAACCTAGAAGCCTAATTTATTGTTTTTATTGTTTTGCTTTATGCAAAAATCTGAAACGAAATGTTGACGTTTTTTATTTTATCTCTTTCAAACCATTTAACTTATCTCTTTCAAATTGCTTATCCACCGTAGACTGCCTTTCTGTCTTACGGACTGATCTTCTGGATATTGATTTGATTAATGCTTGGTTTTGATGCGCCATCTGTTGATGCCTTGTGCATTTGACACCGGCGCAATAGAAGTTACTAATTGCAATTAGAATTACCAGAGTAATAATGTGCGCGAAGGACTTACTCAAGGTCCCTACACAGTAACCGCCCCGGACGAGGATCGAACCCGTACTCTCCGCGTTACAGGTCAACCGCTGTAACCAGTCGATATTGATTGACTTGGTTTTGATGCGCCATCGTTTGATGCCTTGTGCATTAGACACCGGCGCAATAGAAGTGCCTAATTAATTAATAATATAAACGCACAGAAATCTTCTGCATGCGTGCCTGCATCTGTGGTGTAACGCTGTTTCGACAATAATGGCTTACGTCATTCTACGTCATCGCAATAACCGCATGCAGACGTTGTCATAGCAACGCGAGATAATGCAACACGGGACGGAAGGCAGAGAAATACGGGGGAGGGAGGGACTGACGGACTCACGGACGGACGGAGGGAGTGAGAAAGAGCGAGAGGGAGGGAGAGAGTGAGGAAGGGAGAAGACACGCACGATCGCCGCGAGAGACGTGGGGGTTGGACGGAGGGACGGACGTTGAAGGGAGAGAAGGAGGTACTGACGGCCGGGACGGACTGCAGAGAAGTACGGGGGAGGGAGGGAGGAACGGACGGAGGGGGAGAGAGAGGAGGAGAGGGAGAAGACACGCACGATCGCGCGAGAGACGTGGGGAGGGAGGGACGGACGCTGAAGGAAGGGAAGGAGGTACGGACGGCTGGGACGGACAGCAGAGAAGTACGGGGGAGGGAGGGAGGGACTGACGGATGGACGGAGGTAGGGAGGGAGATGGTGAAGACTTTTGTCAATCATAGCACGAGAAGACACATCTATTGACATTTTCAAATTGTTTTAACCGTCTTAGGACGGGCAAACATCTAGTTAATTAATAATAACGTGCCCACAACCGTTAGTTTATAGTCTTTATGCATGTAGTTTCCAGTGTATAACGACGTCTTATGGCTCCCAAGGCCGTTGACCGTATACCCGTACATTACTTTGGCTTTTTCTGCAACACGATGGATGGATCCAGAGTGTAACGACATCTTGTGGCAACAAAGTCCGTTGACATCGACATTATTAGTTTGTACAGTTTTCGCCCTTCGTATGACAAAGTACAGTTAATTCGATTTCAAACCTTGATCAATACAAAGCCATTCCTCGCTTTTTTTATTTATAGGGCGACTATTAAACTTAAAAGAGGTGTGCAATTATTTACATATATAATTTTGTAGCCTATGTTAATCTCGTACATGCATGGATGGATGGAACAAAGTTTAACAACATCTTATGGTAACAAACGTAGGTGACATCCCAAGAAATTAGTCTGATCAGTTCTCATCGTTCCTTGGCATTTGTACAGCTAAATTTATTCTGAAAGAAGTGGATGGGTTGATCCAGAGTTTAATGCCAGCTTATTATTATTATTATTATTATTATTATTATTATTATTATTATTATTATTATTATTATTATTATAAATTTGTAACGCCCGCAAGGTCACACCGAAATGTGTATCTGAGGTGCGGATAGCGTACGGCAACATAGACCATTGTCGTCTACAAAGATTGACAGTTCTGAAAAAATCTAATACGTATCATACCTAGGCTATATAAAAAAAGTCGTTGACGTCGTTTTAAAGGTGTTTTTAATCAACAGATGTAATATTATGTAACCAATAAAAATAGCTACAGCGTCGCACCTTCGTATAGCATCACATTGGTTAGTGCGCAGTCCTTAGACACCTTTAAACTGGCGTCAATCGACGCTATAATTACATGCTGGGCGTGGGACACGATACATTGGTTCACGACTTTTTCAGGAAGACTAAGTAGTTGTCAAGATTCTTATAAAAGTGTAAATTTCGCCACTACTCGTACTATGGTAGTGCCAGTCCCAAACCTGAAGAAAAGAGGAGGGCCAAGCTAAGCGTATATGTTGTAATATAGTGTCTTTCAAACAACAACTAACCAATCAATATGTACATGCCCAGAATGTGCTACAGTTCTTTTTAACTGCTTCCATATATAATGATAATATTGCTGGATTGTATTTATTAATTACCTATGTAAAAATTCACCAATAAAATTAGAACCTCATGTCATAATTACATGTATGGCAAATATCAATCATATTCAAATTCAAATTCAAATTCAAAAACATATTCAAATTTATTCGAATCGATTCCATGAACAGTGAGTACAATGTACACGTGTGAATAAAGTTAATAACAGTTTACATTTCGTAAGCGCCATTAATTAGAAACAAAAAATTGAAGAGGTTAAAGTTTAACAGGTTACGTATTAAAAATCGATTCGTGGGGAGAAGAAGCCCAATGGGCTTATCTAGTCTTCCCCACTATGATGGAACAAAATGATAAAACTAGAAAGGAAACATGCATCAGTTCAATTAACATAGGATGAGAAATAGGCATGGCAGCAGTAAAATCAACGTCAGTTAAGTAAGTGTTTTTTATAGGCCTGTTTGAAGGAGTTGAGCGACCTCTGATTACGGATGCCACGGTCAATGGAGTTCCATAGTTTAGGCCCAGTTATTCTAGCAGAAAATTGTCTAACATTAGTTTTACAGATTGCAGAGCGAAGATTGATATTGATTGACAGCTGTGTTAAAAGTTAAACTTAATAGATTCGGGTAAAGTTGCGGCTCTGTTTCATTATCAAGTCTTTTTCGCTGTTTGAATATTATTATTTCTCTAATATTGTGCGATTATATTAATTTATAACTTCTTGAAAATTCAAAAGTGGATATTTTATAAACTTGTAATAGAGTCTAGAAGTTATTTTTATAATATTATAAATAATTACATGAAAAATCTCATGTACATTAAGAATGTTCATCAAAAATCTATTTACAGTTAAAATTTCTTGTATAGGACAATTGTTGCAAAATATATGTTTAATTTCCATCAGATATCATCTTCTCACAATATATGCATCAAAGACGTGACTAGCTGCATCATTCTATATCGTTAAACAATGAATACTAATGATATTGTAAAGTTCAAATTTTAACACCTTTAAATGGTGTCTTTCGGACGCTATGCATTCATTTTCACTGCACTTGATATGCTTTAAATCAGTGTTTCTTAACCAGTGTTCGACCGAACCCCTGGGGTTGTGAGCCAGTGCCAGGGGTTCGGCAGAGGTCCTCTGAAATATATACATAATCAGGGCCAGTGAGTGTGAGTGAAAATTTATTTTTATTTTTCTACTTTTTATTTAATAAATAAATTTTGTTTGAAATAGATTGCCTACCATTGAATGTATTAATATTATATCACATTTTGGTACAATTTTTTATTTCCTTTTGTTCCCATTAGTTAAAAAATTATTGTTGAAACTTGAGGGGTTCGGTGAATGGTCATGGATTTCTCTTGGGGTTCGGCACCCTTGAAAAGGTTAAGAACCACTGCTTTAAATTGTCGACAACGGCCTTTGATGTCATACGACGCCATTAAACCTTGAAATAATAATAAAATAATAATTTACAGTAATACGACAACTTTAAACTTTACACACCTCTTTTAAGTTTGCAATTTTCCATTTAAATAGAAGCTGCATTAAAGCAGTCGAATTCCCTTCACACAGTTCACAGCAATGCATATTAGGCTTTAATTTGATAACATCGGTCTTTTTTGATAACAAAACTCCGCCACTGTTCGCTTTCTGACAGTGCCAGTCCCAAGCCTGGATAAAGGAGGAGGGCGACGCTAATGGTCTTTGTTACCACACAGCTAGTCGTTAAAAAGGAAATACACACATACACACATCGGTCTTTGACGTTATACAACGACGTCAAACCTTGGCATGCTAAAAAAAATAATTCAATTAATTGCTACAACCCTGTGAAAAACTGAAAGATGACGTAAGGTCGACTTTAACGACCTTGACAGCCATAAAATGCCGTTAAACATTGGAGACTACTACTGCCGATTGGTTAGAGCGGAGAGACAGTACGGGTTCGACGTCCATTCAGGCAGTTACCATGTAGGGATCTTGGGCGAGTTATTCACTCACAATTGCTCATCAATGTTCTGTCGTATGCAAACTACCAAACTCTGGAAGAAGGGCAATATTAAATATTGTTGCATTGCATTGCATTGTATATATTTGTATGGTCATTTCGGCCATGTTACTCCTAATCTTATTTAGGCTTAGGTCTAAATGTCTGGTAACACATCACTTGCTTCATAGCAGTGCCTTAAGCTAACTCGATGTGTTAGCGACTTAATATTTGTGGCCTCGGCATATAAGGTCTGGTGGCCAGTCCTCTCCATCACCGTCTCATCTTTCCACCGATAGTGTACGGTCAGTGTCCTCATTATAGCTGAGTTCAGGGCTGCCGACAGAAATTCCGGGCCCCTAGGCAGAGCAGTCACGGACCCCTAGCCTAACTATCCTTAGAATTTATGAGAAATTTTTTTAAAAACAAACTGAAATAATTATAGTGCAGATACGACCCTACAAAATTATATTTATATGTGTAACTATTGTAGTTACGTGTCCGTAATATTATATTTTATAAGGAATAAAATCATAAACTTAGTATATCTGATTATATTATATTTCATGAGTTCAGTGCGGGCCCAGCCCGGGCCCCTAAAAGTCGCCGGGCCCCTGGGCATTTGCCCCCCTTGCCCCCCCCCTCTCGGCGGGCCTGGCTGAGTTGGTTTCGGGGTGCTGGTGGAGTAGACAACTTTTAACAAATTTCTGTCCTGGTGGGGTTTTGAAACTCCGACCTATCGATGGACCTCCTATCATCCTATCCACGAGGCTGTTCGCTGCAAACGAAGGTTAATGGCCTTCGAGGTTAATGGCCCGACTTCAAAGGTCTGGCATCTTTCAACTGTGTGTTCACCATGACCTGTAATGTGGATGCGAATTGAAACGGTGGGCGTTTCCTCATTCGCCCAAAACAACAACGTAAAAGAAACTTACTATCTTCCAAGAAATGTTTTCTAGTACTATTGACGTAGGCCTGCGTGGGCGATGAAATTATAGGCCAAGTTCCAACCAAACTAATGGGCGCGGTTGTGTTGTCCGTGAAAGGAATGACGTCTTGCCTATGACATTAAAATGGATGTAGAGTTACAGCGTCACTGAACCTTGGACCATAAGAGTTCAAAAGGTATTACGCCACACGAACAAATTGCACACCTCATTTAAGCTTTTTAGTCGACTATAAGAGCAATAACTCCGCCACTGTTCGATTTCAAACAGTGCCAGTCCCAAGCCTGGATAAATGAGGAGGGCGACGCTAATGGTCTTTGTTACCACACAGCTAGTCGTTAAAAATGAAATACACATACACATAAGAGAAATTGGTCCCGTATTATGCCGTGTAACTCCGGAACTTCTGTTCACAGTACACTGGTATAGTCCGGGTAGTAGGCTACCTGTCACAACTTGTATAAGAATTTTCATCCGTTTGCGCCCGGTCACCGTGTCAAAAATGTGTCAATAAAAAATTATGGTCGACACGGAGTGGGAAATAGGGCCTATTAGCCTTTGACGTCTGCCGTCGGTCGCTAGGGGCCCCTGTACAGACTGAGAGTGTGCAACTGCAACGATATAATTATTCAGTAACTAAAACTTATTAGCGCTAAATTAGTTGGAATTATACAAAATTAAGAATTGCTACAACAATTTGATTTAATTTCTCCGGATTTGGGGGCCCCAAAAACCTTCTAAGCCATGGCTTATTTGGCTTCTGCTTCCCATTCACGACTGAAAACCGAACTCTTCAAGATATCCTATCCTGATTCAACTCCTGCGCCACCACACGACCACCATCATCACCGATTGCCACCGTAGCACCATGCTGTCTCCTCGGCTTGACCTCCCGGATTTTGACCTGGCACCGAAACGAACAGAGGAGTTTTGGCTATTGCGGACTTGATTTGATATAGCGCCGGTGATAAGCTGGTCTCCCTGACGTGGCTTTTGTGGGCGCTGAGAAATTTTCGAAGATTTACATTACATTACATGTATTAAAACAGTAACTAACAATTTTGGATATTTATTTATTTAAGTGAATGTATTATGCCGTATTATATACGAACGATGAGAGCTGTTCAGAAATAACTACACACCTGTTTTAAGCGTAATATTCGCCCTATAAGAGAAAGCAAACGAGTGACGTAGGTTAATAAGCAGATCTGTGTGTGCAACTAAATCTGGAATAATTCAAATACCTCTTTTAAACGTAACATTCGTCTTATAAGAGAAAGCAAATTAATATGACACTGAGTTACTCCTGGAATCCCGCCCGAGTACAGGATAATTAACCAGTTGATATTAATTAGGTAACCAAAGGATCGTCTGACCTGCAGAATGAGGTCACATCTTTCGCTCACGCTATCGTTATCAGGTGTGAATTGTCGTTAATAACATTATTAGTATAATTATAATTTATTAAGTATCTAATCAGACAAATTTAATTCTTTATAAAGCCAACAAACTGAAGCACAGACTAATTAAATTGACCGTTTTCAATATTATTATAATTATTATCATCATCATCATCATCATCATCATCATCATCATCATCATCATCATCAGCAGCAGCAGCAGCAGCAGCATCATCATCATCATCATCATCTGGGTCAGATATTAGACCTACTGACGATCTGTAGTACCCAACAAAATACTGCCTACATTAAAGGATAAAGACAGGCAGACACACAGACATACATACAGACATATACATAAGTAAATGATGGAATTCGATGAATGCATTAAATTCCTCCTTCTCTTCTTCCCCTTGCTCCTCCCTCTTCCTGTCCCTCTCCCTGCGCCTCCTTCTCCATCTCCTCCTCTTTCGATGCCTGTGGAATGTTGCCATCAGCATTAATAAGATAACCTCTCCGTCCGTCCGGTTGTTGATGTTGTCTGAGCGCCGTTCAGATCTCGGCTGATCTCGGCTGAAACAATAAATACCCCATCAAAACCAACGTCCACCACCCACCCACCCGCCCCCAGTCACTTCGCACCCTCGTCGGTGGGAGGGTGGGTGAATGGGTGAGTGGGTGGAACAGACGTTATGCAAGCACAAATTGCGTGGTAGAAGAAGAACAAGAGGAAGAAGAAGGGTAAGTGGTGGTGGTGGTGGTGGTGGTAGCAGTAATATTAGTAGAAGTTGCACTATAGTAGCAGCAGACAAGAACTAGAACAAAAGCAAACAGTTGATTATAATGTAATGTAATGTAACAAGACATTTATATAGCGCCACTTAAGAGTCTCACAGAATGATGACGACGACGATGATGAAGAAAAAGACGATCAAACAATACAACAGGAACAATACAGGAATGCGGTTTACGATCAAACTAAATCAATTATTGTCTACATGTAGACTACATCAGGGTCGCCTCCCGTCTCCATAAATCTACAGTATTTACGACACTCGCTTTCTCTTTGATGCGGCCGCAGGCAGGGTGTCTATACTGTCTACATATCTTCTACAGTGGTTAAATTCAGCCGGAATGCTGGATCTTAGATCTGGCACCTCGGATTTGAGATCCACCACCAGAGATATGAGATCTGCCACCTAAAAGAGTAGACCCACGAAATAAAATGTGTTTCTGTAACAACAATCGAACATATGCACCTTGTTATACTTACATGTAGTTTGTGTCCATTCGAATAGCAAAAAATAGCGAATATAGACCTACTAGTTTTGAATCCCCAAATAGGCTTAGGCTTTAGATTTGTAAAGACTTGGAGATACGCCACTACTGGATAACCAATTAAACCACTGGAACTTCGCCTAAACAATTATCCAACTTGGTATTAATAATTAATTGATTGCAAAGCGTCGACCAGTTAATTTGACCAGCTGCATGGTTCGTTATGAGGCTGGCTTGGATCTAAGGCAAAAAACTCTCACACGGTGTTTCTTGTTATTGACGTTTTCGACCGCAAGGGGCAAATCGTCTCGCCAACGTTAACTTAGTTTTTTTTTGTTTAAGCCCCGACAGGAACAGAGAGAGAAATGGGTTAATGTGCCTTTTATGGCCGAGATACGATGAACGGAAATCTCTTCTCTTCCCGCCTCTGTAACCGGAATCTGAAGATGGAGATCGGCTGTTAAACGAAAAATGGAACATACCAGACACTCATAACTGTCCGTCTGTCTGTCCGTGTGTTTGTCTGCCTCTCTGTCTAACTATCTCTGCGTGTCCGCCTTTGTGCATATATATATATATATATATATATATATAATATATATATATTTACCTCATACATATATATATAATATATATGCATAGGTATATATGTGTGTATGTATGTATGCACGCATGTATGCATGCATGCTGACATGTATTCATGTAGTGTATGTATGTATATTCTCTCCCTTTGATTCCTTTCCAACAATTCTACTCGCCTTTCCTGTAACCAACACAGACTGTCTCTAGCTCTGTATGTTTATATGCTTGCCTCTCTCTGCCTCTGTCTGTCTGTCTATCTCTCTCTCTCTTTCGCTGTCTCTGTATCTCTGTATCTCTGTGTCTCTGTGTCTCTCTGTCTCTGTCTGTCTGTCTGTCTCTCTGTCTGTCTGTCTGTCTCTCTCTCGCATCGTCCTCCTGCGTGTCTGTATACGACCTGTACCTGTGTGTCCTTTTGCAGACGGCAATACAGACACATACATACCGACAAACAAGCAAACAAAGTCTGCTTTCATTCGATAGGAATTTGATGGAACCTGGATGCTGATTCTTTGCTGATGCAACAGCATCTGTATCCGCGGCATCTTCTGCCTTCGGGCATCACATCAGAACCGCTGCTCCCCCTCCGCCAGAACTAATTAGAAGAAATTAATTCGACACCTAATTAGATAAAGTCCGATCCGTCAATCAACGTTTTATTAGTTGGTGATTGTTTTTTATTCTTAAAATTAGTTTCTAATTGCTATTTGCAGATTTCTTTATTTATGTAGTTGTTAATAGACGATATTTGTTAATATATAATACAAAATGTGTAAGTACACCAAGAATGCCCAGCTGACCTGATCCCACATTGCACAACATGCATGGTAAAGTCTGATATGACAAGTGATAATAATTACTGGGAGGTGTTGAAGTCCACAATCCAACCACTGCGCTTTTCTTGTTATCTTCTTTGAGCCTTTCTTCTTTTGCGCCTTGATCAGTTACTTTTGAAGTAAGTCAGCAACAAATGATCCTTCTAACGCTTTAGTTAGTAAATATAAATGAACACGTCTTTCTACAGCAACTGCATATTATGGCCTCGACCCTGCTCATTTTTCAATTAATTGATCGTGTGAAAACCTTCACCACCGCTCCCGTTTAAATGGGTGATACACAATTGAAGGTCCCCGTGTACAGTCCCTGCTACAGAGACCGTATGGCCTCGACCCTGCTCATATTTCAGTAAATTGATCGGGTCAGACCCTTCACCATCGAAGCCCCGTTGCACGAGTAATATGAAATTTACGGATTAATCTGAAACCGGAATCCCTTTCAGTAAGGGCATGACCCAAGTGGACTGTCGAGAAGGAATTATGTTGAGGAATTAGTTTCGATTTTAATAGCAGTCGGTTGACGCAAATGCACACACACACACACACACACACACACACACACACACACACACACACACACACATATACGCACAAACATACTCACACACGCACGCATATACGCAATCACACACACACGTAAACAAACACAGCCAAGCGCACGCAAGCACGCGCACAAGCATACAAACACACCTACAAACGCACGCACACGCGTGCGTGCACATATGTACAAACACTCAAACGCACACACGAACGCATGCACACGCAACATACACATGCAAACACAAATACACGGCCACAAAAGCACGCACACATACACACGAAAACACAAATACACAAACACACGCACATGGACACATACACACAGGCACAAGCGCACATCCACACAAACACAATCACACAGACGCCTCGCGAGCACATATTTACACACGCACGCATATATATATATATATATATATATATATATATATATATATATATATACGACCCCGAAATGATATCCTCGCACGTGATATGTAGTGAAGGATGTAGAAACCGCATGACCTCAGCCCTCAGCTATAACTGCAGTCGCAATTTAGTATAGTCGTGATTTTCGTTGGATATTCGGGTGCCTTGTAGGTCGTATACCCCAGTTTTGAACCTAGAGACCGAACCCCATATTATATATTGTATATAAATTAAGCGCCATAAAGTGTAATGTGAGCCTGGCATTCTAGCTGCACTGACTTTTCATGCTATCAATCAAGCAAAAGAAGTAGTTCGTGAAAGTCGGTCGATAGGTGGGGAAAGAATAATTGGTGCCCCATGCACTTTCTAGACCAAAGTTCAGCCCATTTCTTCAATGCCCCAGAAAACCAAATCGCAATTCACAAAGCCAAATTCGGTCATTTATTATCACTAATTTATTAAGCGCCGCTATCAAATCCAATCTAATCTAATGATTTCCATAGCGCAGTTATCAGAATACGTAAAGATCAGTCCATAATCGCTTATGATTGTTAAGTCATGAGACAATTTCGCGGTGGATCTCCGATAGGTCAAGACAACATCGTTAAAGGTCACATACGTACCGGGCTTCTTTGCCCTAATCCAAACCTGTCATCTACCTTCCAACTCTCGGCGTAAACGACACCCACCTTAGCAGCTACTCTGACCCCTCTGATCCTCTGGAAACCGGACTCGGACCTCCCTCGGACTACTCTTTTGGACAACCCTTTTGATTAGACGCAGCGCTCGTGAATAAGCTGGTGCCCTGCGCTTGGCTTTTGAGTGGCGCTTTAGAAGTTTGGAGATTACGATTACTAGCTCTAATTCTGACTGGTTCATACACACTCTAGCCTTCCACTTAACTCGGACCTACGACTGTTCTTGGTGTACGAGTCTTTTATTAATTGGAACTAAACTATATTGGAACTCTCCTCTGTTCGGGGTGCACCGTACACGTTAGTGTAATGGTTAGCGTGCTGGAATGTCAATCGAGAGACCTGGGGTTCAAATCCCCGCCAGGGCAGAAATTTGGTTGGAAATTTAATCTTCATCTGCAACTCTAACTAACTCAGCTATAATGAGTAATCGTAATCGTAAACTCGATATTTCTAGAGCGCCCACAAAAGCGAAGTCGCGGGAACCAGCTTATTCACAGGCGCACTGAGCTTAAGCTGTCGGTGGTAAGTTGGGAAAGATGAGATGGCAAGGGAAACGACTGGCCACCTGCCATCGCTAACACTTCATACCTATGGCTGCCTCTAGCTCAAGGGACTGCTCTTCTCTCTGGTCGGTCTCTTGTTATTTTCGGTGTCAACTTATATGAGGCCTACCTTCGTTTCACTTTTCTTAAACTCCGCCACTACCCTACCTGTGGTAGTGCCAGTCCCAAGCCTGGAGAAAGGAGGAGGGCGACACTATTCATCTTTGTTATGACACAGTGTCGTTAAACAGCAACCAAGTCTCTTTTCTTCGAAAACGGGGTAGAAAGTAGTCAAAGTGCACCAGAGCAACGCACCATGTTGGTTTTTACGTTTGTATACACACATTAAGCTCTTTATGATCGATGCCAATGACCTCGTTTAAACTAGCTGGGGTGACAGAGGGGTCAGGTCAAACGGGTACTCCTTTACCAACGTTGCATTAACGTGAGGTGACAGTTTCAACCATGCGCTAGTCACGTGTCGTACAATATCTACGATGTATGCGCACCACAATTAAATATCTTTGATATAATCCGTTGTCTGGTACTTTAGATCCGTTTGGAAGTGTTCTGGTAAAGATCATGTCGTTAAACAGTCATTTTTATTGTAATTGTGAACATATATTTATATAGCGCCACCTAGTGACAAAACTAATCGGGTCGCTGTCTGTTCTAGCCTATACTATGATGTTAATGAATTAGTACGAAATACAGGAAATAATAACTAATAAATAGCTGTTGTGTCAGTAAACTGGTTTATTTAATCATATGCAAAAATCTCAGAGACGGTGAGTCTCCTAATCGAGTTGCGCTTCGCTACGGGTCATCAGAGGTTCGATAGTTCGAGGCCCCATCGTTTGAGGACTTTGGAAAGCGTTAACAGTGTCCTTGTTTGCAACCGTCTCTCTCATGTATCTTTCCATGTGTTTATTGTTCGTCTTCATGCATGGACGGCCTTTTTCTCATCAACGACAAAACGTACTTTGACGTCGTCAGGTGCCAATAAAACGCGCATAAAACCGTGCGATTTGCGTAATTAGCACAGGCCATTCACATTCACACGTAAACATGGTCTGCAGTTGTACACAATCTATAAGTTATGTTTAAACGCCAAGCATGTTTGTATAATAGGGTCTGGAAAACGTCGTCTACGGGTACATCCGTTTTGGACGGTAATTGCGGATATAAACACGAATTAAGTATTCTATATTTAACTGTTCTACGTCAAGACGTCCAAGACTAGCTAATAAAAGAAGCCTCGACAAAGTGGCTGTTTGTTCTGTTGAGATCGCAATGTTCTAGAATAAATTTACACATTTCCGAACAGTTGGTCGTGTCAGTTAATTAATTGATTAATTATAGGACTGGCAACTAGTCGAAATAAGTAAAGATGTCGAAGAGAAGTAATTTATAACATTAGTTATTCTTGGTCTCTATAAAACTAATTGTAAAGCTAAAACAATTAATTTCAATGTCGTTCTAAATTAATATAGCTACAGGTAATGAAAAAACAGGTGTTTAAAAAGATAAAGTGAAAAGTATAGAGGCATTCGAGCTCTCTAAATTAAGAGCGAGTTGAAAGGTAAAAGGCTACAACTAACAATAATTAGCACCGAGCAGCAACGTTCAAATCTACCCTCATACAACACGTTACAGCGGTTTTACTTAAAAACCTGCTGAATTCGGTACATTTCAAGGTCACAGTTTGAACCTGTTAGCACGGCTAACAACAGATCAGTAATTCCGTGACACTACCCTTCATCTGTCGCTCTCTGGTGTCCGGTTGCTAGTTAAAATGCAGAAGTTTGAGCACGATTCGAGAACCACTTTCAAATCTTCTAATTCAGGTGACTCTCAGCTCTTGGCACATGCACGAATCAGTAAAAAACAGCTGCACTTCTACCATTCAACTATATATATCGTCCCAAGCAAGAGGCAAAAGTTTAGCACAAAATTTTGGTTTAAAACACATCCCTTTGAAGAAAAGTCGTCGAAAACTCTTCGCAAAAATTATATATAAAACAGTTTTCATCACACGACTACAAATAACGAACTATAATACACACAACGTGTGCATAAGTATTTGGTATAATATTTTATATAATAATAGTACATACATGCATTTAGCTAATACTATATATTATATACTACTATAATCACCTCTCGCGTAGTTTCTTGACAGTTCTATTTTAAATATATTGTTCAACAACGTTGCAAAATCTAAACAAACCAAAGGTCCGATAAACTCTCCATCAAACCTACGCAATCAAAAATTTATCGAGGTAATAAACTTGCTTGCTCAGAAAATCAAAGCGAGCACGAGTCCGATCTATCGAGACCTATAATTATATCAGGCATTCTGCCGTCTCATGAATAAACATAAACTACAGCTTTACGGCAGTTACCATATAAGGCAAAAACGGCTGAAAACAACAACCAATCAGAACGCGGAAAATATTCAATCACGCCTGTTACGTAAGCATACATTTCAAAATGGCGACCGCGTTGCGTTCTTAAATTAAGGTTTTAAATACGAAACTCAAGCAGTTTGGTTATTTTAAAAGCAATAGTATAAAATTATAGCGTTAACGGCATCCAATGTAACACAGACAATCTATGGATCTATCTGTAAACCAGCAGCAGATGAAATGACCGGCAGATATGATAAATTTTCCGGCTGCGGTGAGGTTGGTATGTAGCCTACATAATAACTACTCTCGGGGCGTTTTGAAGTATTTTTTACTCATCCGAATATCCTACATCAGCTCCGTGATTTTTTAATCAAGGGACGACGACTAGGCCTATAAATTGAATAAAGCACAGCCGTGTGTTTTTCCGAGGTATACCAAGACAACAGAGCATAGATTTATGGGAAGTCTGGCGGTTTGTTTGACACCGCAGTGCAGGAAGGAAGTGACTGAACGAAGGTTTCATAGTCTGCGTTCTTCTACGTATCTTCCTCATGCAATTCATCTCCATCACCGTAGAATCCTCCGCGGCCTGTCCTTGAGGTTTCTGATCCCGTGGGGGCACGATCCGATGGCATTTGTCTGTTCCAATATTACCAAGTTCCTTTGTAGTTCAGTTGTACACGCCAACTCGCGATCTTCCGAGCACTTACGCTACAAAAACACTTATCGCCATCTTTGTCATCTCTGTCAGCAAACGCTAGGTCGTACTACTTCGCATGCGTCGTAAAGACGCCATCGCAGTCATAAAGTAGTTAGGGGCGATGATAGGGAACCGCCTCGTAGGAGGATAGGGCGGCGACCCGGTGTGGCAGCGACCTGGGTGAGTTATGACTCCGGGGAAAGCTTTCCGTCTGATGTCGCAGTTTTATGACGAAGCTGATGAAAATGTCAGAATGAATGGGCGCAGCTATCACGTGGGAAAACAAAGAATGACACAATGCCAGCTTGGATTCCGATTTGCTGAATCTAGGACTGTGTCGACAGGAAGTATTAAGAATTAAAGGAATGTAAGAGGATGCAGGCGGAAGATGGAAGAAGAATTGGCTGGGTTAATGGAAGTCGTAAAGAAAATGAAATGATAAACGGGTTGAAAACACGAAACTTTGGTGGAGCAGATTACTATCGATAAGCCACGAGAAAGGTGCCTGTGTGAGGCGTATAGGTGAAGCAAATGGTGGAAACAAAATTTAAAAGTTTTACTATGGAGGTGAAAATTTGAACTAATAGAAAAACTTAGGGTTAGAGAGACGATAGACATTTTGGGTAAAATGAACCGATCTAAATCTTGCCCCGCTCCACCCAAACCAGCCTCATATTGTTTGCGTGCGAGGTACGAATTGCAAGAGTAACTCCGCCCCAGCCCGTAATCTGGTAGTGCGAGTAGTCTGAAGCCTGGAAAGAGGTGGAGGGCGACGCTAATCAAGTTTGCTGTGAGGCAACGTCGTTAAAGTGTTACTAACTAATCACATCGCAGATTGCGCAGGTCATGGCTCAACAGTCCCTTGATCGACACGAGGTAGACCTTCAGGCCTGGGCGAGGTGAGGCAGTCTAGAGAAAAATGTGGAAGTAGGTACTCAGCAGGTGACAGCGGGTTTCGGAACGAAGGTGAGACGACGACGATGAAGGGGGCGGCGGGTAAGGGCTGGCGCTAAGGTGAAGCAAAGGTCACGCCCTAGGCACACATGCATTCCTCGGGGTACATGTTCTCGAAGACGCTAACGACGAGACTGTTCTCGCTGTTGTAGTGGGCGATGTTCAGACTGCCCATCCTCGTTTCAATGCAGTCGAGATTCAGTTGCATCGTCGGGTTGCGATCGCGCATCAGGGACTTGATGCGGGCGTATCGGTGCGCCACCCTGTAGTCGCGGGGACACGACCCCGCGCAGTAGTAGGCCTGGTAGCTTGCCGGTTCGATGACCCAGTTGTGCCAGCCGATGTCGCGGAAGTGTATCGTCAGCGGATACCGGCAGCACCTCTCCTCGCCGTCTCCCTGGACGCAGTCGTTCCTGTCCGGCAGCGTTCGCTTCTGTCGGCCGAGGATGCGCTTCTCCTGCGTGAGGACGTTGAGGGCGGGCAGGAGGCTCGACTGGTAGGCGTTGTCGGCGACGGGAGGGCTCCAGACGACGAAGTCGAGCACGTCCTCCATGCGGTAACGGTTGTCGCAGGAGATTTCGAGCCCGAGGTTGGACGTCGGATCGCGGATCCAGTCCTGGACGGCTCTGGAGATGTCGAACTCCTCCCAGGCGGCCTTGTCGAGGGAGATGAGGCGCGAGTCGATGGATCGGCGAAGGAACTGGTCGGCGGACAGCTGGAGGATCTGGGAGATCTCGATGCGAATCGATCTGTCGATGATGTCGCTCATCTGGAGGTTCTGCGGTCGGACGTCGCGCTTGTAGAGCTTCAGCGTCGCCGATTTGACGATCGTTTCCTTGCGCGGATCGGCGGGTTCGGCGATGTCGACGGAAAAGAAGATTCGCTTCTTTCGAGGGGCGCGCCACAGACGGTCGGCGATCGAGGATGGCTTGTCACCTGTGTCAGAAGACAGACCGAATTAGTGAACTGAGCAGGTTAACACTCCATAAGGCTAGTTTAACACTGGAAAAGGCTAGGTTAACACTGGATACGGCTACGTTAACACTTGATTAGGCTAGATTAACACTCGATAAGGCTAGATTAACACTCGATAAGGCTAGGTTAATGGTGGATAAGACTAGGTTAACGCTGGATAAGGCTAGGGCCGCTAGGCTGACACTGGATAGGACTAAGCTAACACCTGATAAGGCTAGATTAACACAGGATAAGGTTAACAGTGGATAAGGCTAAGTTAACACTTGATAGGGCTAGGTTAACACTGGATAAGGTTAGGTTAACAAGGTTAGGTTAGCGTTGAGACATGGTCAGGTTAACGGTGGATATTCGATGAGGCCGTACAGTTTAACATTGTGTAAGGCCAGGTTGACGTTGTGAAAGACCGAACTAACGTTGAGTTGGACTAAGCTAACATTGGCTAAGAGCCTAAGACTCAAGCAATGTTGACATTTGGCCAGATTAACAATGGACATTAGATAAGGCAATGTTAAATATATCTTTGTAAGGCCAGGTTAACATTGTTTAAGGCCAGGTTAACATTGTATAAGACCGGGATAATGTGGATGGGCTGGAGAAGGCTAAAGGTACACACTGTGTAAGGTTGACTTAACACTGGGTAAGACTAGGCTAACACTGGATTATGGATACGGCTATGCTAACGCCTGATAAGGCTAAATTAACACTGGATAAGGCTAACACTGGATAAAGCTAGGCTAACACTGGATAAGGCTAGGCTAACACTGGATAAGGCTAGCCTAACACTAGATTAACGTTGAGCTATGGCCAGGTTAACAACTGATGCAGCTATATATGTGTACATTGGATAGGGAGATATTTAGGCAGATCCGAGCACTGGTCGGACTGCCTGCCATCTCACGAGGATATGGCGCGCATCAAGCAATAAAGTTGTCAGCGCTCAGCGCATTGCAACTTATCAGAGAGAAGAGTTCAACGTCTATGGGAGATCGGGTGACACATCGACCCACACAAGAGTCAACTGCTGCACAGATAAACAACAAAATAGATGCACGCGTGCACGCACACACACACTATCCAGAGATTTTTATAGCCCTCTTTCAGGACATCTTAGAGGCTTTCCACATGTACTTCCTTATGAGTTACAGTGCTTGTTTATGTATATCTCTCAGGAGCGAAATAGTATCGCTATTATCTTTAGACTTTCAAATCACAGCTCGAGATCTAAAGGTCTTGTTAAACTATCATAGAGAGGCTTTGATTTTTCAATTCATGTACAGCGCCCTTTTTTCTCCGCCTCGGCTGTGCTTCGACGCCATAGAAATCGTCGTCGTATTAACATTTTTCCCGAGGTATATATGATCTTTGGGACTAAATTATTATTATTAATTTAGTAGTAGGAGGCCCCTGTTAATGCTACTAGTGCTTATAAGTACAGCCTCTCGATCCCTCCGCTCATTCTTACAGGGTCTCCTACTTGTTGACACCTTTTTGCCCGTACCTCCATTATGCAGAACTACGCTTTCTCGGTGGTGGGTCCCTCGACCTCGAGTGGCCTCCCTCTGGAGCTTCGCCTCTTTCCTAGGACCTTCTCGCCTATGTTCTTTCATCACCTTAAACTGTTTTGGCCGTGCTTGAGTTGGGAGCGCCTCTGAGTAATTTTCTTGAAGAGGCGTTATTTTATAAATGTTTGAAATGAATGAATGAATTAGTATTATCGTAGTATCGGTATTAGTAGAGTGTGGCGTGCTTACCGTATTCGGTGAAGCTGTGAAACTGGTTGGCATAGAACTGGTCGTCGTCAAAGAGCAGAGACGACTCCTTCTTTCCATGCAGCTCCTCCATACTCTTCTTGTAGAGTCTGAGGATCTGGCGCCTCTCCTGAACGGTCATGTTGATCCTGGACACATCCGGTACCCGCGTCATTCCCAGTCGATTGAGGATGTCCTGCTTGATCGCCTCGATTCGCAGCTGCTTCTCGAACGTGTAGTTGAGGTTGAGGCTGCTCGAGTCGATGTTGTTGAGGTAGTCCGGCTCCGGCGTGGTAGTGGACGAAGGACTTCCGCTTGGCGGTCCCGAAGCGGGAGTGGCTGTCGATCCGGTTCTACGGATGCTGTTGCTGCTGCTGGAGGAGGAGGATGTGGAGGAGGAGGAAGAGGAGGAAGGATAGGATGATGGAGATGGGGAGGAAGAAGAGGGAGAGGAAGAGGAGGTTGTTGATGCTGTCACAATGGGGTTTGACGATGCCGCCGAACTGGCTCCGCTGAGCTGGACCACACCCGCTGTCGATGAGGAGGCGGATTGCGATGTCGTTTCGTTCGAAGCGTTCTGTGGATCTGCTGTCGTCTCCGTGATCGTCCGACCCGAGACCAGTCCCGAGTGTGTCAAGGCCAGGACCAGCAAGGCCACATTCAAGTGCACCCGATACATGTCGCTGCAGGATCGGTAAGAAGTAGTTCGAGAATCTGACGACGGCGAAAATCAGCAACGAGGGTTGAAAGCTGTTACCCCGAAGAGTCCCAGACTCTGCCCTCTGGCCTAGACTACCTCGTCAAACCGAAGACGAAGTCGGTGGAAACTTCTCGCAGTGGCGTCCGTGAGAATTTCTCTGCAAAGATCGGCGGCAACAACATTCAATCACATGATCTAATCTTAGAATTTATACAGCAACTTTATAAAAAAATAAGAATTATGGATTAGGCATCAGATGGTGATGATGACACTACAAAACTGAATCCGATCAGTACCCAGAGTCAGAGTCAATGAAACAGTAAGATCGCCGAGGAAGATTACAACGCAGAAAAGAAACGGAAAAGAAGATGCGGTATGAATCAAGTCGAAACGTTAACCCTAGGGCTACCAAGCTTTTTTTGTAACACGGACTACCAAGGGGGTGGTAACCCCCTGGATTTCGTGTTTGGTTTCACATATCATAACTTGTAATATAGCATTGGATTCAGCATTCATTTCTGCACAGAATGGTATATTTAGTTGTACATTATGTGAATACACCTCGAAATTACATCACTTTTAACAATGGAACCCATTAATTAGCAATATTTTATATTATTGCGTACATTTTGTACTTTTTGGATAAACAAATATAAGATTATGTGTGTTTTGAAACTAATCTATGTATAAAAGATACACAAAATCACCCCTACACATGTTTATATAGTATAAATGTACATCCATACATATATATCTACACATATATATCGGTTTACGTTGTAATGCTGTATTCAGCCATTTTCACACAGATTACGCGTATTATTATTTATTTTGATCACTTCCGGTATTCAAAAGACAAAGATATAGGTATGCAAATGAAGCCCTACATTCCCTCTAAAGAATGGTATCTTTGTTTCTCTTCCAGGAAGACAAATGAATATGCTACAGACAAAAAACTAAGGGGGGAGTCCTTCCATTCAGCCATTTTTCACACATATTACGCGTATTATTATTTATTTTGAGCACTTCCGGTTGTCTCAGGTCAACTCAGTGACCATAGAAATGTAGCCCCACATTCCCTCTATAGAATGGTAAAATTTATGTCTCTTAATATTAAATGACGGATAAGATATAGTCAAAAATCTAGGGGGTGGTATCCACCCCTCCCTGGTGCCTCGGGTATATTGGCTATAACTTTTGAACGGTGTGAGATATCATCTCATATTTTACCTCAAAACGTGTGTAAATGAACCCCTACAGCTACCTAAAAGGTCAAAATTTTATTCCATACGGAAAAAGTTTGAAATGAAAAAAACGTAGGGGTGGGGGTGGCAACCACCCCCCTTGGTAGCCCGAGGGTTAAGATACGTGTAAATGTATACTCTTTTTCTATAGCGACCGTGTGATCTTGACCCTGCTCATTTTTCAATGAATTAATCAGGTGAGATCCTTCACCACTGCTGCCCGTTTGAAAGGATGCAACGCCATTTAAGGTCCCAGTGTACGGATCGCAAACAAGCACAGTGCACACCTTTTAAAGGTTTGCCATCGCTTTTATATTAATTCTCAACCGCGTTTAAACGGCGGATTCTTGACAGCTATCATAACACTGGATAGCCTGTATACGCCTATGTATAGGCCTATTATATATTATACGGTATTACTGAGGTAACTAAATAATTATCAATGTGAACAGAAAGGGCATCTAACATATTTGCCAACATAATCATAGCTTGACGTGTACTAGCATTGACATTTTCTGTATAGATTAAAGTAAATGTGGACCGTATACACGTTTTTCTACCGCGACCAAGGGCATAGCCTCCACCATGCTTATTTTTCAATGAATTGATCGGGTCAGAGCCTTCACCACCGCTGCCCGTGTTTGAATGGGTGCCATGCCATTTAAAGTACCCGTGTACGGACCTTGCTAGCCCGAGATTTAAATCTCTTAAATAATCCAGCATCGGGAAGCGAACCGCGATCCGCACGCTCTCTAACACAGAGGCGCATGAGACGCAGCCTACGCTCTAACCTATGTAGCTAAGCTAACTAAGGAGTAAACACAAAGCAGATGGAACTCATTGTAGAAGTAGGCTTATCTGTACAGAATAGTTTTTCAATCGTAATTACGACAATAATTATATGCAGCATCGTCAGTAGCAAGCTACTTCTGGGATGCTTTACGATGTGAACTGTCAGCGCAAACGCTCAGACTTAGGCTACTTAGTAGGGTAAGGACGTTTTTTAGTACGTACATTGCAGAATGATCATAACCATTAAAACGGAATTAAACGAGGTCTAAAGGACATCCGCAGGGCAAAGAACGAAGACCAAGTAGGAAAGTAGAAAGTGGTTGGTGGCGAGTCTGGCGACTGTGGTGCTGGTGGTAGTATCAGAAACCGGTATCAACAATGACAACAACAATAATATATTTTATAATCTCCAGATAAGTTTCTAATTCCTGAGATATCAGAGGTACCTCGGGGAAATAATAATAATAATAATAATAATAATAATAATAATAATAATAATAATAAATAATAATAATAGTCTCTCCGGACTTTTTAGGCCACCTGAGGGATCCTTGATACCTCGGGTTTAAAAAAAATAATAATGCGAAGCCTTGTAGGCTATGGGACGCCGTGGTGGTTGACACTTAAGCGTCTCTTCTATCTGCATGCAACGGCCGTGACAGCAGGCGCAGTAGCAGAAATAGCGGACAACAGAAAGAATAAAAAATACCAGACCCTTCTAGACACACGACTTCATCCCGCTGGCCCTGGAAATTTTAGACCCCATTAACTGAAGAGGCCTTGCATTTATCGCAGATATGGGCCGTCACCTGAAACAGGCGACAGGCGAAGCTAGAGAGAGACGACCTTCCTCTTTCGAAGACTTTCGATGACAATAATAACGCTCTGGCCTTCGCCGGTACTGTTCAAATTCACTTTCATCAGCAATTTCTAAGTTTGGCGCGCTAACTGCACGTGTAGAGAATCTATCGTCAGCCAAAGTTTAGGCTACTTTAGGCCAAGCGCCCACGAGCCGACAGCGCAACTAAGGCCTAAGACTAAAACGCTTAACAATCGATACACATTATATATATATCAACCTAAGGCACACCTGTGCTCATTATATATGCAAAACATTAGTTCACATTACCTCCTTCCCTTTCTTTGGATTGAGCAAATTAAACTTAAAAATTTGCAAAATCATCTAAATTATGAAAATCGTACTAAATTATGCAATAAACTTAATACTATATAATACAGTAAAATAATCAATCTTATAATCTAGATAAACAATCTGCTACAACATTTAATCGTCCTTTCTTATAATTAACTTCTACATCAAAAGTTTGCAGTGCTAAAGCCCAACGCACCAGTTTAGCAGACTTAGACATAGATTCAGTCAGATAAGTTAAAGGATTGTGATCTGTAAAGATGTGAACTTTAGATCCAATGATTATCTCTTTTAACTTATTTAGAGCCCAAACAATAGCATAGGCTTCTTTCTCTACAGTTGCCCATCTCTTCTGGGTGTCAGTCAGCTTCTGACTTATAAATGACACAGGGCGCTCTATTCCCTTATCATCCATCTGCGTTAGCACAGCTCCTACTGCAAAATCACTACTATCGCAGTACAAATTAAAAGGTTTTCCAACATCAAAAACATATAAAACAACTTTAGAGCGTACAGCATCTTTAAGTAAATTAAATGCCTGTTGATGTCTATCAGTCCAATCAATCTTATCTGGAACATGTTTGCTTGTCAAATCAGATAGAGGCTTCGCAATCTGTGCGAAATCTTTGATAAACTGTCGATAGTAACCAAAAAATCCCAGCAATTGCTTAACTTGTTTCTTCGTTTCTGGAGTTTTCAAATTAATTAAACTTTCAATTCTATCTGGATTCATTTGAATCGTTCCAGAACCAACCACATGACCGATGAACTTTACCTCACTCTTACCAAAGATACATTTCTTTAAGTTCAGAGTAATGTTATGCAGTCTCATTTGCATTAAATATGCATCTAAATGCTGTAAATGAATCTTCCAATCATCTGAATGCACAGCAATGTCATCTACATAGGGCTCAGCAAATTCATTTATAGGCTGTAAAACCATGTTAATTGCTTTAACAAATGTTCTTCCTGAGTTGATCATTCCGAACGGAACACGAGTAAACTCGTACAGTCCATTGTGAGTAACAAAAGCAGTTTTCCATTGATCAGTTTGCTTAACAGGACAAGTCCAGTAAGCACTTCGACAATCAAAAATCGAGATCACATTTGATTTTCCAACTTTGTGCAACACGTCTTTTACAATCGGCATCGGATATTTACAATCCACAGTGAACGAGTTAATGTATCTGTAGTCGCAGGCAAGTCTCAGAGAACCGTCTTTCTTTTTAACAATTACCAGCGGACTTGCCATTCTGCTCGAAGATGGTTTTATAATGTTGGCTTGAAGCATTTCTTTAATTTGTCGTTCAACTTCTGCTCGATAGATGAGTGGAATTCGGTAAGCCATAAATTCTTTTTCACGAAATTCCGGTTTCAGTTCAATTTCATGTTCAACCAATGTACATAGTCCAGGCTTTTCAGAAAATCGATCAGAATATTTGTTCAGTACTTCCAGCAATTGTTTTTGTTGAGATAATGTTAAATGGCTAATCTGTTCAGGATCAAGATTCAGTGAATTCTTTTCATCTTGCAAGTCATTCTTCGTCAACAACTCAACCACTGAACCAAAGTCTTCATCTTCTTCGACGATTAGTCCACAACTCATTGCTCTTGTAATGTACTTTCTGATTTTATTTGCGTGAATTATCTTTCGACAATCGTCACCCATATCAATCAAATAAGAGTACTTTGACCTTCGTTGTATAACAGTACATGGACCATGCCATCGTGAAATCAGTTTATTTGTTGACGTCGGATACAACACAATAACTTTTTCACCCGGTTCAAATTCTTTATGTTTCGCTCTTTTGTTGTATTGATTCGTATACTGTAATTGCTTCTCTCGTGAATATGATTCTGCAAACAGTAATGCTTTTTCCATATTTGCTTTCATGTCTTTCAAGTACTTTTCTGGTTGGATTCCAATATGAGGTGGTAAATTAATTTCTCTTGTCCAACTTTCTTTTAAAATTGCCAATGGTCCACGCGGAATCTTTCCATACACCAACATATAAGGAGCAATTCCAGTAGTTGCATTCGGTACTTCTCGTAATGCCCACACTGTAAACGGAATTACTTTGTGCCATTGCCTTGGATTGTCAACAATTACATGATGGATCATTTTCTTGAATGTTTGATTCCATCTTTCTACTAGTCCAGCTGCCTCTGGATGACCTGGCGTGTCAAATCTTGGACTACAACCCATTAAATTCAGAAATTCTCTTGTCAGACTCGCAGTAAAATTTGTTCCTTGGTCACTTGTGATCACTGAAGGTACACCAACGTTCATGAACAACTCCATCAAAGCATCACATACAGCTTTCGCAGTTAATGATTTCAACAGAAACACTGTAGGCCATCTGGTGCAAGAATCGACAATACATAAACAGTACTTGTGACCTGCAGCAGATGCTGGCTCGATTGGTCCTACACAATCCACCGTAATTCTTCTAAACGCCACATCTTCTCTTGGAATTGGAGTGATAGGAACCCTGTCCATCACCAAACTTCTTGCCTTTAATTGACATTTCTCACATGATTTGCAAAATTTCACTATATCTCTTCTCATCTTTGGCCACGTAAAAGACAACTTTATTCGTTCTCTAGTTTTCTCTTCTCCAAGATGTCCTCCAAATACTGATTCGTGAGCCAACTCCATCACTTTCATTCGTCGCTCTTTTGGTAACACCAATTGATATATCGTTTGCTCTAATATTCGATATCTCTTGTACAGTAAGCCATTTACCACGCAGAATTCAGATTCTTTATCTGGCGCTAAATTCCACCATGCTTTCAATGATTCATCTTGTCTCTGCTGTTCTTCGAATTTCTTTGCGTCTGCAATCTGCATCTGTTGTTCTTCATCTTTCTCATCTTCTTGAAACAAATCTGCTATCTCCACATCACATTCATTATCCTCTTTCGTTTCATTTAGATTACCATTCTTGCATGCAGCCATCTCTTGTTCACTCATCTCTGCTGTTATACCGTCTTGCATTAAACTTTGTTGATCATCGCTTTCGTTTTCCTCTTCACTTGAACTTTCAGTTTCACTTTCCTCTTCGACATCTACCACTTTCTTTCGCTGACTCTGCAATCTCGTCGTTACATTCACTTGAACATCTCCTTGTATCATTTTCACTTGTGGCACGGCTTTAAGTTCTGCAATGATTTCTGGATGCAACAAGAATCTTTCTGTGCTTCCCATTTTTGCAATACTAGCACACATCAATGTCACATAAGGTGTAAGTGAACATTTGACTTTATGCGGAATTACCTCTTCTTCCACATCGTTACAACACAGCCTTACATCAACTTTCACCAACTTTGCAGGAATGGCATCTCCTGCCACGCATTGTAAGTTCACTTTTCCAATCTGCTCCACCTTCA